>CM075850.1:111386826-111836826 GCA_037975125.1 Latrodectus hesperus | reverse complement strand
TCCAAGTTGCTTTATTCTGGAAAATGTTATCAGTAATTAAGTTTAGTAGCTTAGCAAAAATAATACTTGGTTTGTTCATGTAGAATTTTGTACCACTGGTAATTTACAGAAATTTTAAAGGTTTATTAATGAAACTTAGGAATAACATTTAAATAAAGAAAATCTAAATTATAATTTTTAATACTTAATGTTTTATATGAACATATTATTTTCGTAATAACATTGACTATAAGCATTAGAGATTAATGTCTCTTTATGCAGCAACTGCAGGTAAGATTTTTTACGACAAAAAAATCATAATAATTATTAAAAGCTTTATATATAAGTGTGATTATGAAAGTAACTTTTAGACCTTTGATAGCAGATTTTAAATGAAAAACCTTTAATCCAGGAAATGACATATTGTTATCAAATATATATATATATATATATATATATATATATATATATATATATATATATATATATATATATACATATCATATATACACACACACATATATATACATACATAATACATACATATATATATAAAAGTTACTTTCTAAACATAAGCACAAAAGCATACGCCGAGCTGGCAGCCGAATGGTTAGAACTCTTGCCTTCGGTTCAACAATTCGTGAGTTCGAATCTCACCTTGGGCATGAATGTTTGTAGTGGTTTGGAATCCACTTTAAACCGTAGGTCCCGGTCTAATTAGCCCTCGTGTGCAGAAAATGACCGTTGAGCGACAAACAAACTAAAGAATGCAGTTTAATATTTGTCATTTTATTATTTATTTTTATATATTTTGGAACTAATATGGATTAAATTTTAGAGCTAGTTTTCTAATTTTAGAAAAAGTTTTCTATTTCTTACAATATATAAATAGCATGATATTGTATTTCAGTAAACATAATAAATATAGTTACTAAAATATATCATATAATTTAGTATATTTCAGTTTTTTTTCTGATATAAATAATTGATAGTTATATGCTGAGGCATATAATATTCCCCAATAAAAAAATTCTGATAAATTATGCATAATATATTTACGTAGCTGAAACTAAAACATATCTTTTTATAATTCTTAAAATTTTGAAGGAATTCAATTATAAAATTTATTAAAAATTAAAATTATTAAAAAAATAAATTATTTTTTCTTTTATGGGATATGTTGGATAACAATAATTTTGTACCTCAAAATAATTTTTAGTATAAATATTATACTATAAGAACAAATGAAACATTAATTTTAAATAACCACCCATTTAATAATATTTATTATGTAATTTCAAAACTGTCTAAAACTGGAAATTTTTAATAAGGATACTAATAGTTTTCAAAAATATTTGGATCTAGACTCAATATATTAATTTTTAATATCACTTCAAATGTTTAATCATGATAAGAAAGAAAATGCTTTGGAACTTTGATGTTTCGTTCAGTAGTAATGGTATTGACATTTCTTATTTATATTGTAAAATTAGGTGTCTGTTTTTCTCTTTATCTTGGAACTCATTTACTATTTGCCATAAACATGTATCCAGTATAATAAAGCGTAAATTTAAAAAATGTATATTGCTTTTAGTGACATAAAATGTAAAATTTAAAAAATCGTGTAAGAGGGAAAGAATTCCCTTTGGAGTTCAAAAGTATATTTGTTTTTCCCTTCACAGTACTACTATATAGTAACGCTTATTTCCTTTACTGAAATCTTATAACAGTTGCTGAAGTTTTAAACTCTTCATAAAACTCTCAGAAGCTATGTTTCTTCTCCCATGTGGATATGACTATAAGTAACTGTTTGCGCTCCAAACCATTATTTACAACGACAGCGTGAGAACCCACGGCAGGCAGATCCAAATTTAAAGCAAAGTGTACCCTGCAGAAGAATGGGGTATGCAATCAAACAACAATACAACAAAGGGTGCAGTAAAACTTTTTTCTTCCGTTCTTCTCAACTCATTTTTATTATATATTTTTTTTTATCTAAATTCAACAAATTCCCACATGTAGGAACGTACAAATGGAAAAGAAAAGAATCGAGAAAGGAGAAACTCTATTAAGCATGTTTGCGAAGAAAAAAGAAATAGCAGTAAAAAAAGAGAAATAATATCATTCTTGGTAATTAGGAAAGAAATAAGAAGCTCTTCCCACACAAAAAATTTCTCTGCTAAATGTAAAAATAAGGAGGTATTTTTCTTTAATATTTATCTGGTTTGAAATGTGATTTCTAAAGATATTAAGGAATGCATTTGTAGCAAACTGAGACTGCTCCTTGTTCATTAGTAATTAATGAATAAGTTTATATAACTCATGCATTTTAATAAATCTTGTAAATGATAACTCCTAAATAACTCTTGATTCAATAATTATTTTTGCTACATTGAAGAATAATGATTTGCAATCTTCTAGCGATAGAACAAATAAATCAAATTATTTTCTTTTTCAAGTGAATATTTATGAGATATTTGTTTTGTAAAAAGACATTTTATTAAGCAAATGTATATGTTCACAAATATAAACGAGATGAAGACAAAACAAATATTTATTCTTAAAAATCTTAATTACATTTGTAGTGATAAACTACAAATTCAAGCAAGAGAGTGACAAAGAATTTCAAAATTTTCTTTCTGAAACTAATATTTATAAATTTAAATTATTTAGTGAAAAAAGTGTTATATTTCATTGATTTACTCACAATACTGAAGCAAAAGAATTTCAAAATTATTAACATTGTCGTTTTTAATCAATGATTCAGTTGACTTAAATTAAGTCCGATACAAGAGGCGAACAATTACGGATTTTATCCCAGTCCAAGATGCACTGAGGTGACGTCTGTTCTTCCAGGCATTTTGGACAAATAAGAAACCTCTTGCTATCTCCAGAGTCTGCGAGATTTTTTAAATGCGCACTGACAAAGTCGGGACAAACACGCTTTTGCCTACTTGTCACAAAAGGGACTAGAAAAGATATAGTCTTTTGCTTTATAAACATTGGAATGTGGAGGTAATATCATTTTACTTTTTTAACAATATTTTACATTTCATATTGTAAAAAGCTGTTAAAAATTAAATTACTCTATATTTCTGAAAAAAAAGTTTTTATTACCAAACTATTAATTCGGAAATCATTTAATTTAAATTTTTCTTATTATTTTTATAGCCAAGATATAGTTTTAAATATTTTAATTTTTAGAATCCGCTTAATTTATTCATTATTAATTTAATTTTTAGGCACAATCGAAAAAATGTAAAAGAAAAAATTATATTTTATAATAATGTGAGATTTTTTTAGATAGTTGCTAAAGAATTTTTTCTTCTTAATTAAAAACATTGATTAAAATTTGATACATTTTCTCATGAAAAAGAAAATTTATTTATTGATGTTCTGCCTTTTTATTTAATTTCAGTCATTATTTGGATTTAAACATGGAGATCTTTAAAAATTCACTCATATATTTTTTATAGTACAGTAATATAAAATAAAATATCCTTTTTTGTGAAATTTCATACTGTTTTTACGCAAATATTACCATAGAATTTCACTATTTGAGTAAGAACCACATGGTATGCTTCGAATTTCTCATTCAGATTAAGGTTTATAGAAATGAAAATTCAAAACGTAAAAAAGGTAAATTCTGAAAAATTCAGTTGGAAATGTCAGATAAAATAAATTGATTTTATATTTTGAAATGATATTGAAAAAATAAACTAGGAAATTAAACTGTAATGGAAAAAGTTTTTCTCAGAGTTCTCTTAAAGTTTTACAGTAGACATATATTGAATAAACTCAAATGTTATAAGTTCTCATATTAAACAAGTTATTTTTTAAAAAACAATGTAAAAAATTTAAATTATAATATTTATAATTTAATTTTTTAATTAAAAATATTATAATTTAAATAGCCAACTTACATTGAATTAGTAAAGTAGTCTAACAATGTAGTTTATTTAAAACCTTATGAAAGTATACTGCTGTTTCAGGATGTACACATCTACAAATGAAATTTGTTAAACATAAAGAGGCATAAGCTGTTCATTTTAAATAATAAAAAAATAGAAAAGAGAGTATTGAATATTCAATTGTAATTTGCTTATTGAAATAAAATATTTTATTCTTGGAATGTAGTCACGATTTTAAATCGAAAATACCATTTGATATTTAATACTTACTTATCATATAATTTTTTAAATCCAATTGAATATAAATTATTCTATGATTAAAACCTCTTTTCCAAAAAAGAAATTGTTTTCCTTAAAAAATAAATTATGCCAAATTATGTTTGAAAGTTTGAAAATTATTTAAAATTTTTTAAAACTAATCCTATGTTAATGAAATAAATTTATAAAACTATTTAAAAAATAAAACTATCGTCAAACAAACAATTTGAACTTTTAATGTGAGAAACAAATTTATATATACAAGTTTAACATTAAAATAAAAGCATAAAATCAATATCTTTTGAAAGAAAAATTATTCTCTAATATTAAAATAATATTGAAAATATAAAGAGGAGTCAAATCAGTATAGATTAAAAAATTTTTAAAACAATACTGATTTCTTAAGAAGAATAACATCCCAATAATTGTTTAGTTACTATACTAAGAACATTTACGAGCAAGAAATGAATAAAAAATATTTAGTTAAAAAGCATTTTATTTCTTTCAACAGATGTATTACAAAAAATTAAAACCTCAATTCAATTTAATCAAGTTAATAATTTAATGATATTAAAATGTGAATAATTTAATTATATAACACAAAAATTAGTGAATCTCATTTTATTTATGTATTTATTTACATGCAGTAACTTTAATTTCTCTAATTAACTCACAGTCGATTATTTGAATTTCTTCATGCTTCACTATTTTTTAAGATTTGAGATTACTAAAAAAAGTTATAAGAAAAATTAAATTTATAAATTAAAAGCGAGATTTATATTTTCATACAAATTAATATTTCTGAAACATCTTATCATTAATATTAACTTTGCTTTCTAACAATATAAATTTACATAAAACTATAAATTAATTTTTCTTGATTAATAAATGAAATTAATTCATATTTTAAGGCAGTTGAAATTCCAAAAATTTAAAATAATTTAATAAAAACTATCAGATATAATATGAAATTTCATAGAATTATTTAATTTTAAATGAAATTTCCTTTATAAGTTGATATATATTGTGGAACTATTTATTTTTGTAATTAATTTTTTATTCACTTACATAATATAAGTGCAAACAAATTAATTAAATTTGCTTTTTTATTTTGAAAAGTATAATTGTTGTGTTTTATAAAGTTATTTTTACCAATTAATTAATACTAAAAACAATATGCGTTATTTTAATAAAACATTTTTTATTAATATAGTTTTTAATAAACAATGAGTGGTAACTCTTCCCATAAAAAATTAAATATTGTTTCAATGTTTTAAGAAGAGTAAAGTTAATGAAAAAGTTAAGAGTAAAGTTAAGAGTAAAGTTAATGAAAAAGTAGGTCTTGCATACGTATGCTTTCAGGATGGTTTTGAAGTGAGTCATCAGGTATACCGCATTAATGATTACAGTTCTATTTTCCAAGCTGAGTTACTCTGCATTAATCTTGCTGTTAAATATGCCATAAGCAAGCCTTTTCAAAAATTTCTAATTTGCGGTGACTCGATGTCATCCCTACTGGCTCTACAAGATGTAACTAGTTTTGAAAGACTTATAGTAGAAGTCCAGACTTCAATTAATATGTGTGATATCAAAAATATTTCCTTCACTTTCTCCCATGTCAAGGGTCATAGTGGTGTGTATGGAAATGAAAGAGTGGATTTCCTGGCCAAATCTTCTCTTTCACTTCCAAATAAGCTCAATACCAGCTTACCCAAGTCTTTTTTCAAAACCACTACCAAAAAGAAGATTATCACAGAATGGAACTCAGGTTTCATTTCCTCTCCTAATTGTAAGTGGACCAAATATTTTTCCCTTCAGTTCAATGCAGAATTAAGAACTACTGGTTTTACACTGACTTTAAAATTACGCAATTCTTCACTGGACATGGGAATTTCAATAGCTACCTACACCGTTTCCACATTAAAAACAGTGAGGTGTGCAAGTGCAACTCTGGGAGTGACAACCCTTCTCACATTCTTCTTGAATGCCCATCTGTTTCAGAAGTAAGGAACGAGCTTTGTAAAGACTTAAATAACAGGTGGCCCCCGATTATGGTGGACCTAGTTAAGAAAGAGAATTTTGAATTTTTTGTAAAATTTATCCATGCTGTTATCTAATTTATTTTTCATTTTTATATCTTTTTTTCTCTCTGCTTTCTTTTATTATTACTTTTTTCATCTCATGTATTATTTGGATTTGTTTTGTAGTACATTTGTTGTACCTTCGGGCCCTGTGTGGTATTCCTTGGTGCACAGGGAGATATTTTTGTTTTCCCAAATAAAAAAAATAAAAAAAATGTTTTAAGAACATTTATTGTTTCTATGTATTCACAGAACACTTCTAGACACCTCTTTAAGGAAGCTGTGGGTTGAGCAGGATAAAATTTATGCGGAACTTGTGCGTTGGCCCCCTTTGGACTTTCCTATTCGAGGGGGAGAAGTAATAACAACAACAACATTTTTGTGGAAAAATAAAACATCTATTACTCTAAATAAACAATATGTGTATAATTTCTTTGTTTGCTATTAAAATATAAATACGCTAATTCTGATATTTTGAAATGTAACAGAAATTTAAAAGAAAACTCAGGGAAAAAAGGAAGGAATATAGTTAAATCTTCTTTTCTTAATTTTCATTTAACGTTTTTATCAATATTTTGATTCACATTTTCAATTTATTAATTACTGACTCATATTTTTTTTAGTTTGATATTATCTTACGAAATTTCTCAAATTCCAATTAGATTTTCGTACGCTAAGTACGTAGTATAAAAGTACGCTAAAATTTTGGTTTTTGATAGCGTTTCAAAGTCAAATTAAATAAACAAAAAATATTTCATATTTCGCTACCAAGAAACATCAAATTCTCTTGTCTTTTCAACCATTTTAATCTACTTTCTTCTTTTCATATCACTTGCATTAATACATTTTAAGACCTCGTGAATAAAGCTACTTTATAAAAGCAAAATTTTACTGAAAACATTTACTTTGAAAAATTGAATAAAAAACTATTTTTTATTTCCCGGGTGATGTTTTACTTGTGTGTTAAACATGAAGTGCATATAACTCTATATCTTTCAATAATTGTATTCTTGAAATCAGTTGCAAAAATTGCTTCTTAATAGAAATTGTGTTGTTGCGAAAATTGCTTCTTAAATGAAATTTACATTCATCGTTTTTCTCAGCACAAAATATAAAAATTTTTTAAATCAGTATGAATGATAACTTTTCTTAGTATTTCAGCAATAAATAACATTAAAAAAATGAGAATCACATATTTAAAAATCATAACTTATGAAAGTCTTGATTTAATTTACTTAAAATCTTTTGAAAACAACATTTGTAATAACCAATTTAAGCTATCAAAAGAAACAAAACAATATAGTAAAAAATGTACCTCTTCTCCAAACTCTTTGCAAATTAATCATCACACATAAAGAAGTGTCATTTTTACACATTTTATTTACTTAATTAAATCTTAATTTTTCAAGTAAATATAACGTTATCCTATTTCTTCTTTTCTTTTAGTAATGATTAACTGATTTGATAAGTTAATAAACTTAAGATGATAACTTAATTATTTATCTTCATGAAATTTTGTTTGGAAATGTAAATTATACTACTTACTTTTATACGCTTCTTGCATAATCTTTTTAGTTCCATTATCTTTAGTTCCATATTCAACTTAAAGTAATTTCATTACGTACCATTACTTAGCCTGAAAGATGAACTAATGGAAAAGTTTTACAAATTTCAAATTAATTATTTTTCTAAAAAAACTATCCTTTTTCACCATTTTGCGAAATTCAAATTATTGAATAATTTACTTATGTTAACGACCGTGATTATCAATGATTAAAATAATTCATTTTTTCATCATTATTAAAAACATTTTTGAAAATAAATTATAGCTCTAAAAATACATAAACTATAGGATTCAAAAATATTTCAACTATAGGGTTACACTATATAAATCAACTATAGGGCTCAAAAATATTTTACCGATTTTTTTATTGAAATAAATAAAAATATTGGAAAATGCAATTCGTTTCATTACTTAACTATAAAAATTGTATTCTTTTAACTGTTTCTCTTATATATTGACATCTACAGTACAAATTTCAATCAAGGATATTATTTTTATTAATCTTAAGTATTGTGTACTTTAAAGTTTTATGAGAATAAAAAAACTGTAAATTTTTTGTTCTGTTTCATTGTAAAGAAAATCATCACATTATTTATTTATTTATAAAAAATAAAATTTTTGGATTAAAAGAGGAATAAATTCTAAAATTAGCTTCAGGACCAAACTGTTAATAGTAAAACCTTATATCGTATGGAAATCTTTCAATGGTTACCTTTAGTGAATTTCATGAATTAATCTTTAGTTCCAAAATGTAATATTATTGTCAATATGACATGGACAAAGTCATTTACAATTTATATCCCTCAAAACATTTCTGAACAGGAAATATAAGTTTCTAGTTTCTTTTAGATATGAAATACATTTGTGGACATAGCATCCCACATGACAGCAATAAAAATATATATATTTATAGCACAGCCTTAGTTTCTTATTCATAGTGAAATGCTGAAATATTAGTCCGAAGGAGAAAGACGTATTTTACTGATGCATATTTCAGAGAAATTCTTTGAGACAAATATCTTCTGTCTTATCACGGATTCTTTTTATCTCTAGATGACGAAGAAAATCTCAGTGTAACTTACAGATATTGAAGAATTTTTTTCAGAAAAATGAAAATGCATTTTCGTCGATAAAAATAAGGCGTTATTTTTACATGATTATTGCTCTAAGAATTGTACAAATTTTTTATGACACTCTAAAATACCATAAATTTTTTTATATATCCTGAATTAAAAAATAGATAAGTAAAATGTAAAGAACATAAAACATATGCTGAAATAAAAATGAGTAAAAATTAAACTATTACTTAAAGGTTTGAAACGGGATAGATTATTGGATGCAATAATTGTTAATTAAAAGAAATAACTAAATATATTTTGCTATAACCAGTAATAAAATTCTATATTCTTAGAAAAAGTATCTCATTAAAAAGTAAACTTGCATTATGTTAACAATTTTATTAATCCATAGAATAAATATTTCGATAATACTATTTAACATAAAAATAGGGTATTTTCAAAATAAATATTCAAAGTTTTTCAAAAATAAGCATTTATTAAATGTTTTAGTAACACCCCGTGCAGTTTGGCACACATTTTTTAATCGTTCATCACCTGAAAATGTAATATTTTACAATAAAAGTTTTTATTTCAGTTATACGCACTTTTGTGAAAACCTTTTATTTACTGAAATGGTCTTATTACAATGTCCTAATTTATTTGTAATTGAGAAACTATAATAAATCTTTAATTATGACACACACAGCAGAATATATTTAAATAGAGTAATACAATAGAGTAAATTTAGTTACATTTTATAGAACTACACAAAGAATGTACTACTTTATTGAATGTATACCTGATTATTGCACACATCTATCTATCTATCCATACATACATATATATATATATATATATATATATATATATATATATATATATATATATATATATATATATATATATATATATATATATATATATATATATATATATATAAATATATATTAAAAATTAATTAAAAATATTTTATGAGAAATAGGATGAAATAACTTCAAAAATCCCGCATAATATTTTAAACATTGGATTATTTTATTCAGAATTGTAAATCAAATTAAATTTAAATTCAACTTATTAACTTCATCAGTTAGAAGCGAAATAAATTTTAAATTGTCAAAAAATTCATTATTCCAAAACTCTAAATTACAAAAGTTTGAAATTGTTAAGACAAAATTTGAATATCATTTTATTTATAATATTTACCAACTATTAATTTAATCAATAGTAATTAAGTTAAAATAATACTAAGTATTTCTTTGGCATTTTCAAAATCTTTATTTTAAAACTAATTGCTTATTTGTAACGATTTTATATTTCTTTAATAACATATTATGAACTTACGTATAATGTGTCTCGTTGCAAGAAGGTAAATTAATTTATATATAGTCTGTATGCATTAACATGTGCAACTAAATGAATTAATCAGTTAAATCAGAGAATAATATCTGCTCTTGAACAAAATTTGAATTCATATGACTTCATAAAATAATTCTTGTGATATTAAATCCTTAAATATCGTTTTAAAACATAAAAAATGCTCATAAATTTTAGAGTAATTTGTATATATGGGCACCTATAAAATATATTTCCATAGAAAATGTCTATGATCCCTATTTAACCTTTTTAAGGCTATAAGGAAATAAATCACAGGACATAAAGTTCCCTGAAATTGAATATATATGCATACTGGGATTCAATAAAATTGGAGGGTTTTGAGAATCAAAGAAATCAGCCATTCCTTTCCCTGCAGATACTCACTCATCCTGTGGAGGAAACCTTTAACAATAAATTACTACAATAACAATAAAATTTCTAATGTATTTCACATCCACTGAGTAGCATACCTCGGCATTGCACACTATTGGTAATCGATCTTTCTGCCATACTCCCAAGAGAAGGCAGTTCATTTTACATTGAGCTGCTGGAAATCATCGATCAAAGCTACACATGCAATTACCATGGAACGGCCATATGGCGTATTTAATGCTCTAGTTGGCATAATATCCTAAGTAAAACAGTTTTTCAATTAAATTTGATTTTCTGTGCTTTTAATGACAATCTTATTTTTAACTAAAAAATATTTCAGACTTTCATATGATAAATTTGAGTTTCAAATATTTAAAACTATTAAAGAGTTAAAAATTACATTGTTAATCTTGGTTTCAGAACTTGATTATGTATTGTTTTTTTTTTTTAAATGCTAAAATATTACATTTTTGAGAAAACATTTATATTAATTATTATCATTGATAAATTTATAACTGTCAGTATTGATTAAATTTTAAATCTACCAAATTTTTATATAGTGCAAATTAGCATAGAAACTTGAAGGAAGAATTTAATTTAAGATATTTTTGAAAAAAGTTATCAAATAAAGTTTAATGCTGTTATCAAATAATTAATTAGAAAACAATAACATTTATTTTATAAGTATTTATTTTTTATGGTGTATTAACTAGCACTCATTATGTTATCCCATCTGTCTTTATAGATATTTAAATTAATTTTACATAATTTTTAGTAAAAAATTTAAGATAACAAATATTCAATAACATGTATTAAAACCCATAAAATGTCTTGGTATACAGTGATAAAAATGTTTAAAATGCATTAAAAATTGAACATTTTGAAGCCAAAATATTATGCTTAGTAATAATTTCTATTTTAATATAATTTCATGCCATACTTACCTTTTGACACCAGTTAGCGTATATAATATAATATACGATAAGAAAAATACCAAGTCAAAAACCAGGTTAAACAAATATGTATCAAAATATTCATATGATAAATCAAACTTCATAGAATTCATGCAATTTAATTTAAAAAATAAAAATTTAGAAACTTTTACTACTTCGAATGAAACATATTAGAGGAAATTATTCAACATTACACAATTTTCGAAGATTATGTCTTCTAGAAATGTAATTCTGGTAGTAAGCATTTATAAAATTATTTAGTTATTTTCATTACTTTCTGCAAAGAAATTTCTATTTAAAAAATGGCTAAAATTTGAGAGTATTTGCTTATAAATAGTTGCAGGCTTAAAGTTTTCATGATATAAATTATTGTTGTTTTTTTATTGTAAGTTTTAAAAGAACTATATTACAATTGCTAATATAATATGGTCTGAAAAATTAATCGTTGGTAAATTGAGTATTTTATTAATAAAAAATGTTTTTTGATTAATTCTTTCATTCAAAATGAATTTTTAGTAATTTTTTTAATTAAATGATAATTTTTTTAAAAAAATGTATTTTGAAATAGCATTTACCAACTCTTTTTACTTAGAAGTGTTTGTATATATAAATTAATGAATTACATAAAAACATTAAGCATTTAAATGGAATTAAATCAGTAGTAAATAATTTTATTCTTTTTTTATTGTAAATATAATAGTTTATGTAACAATAATTACATTCTTTTAAAAATAAAATTCTGATTTAATAATAATTATCATTTGATATCGTGATTTGTATTTCCTTTTTTAGGGAAGATAAGACAAAGATTAACAAAAAAACTCATATCAAGGTTTCCTTTTTCAATGAAAAATTAAATTACATCATTTCTCACCAAACTTAAACAGTAAAACATAAATGTTAATTGTAGCAGCATATTTTATCAACTTTTAGAAATTTTCCCACAACAATAATTTATAAATAGATTAAAACATTTCTTAAAAGTTTAACAATACTTAAGTACGACTTATGTAAAAAACGACAGATAAGGTTCATTGTCCATGCATTTTTCATGAAAAGTAAATATATTTTTATGAATTTTTGTGTAACACAGATCACAATATTTTACTAAGATTAATTACAGTTCAGAAAAGTACGCAAGTGTTCTAGAGTAATAGGACAAATATCTTAAATGCGTAAAAAAATTAAATGTCTTATTAATATTTCACACTTTATACAGTTATGTAGGTTAAAATAACTCAATAAATATAAAAGAATACCAATTTAGTAATTGATAAAACTCAAATTTCTATTTCATTTCACAAAGTAATTTACTTTCTTGCAAAAATGTTTTATAATACTTTTTAACATTTATTATGAAAATATAGTGATATTTTCATTTCTGTACACTTAGTTCAAAAATAGTTTTTAAATATAAATGTTTGTCAAAAATCATTTATCATTGCTTGCTTGCAATGAGTAATAGTGAAATCTGTGTGTGTGTCCTCTAGGATATTCATAACTTTTATTTAAATTTTCTAATTTATTTTAATGAAATTAATTTTGTCATATTATGTTTAACATTTAATTTGAGAGCATTATTATCTGATAATAGTAAATAAAATAATTTCTCTAGAAATAAGTAATAAAAAAGTATATTTTTTACTTCAGAAATGGCATTCAAACATCATATTTTCAATCTGTAATTTTATATTTTTCTCTATTAACTTGGAAATTGTTTTTTATGTTTTTAAAACAAATGAATAGTTATAATCTTAACAGTAATTAGTAATTGTCATTACTAATACTTTTTAAATTCCAAATTTTCTTGCAAAGTTTAATAATTTTCTGATATGTCTTTTATTGCCTATGAAATTAATGAAAAAAATTGATGTACTCTTATGAAATTATTAATATTTTCTGAATTATATAAAATTATTTGAATTTTTTCATAAAATTATTTATTCCTAAGATAGATAAGCATATAATTCTTTATACGGCTCATGTTTAAGGTGACGCCGATTGCAAAATGAATTCTTATGTTCTTTTAAAATTACAAAATCGATACATGTCACCCTGTTACGATCATCCTAGTTCCACAAGTACCTTACACCTCCTTTTTCTTTTATATCCACCCCCATCATCAATGGGAACTTGATCGCTTGGATGCCTCTTCACTTAAATTGATATATACACTATCCACTTCTTCGAACCGTGAAGTCCAATGTTTAACGATTTTCTATACCCTCCATTACAGAAGAACAACTTCCTACATTCACTACTAAAAGGATAGAACCTAAAACGGTTGACTATTTGACCTAATAACATGGAAATGATGCCAAGAAGAAATCTCTTATTTTGTACAACGGAATATGCAAAGTATCTAAAAAGACAAAACGTAACTCGCTGCAAATTTAAAAATAAAATAAAGCGTAAAAATGTTCCATTTTAAGGAAAGAAAATGTAATTCTTTAAGCCAAAAGTTTTTGGGTCTTGTTTTATATATACATAAATAAATTCATTTTAGTAAGTATTAACTTATTTACTATTCTAAAATATCCATTTTGAAATATTATGAAATTTTGCACTTAAAATTTCAGGTTGATGAATAATAAGATGTGAAATTTTCACAATAATGTTAATCTTTTAATTTATACCCTAGTAAAGGAATCAATATACCTAGTTTAAAAAATAATTTGTTCATTATATAAATAGTTAAGAAATATTACTTTTTAACATAAACATTATATCAAATTTAAAAGTTTTTATAGACAGCATTCTTAATTTAAATTCATGATTCAATAAAGATTACTTTAAAAAACAATTTTTCGTATGAATTTTTTTGCGCAAAATAATTTTTGGATTTAGTTAAACTTGTTTCCTATATTTTTCAAATTAACTGATCTTAAACATAGTATATGCTTTGTAAAATATATTTTATGTGTGGATTTTTGTAATTTTATATTTAAATTTAATTAAATCGTGATTGGAATAAATAATGCATAAAAATATCTTATAAACAAATTATCATAGTATTTTGAAGCACAACAGTTATTAGTTTTTTAGAAAAAGTTCAAGCTCATATAACTGATATTCATGAAGATATTTCAACTGCTAAATGCATGTTACAATTTCATGCGTGATTTTTTATAATGCAATTGGAATTTCAGCAATCATTAATAAAAATATTTATATTCATAAGTTAACTACAACATTTTAATCTTGAATCGAACTAGACTTTTATGAAAAATTGAATTTATTTAAAATACATGACAAAAATAAACTAGCTTCTTCAAAATTTTATGGAAAATTATAATCTCATCATACACAGTACAATCTTTATAGAACTATTATATATATATAGTCAAGAAATTTCTAAAGTATTTATCAAATTTTTATTTCAAAAACCCATTACATATCCAAGAATTTTAGTTTTAGCGGAAAATTCAATGAAAAAATTCCTTATGCTATTCGTGATATTCTTTAAAGTCGATCAAAAAAAATTCAAATTTTCGTATTGCAATTCATGTTTCTAAAATTTAATAAATACTAACTTCTTCAAGTTTGTTTGGTTGGATGTTGAAAGTAATAGTTTTTCATTGATCAGCGGTGCAAAATTTAAAATAAAATGGAAAATTTCTTTAAATTTCTTGAATTTGAATTACTGAAAATCATTATATGATTGAAGGAAAAAAACTAAACAAGTGTTGTTGAGTGGAATAACAATGAATAATCTATATTTTTAAAATGAATCTCAAATGTTTAAACTGCATCATATTAAAATTTGTGTTCCATATAACATTTCCTAACAAATTTACATTAACTTCTTTTAATTTAAAATAACTAGTTCATTATCAGTTATAATATTTTAATTATATTACTAACTATCTCAATAACTGTTTTAATTAAGATTCTCTTTTTCTTCTACATTTATAATGAATTGCTTCTTAATTTCCTTTACACATCTTAAAATCAAATTTTACATTTTAGGAAACTATAGTTACATACCAAAATTATTTAAAATTTGTATAAACTAAGAAAAAACATTAGCTAATTGACAGTTACAGTAATTTAATTTAATTTAGTCCTATTTAACGATTTTTGTAATGTATTTTGCTTATAATCTCTGTTGATTATAATACATCTGTTGACTAACAGAGTATTTAATTAGACATTTTGATGTTGAAATTTTTCTTACTTATACTACATATGCAAATACAAAACGAGAAAACTTTATGCAATAATATATTAATGAAGTTAATCTTATCAAACTTATACTTGTTTTAGCAGTGATAAAAATAAGTTTCTTTTATGATTATTTTAATAAATATGCAAAAAATAAATGCTATATAAAGAAGCTAATTAGGAAATTTAATTAGAACTTGCAAGTCATATGCTTTGCAACTTGTTGTGTTTATTAAAGTTCAGCAATGATATGTTTCATTCAATATTAATTATTAAATATATGAGGCAATACATTTTACAAATGTATTTATTCTCCATTTCATTGATTTTCATGCAGTAATTAGAAAATTTAATAAAAATGTAAAGGCAGATTTTTAATGCTGCTGCGAATTATTTTCCTTTATTTTACACAGTTTCAAAATAATATAGAATGAAACACGCAAGCATTAAAAATGAAATTACTTTGAGAATATTTTAGGCATTTTTAATGCAACATTCTACCAGATTTATTTAGTTTGAACACTTTTAATATAATTTCAAATGCAAAAAGACTCTTTTAGTGTGAATTTTTTAAGTTTTTATAGCCTCAAATGCGTTGCAGGAACCATTTGTAATATCCGTCTCAAAATCGCAGGCACGAATTGCTCAAAGATTATTTTCAATTTATTTTGCAAAATATTTTTCTTTAAATCATTTTATGTTACCGGTTTGTAAGAATAAACTACTGTATCACGCAGAGCTTAAAAGAGTATTCGTGTTGTACTCATTAAAGTTATCGGTCGCATTCTTTTTTCAAGAACCCACTTTAGAATATTTCAGTAACTAGAAATATTTTACGTAGGGATTTGAAAATGAATTCCTAACACTGGGAATATAATCTTTTTTGAAAAAACTCCAAGAATATTTGATAGAACCACATTTTCTTTTAAATTAAAGGGGCAAACAAATATTTTAGGTACTTTTAAAGTAATTAGAATAAATCAAATACCGAAAATGAGGTATATTGCAGAACATATTGCTGCAAAATGTATCAGATTATTTTCAATTCCATTTTCTGTAAAGTATTTAGCATAATAGTTCATATGTATATTGTTTTATCCCTGAATTTTCATTAATCATAATACAATATAAAAATGTATTATTTTACATAGATTTCCAACAAAGTAGTTTTATTTATAATTTTACTTTACTTTCTAAAATTTCATGAAATAAATATTTCTGAAAAATTTAATGAAAGTTAATTTGCTAATTTTAAAAGAAATTTAACCCTCCTAAAAATTAATCTTTAACTACAATTTCATAAAATATGATAACATATTATTCATACTTTTCTGAAACTCAAGATTGATGTTGCCCCAAGTTTAAAATAAGTCGCTTTATTGCGTAAAATTCAATTTATTATAAATTCGTAATTATAAATAAAATTGCAAAAACCTAATTCCAAACCAGGACTATGTGAGCCAATTAAATAGAATGATTAAATATAAAGCATAAAATAACTTTAAACAGGTACTTAAATGATTTAAAAATTTTATTGTGGCATAGGATAACTTGGGTAGCATTAAATGAATAGTAGTTCCAATAGTAGTAATTTTGTTTAGCTGCTATGTAATGAACTATTCTTGCGTTGAGCGTTAAGGATATGATATTATTCGTAGTTTTGGTTTATTTTTTACAATACTTGGATCTTACAGTACTTGGAAGTTTACTTGGATCTCCAAACAATTATTAAATCATAAAAGTTTTTTTAATTGATGCAATAACATATTTGGCTCAAATATATTAGAAATATTAGATAACTCAACTACCCGACGAAATACTAAAGGTAATAAAAAAATTACTAGCGAAACATATATTGTTTGTTACAACATATTTTTCTTATTTGAAAATAAATATTCAAAAAAGGAAGAGAAGGAGAGAGATAGTACAATTATTTTTAGTATGCCCTCTATATGGAGCTTCACAATAAATTTGCAGAATATATACCATAGAAGTCCAAATCAAATTATTAGAATAGATCAGAATGATGAAACTGACTACCAAAGAAAATCGAGAAGATTGTAGACTGATTCTTAATATTTTTCCGAGAGCAAAATTGATAACCAATAGTAATGGAAAGAACTCTTTATCTCTTCAGTCAAGTTTGCGGTTATCATCAAGAAGGAAAGGTACTCAAAACTGTTCGCAACTATAGTCAACATATTTCTTATTTGATTCAAATTAGAAATAATCTGCTCACAGTTAAATGTATAGAAAAAGGACAAGTATATTGCACAATAGCTAGTGCGAGTATAAATTCTATTTTTGCAGTATTTTCCAAAGCATCAAGTTGATCACATGTACAAGCCGAATGTTTCGATATTCAATATCAACGAATCAAATTTTATGAAAATGTTCGAGCATACAATCTTATTTCTTTTTACGCTTTCTGTATTTTTTGTTTGTCAGTCACTTCATCTTGTCCCTGATATCTGCCATCTTTACTGCCAAAATTTTCTAATCTTTTTATTCTTTAATTAACTACTTTAATATATTGTTCAAATTTTCTAGGAAATTTCTTTCAATCGGATCTCGAAATCTGTTTGAAACTTTAACATGTGCTTTTAATAAGCAGGAATGCTTAAAGTGCAAATAATATTAATGCAAAATATCCCGAAGTATAATAAAACAAAAATTTTCACTATAAAATTCCTCCTTCGTTTATATTTGTTAAAGAATTTTCATCTCAAACTAGTCATTTAATACGCACAAATTTTTAATCATTTGTTTACGACGTCAAAGTATTTTTTCAGGTGAAGTTTAGTTATCATTATTCTACTCTTTGTGTTAGTTATACAAAGGCTATTTATTATTTTTCATTGCATTAGTTTATACGAATAATATGGCAAGAGGACGAAGAAAATACATGTTTAGAGAATAGTAGTGGATAGAAAGCTGTTGTAAATTTTACTTATAAGTGTTTTTAACATTTAATTAAATAATCTAAATGTCAATTTATATGGTACGATGAAAAAAATATGTCAATAAATAATAATCTCTTATTAATGTAAAAAAAGTTTTTGAAATTAAAAATTTTGATTTTTTGCTGAATGTGAAATAAAATAATCTAATTGGTACGGATTAACATTATAAGCAATAAAAAAATATAAGGTATTTTTAGGTGTAAGAAAGAAAAAAAGAATAATATTCACACATTCTTTGAAAGTATTATTAAACATAAATAATTTTTTTTCATAAATGAATTAACGGTAAACTACTAAAAATGAAAAGGACATGTTAATACCAAATAAAAATTATAAGCTATAATAAAAAATATGTCGTAATATACGTATGAAAAGCAAAGCATAATATAAGTTTCCTATTCATTTAATACTTTATGTATTTTCCATTTCAAAAATAATCAAAACTAGGTTAAATCAATTTATTTTAATATAGTATCCAATATAATTTATAAAATTCTTTATAAATTAAAAATAAGTTAAATATTTTATGTATGCAATTTATAGGAAAAATTCTTAAAAATTTAAAAGACCCTTTTTTATCTTTTTTTAAAAATGTTGTTGTTCAAATTATGTTGTTATTCAAATGTTGTTGTTGTGTGCCAGCTTGGATGGCAACATGGGGTGCGTTGCTCCACTTTTCCAACTGAACCATATTTTGGTGTAGAGTCCGACTTCCTCAGTACACACATGCCATAGGTACCCGTTTATAGGGTAGGCAACCATTCATAACCCATTCATAGAAGGAAAGGACAAAGACAGGATAGATAGAGAGAGAAAGTACATCCATGCCTGGACCGGGATTCGAACTCAGGACCTTCAGTCAGGTACGCTGACCACTAGACAAGTTGGGCGGCATAAAATTCAAATATAAGCACTAAATCAAAATATCTTATAAATTGTATTCAATGATTATGCTATTTGTTTTCTTTTAAAGTAAATTAATAAAAAGTAATATTATATAAATTGATCTGTTGAGTTTTATCATATTATTCTCTTCTCTAAATCCACTGTTTTTTGCTCATACTTATAATTTTATGTTCTTATCGCAAAGTATTAGAATATGTGATACTTTAATAGGATTATCAGCTGCTTATTACTATTTTTATTAAGTGAAGAAATTAATATTCTTCTATATTTATTTAACCAAAATTTCATTTAATTATGTTTAAAAACTGCATGCAACAAGAAAATATTTATTAAAATAATAGAATTTGGTGTGCTTATGGGATTTGATATGTTATGTCAATAATTAAGATTCTAACACCAAACCCTTTGTACAAAACACTTAAAATGCTCTAAAGGAGCAGTTCAAAAATAATCTGATGCACTCAAATTCGAGGATTGTAACAAATTAACTAAAAACATTCCAATGATAATTGTAAAGCTACATTGATAGCTTTATGAATTGCTATATAAAAAGATTTACATTAATGACTGCACAGATTTAATAAAAATAAAAGAAATTATTTAGTAGTATGTTGCTTGAATCAAAACAAGAATAGCACACACAAGATATAAGCATCATTTGATCAAAATAAACATAGTCAATCGGATGAATGTCAAAGACTATCATTCATCACAACTACATAAGAGAGTCTAGCTATCAAATTAAAAGCCATGTTTGCATCAGAAACCTTGCGCGATCATTGATATTCATTTCATTTACATTTGCTGGCGTCAGTGATCAATTTATGTAATCTATAAGCAGCATGAGAATTCTGGATTAAAGTCTCGATGTTCGTTTATGCAGTTGCTACTATTTATATGATATTCAATGTAATATAAATTTGAGACTGAATTGAGAGTTAATTAGACAAATTTTCATTAGTATACTCTAATTCTTGAAGAAATATTCTTTATTTTCTTTCAGTTTAGATAACTACCAAATATATGTGCAAAGTTGAAGAAATCAAGGTTCCAATTCAATATTTGTTACTCAATGGCATATTACGATAGTCCTAATTTAACAGTCTGGGGAGTGATCTCAGAAGATCATAAATATTTATATTGAAAGCCGAGTTATGTTGACAGAACATTTTTCCATTGGTATTATCTATTATCAAATATTTTAAGTGTCTTTATATCAACACATTGATCCAACACAAAATGTAGGACTCTTAAGATGTTTACAAATATATATTATTGAGAACTATCAAATCATCATTCTAATGAAGTATTTTCTGCAATATATATTAGTAATAATATTCAACTAAAGTGACTGAAAAGTTTTCTAGAATTCAGAGAAAAAATTTTTACTTTTATGCCTGAATTGATTGCAAATTGACATTGATAAATTAATAAATTCTCTGTTCTTCTTATGATTGTTGTCATTTCTTAAAAGAATGACTTTACATCATTCTCGCGATTCAACAAATTTTAATGTTATTTTCATCACAACCAGTCAAAGAAATGGATATTATTTTTAATGGGCAATTATTTTTATAGTATTTATAATTTAAATTTAATGCTAATGGTAAAACTCATGGTTATAATTCATTAATTTCCTAATACATATATTATTTTTCTGATAACGTGTATATTTATTTTATATATTTTAAAATCTAAAATTATACTTCATTTTTGTCATTGATATAATTTTAAAATTTTTTACAATAAACAAATTATATATTAGATAATAAAAGAACAGTCTTTTTAAGTATTTTATAAATGTACTAGAATGCATTAAACATTATGAACTTGATGGAAACTTTTATTATTTATTCATAAGTTTATAATCAAATTTTCAAAAAATATATATTAATGAAATAAATTATATTGCAAAAAATAATATTTTATTTGAATATACTTAACAAATTACGCAAAATAACTTACTAATTATTACTTAATTAGTTAAAACTTACACCCATATATTTCTTTAATTCACTTATAATCATTTTAAATTATAAAATGAAAACTATTTATAACTTATGTTCAAAAATTTTATTATTTACTCTCAAAAACAAATACAAATTTTCTTTATCGAATAAACTTTGCTAAATTGTACTGTTAATTAAATTTATTTTTAAGACGATTAATTTGAAAATTATGAGAATATCAAGTGAACATTTTATTTTGCCTTTACTTTGTGACATAATGAATATGATAAATTGTATGTATTAGATTAAAAATTTTATTGTTTCAATATGACTTAAATAAAATCCTGAATTTAGATTTCTTGGCAGTTAACTTAGTTTTATGATTTTATGCTTATGTATATCTTAAAAACTCAGTAAAATAAATTAATTTTAACGTAAACCAGGCTTTAAATTTCATAAGCTATTGTTTACAAATATTACAATTATTAATTTAAAATTATAATAATTAATGAAATTTTAAAAAAATTAAATCGCCCCTACTGGTTTAAACTAAGTATAAAATGGATGTTTCGTCGGAACTAATAGGATACCGCCCCATGGATAAATTTTGCGATTTTTTTTCGCCAAGTAATTCAAACATAGTTGCCACTTAACAAACCGTATACGTGACAAAAGAATGGCGTCAAACACGAGAAAAAAGTAATCCTGGCAACAAAAAATTCCAAAAAATAACAAAAATTCAAATTGACAACGCCAAAAAAAAAAGCGGAAACACTATATTCAAATCATAGGACGGCAGATTTGGTGAGAAATCTCTTGCATTTTCCATTTTGCCTTTTCTTCTGTTCTATTATCAAGGTGTTACTGGCTTGAATCAATGGAAAACGACTCTTTAAAGCAATGTTTTGGTCTTTACATAAGAAATCGTTTTATTAACAAAATAAACTTCGACAATATTCTCAAACATTCATTATAGAACTTCACCTAGTTCGCTGCCATTCGAAAAATGCGATTTAAAATTAGGCAATATTCTTCAATAAATAGAATTTATTGCACAATCTCAATATAATGTGTGACGTGGATGAAACATTATCTGACATCATTCACATTTTAAACCAAGTGTGATGTAATGATGATCTTAATTGGAATGAAAGAAATAACCACTTTATGGTTAAAAAATTAAATCGTCCTTGCTGATTTAAACTAACCATAAAATAGAGGTTTTGTCTTTTTTTCATTTTGTTCTTTATTCTATTCTGTTGTCAACGTGTTAATGGCTTGAATCAAAGAAAACAGCTTCTTAAACCAATGTTTTGCACTTTATAGTAGAAGAAATCATTTTATTAACAAAATGAACTTTGAGAATATTTTTAATTTTGATTCCAGTGAGTTGAAGCCATGGAGTCATTGTTCAGTATGAGTCCTTTCGACTATTATAAAAGGCATTTGGCACAAAGTGATTCGAAACGGCATCTACAATCACAGTTTCGAATACTCATAACAATCAATGTACATCAAATTTAAAATAAAAAGAGAACTAGAGACACTTTAAAGGATTTCAGGAGAACATAAGATGATACAAGAGATATTGGTGAGCCAGGACCAAGGAAAATTGAAGAGCTGGAGAGCCAAGCACGACAAATTGAATTACCCAGAGACATAAATAAGATTTCAGAAAATTTTTCAAGCAATACCACTGAAGATTTGAAAATTATTATTTAGATTAATAGGCAGTTTTCAAGATTTTGAAATTTTTACAAACGGAAAAATTATAATTTAAGAACATGTTTTTACTATTTTCAAAACTCTTGAATGGATTTTCTTCTTCGCTGATAACATTCAGAGATGGGGAATTTCGCCTAATTTGCTGCTGCTCGAAATATGCGATTTGAAGGCAGACAACAAATTTGTCAACAAGTCAGATTTACAAAACTGTTTCAATACGTTGTCGTAATTAATTATGAGTGATGAAGATGAAACGTCATCTGACGTCATTGATATTTTAAATTAATGAGAATTGTAATAAAGTGGCTTAATCATGATCAACTTGAACGAAAGTAACAACCACATTGTAGTTAATAATTATGTGGAAAGTTCAAAAACATTGTACAGTAATTTACTTTTGAAAATAGTAAATGGACAACTAAATTTTAATAAAAGTACAATAAAATATTGATATCATTTATTTAATGTATTTTTGTATTGAAAATAGTAATGTAATAGTTACTGCTTGAGATTTTTTGAAAAATATTTTCAATTATATTATTGATCATTTCAAAATAAATGGAGAAGGATTATTATTTTTTTCTACTTATAAGGTAATGATAAATATTTCACTTCAAGTCAAATCTAAGTGTATGTAGGTATATTTGTTTAGTTTAAAAAAGAGATATTGCAATTAAATGCATATAGTATTAAATCTAAAGTATTTTAAAATTTAGAGTAATATGTATGTATACATACATACATACATATATATATATATATATATATATATATATATATATATATATATATATATATATATATATATATATATATATATATATATATATATATATATATATATATATATATATATATATATATATATATATATATATATATATATATATATATATATATATATATATATATATATATATATACAACAATACATAGTATGTACTTCATATAAAGTTCAACAATATTTATCAGAACTGACACAATTCTTTATTTTACAAAACATTTAGAAAAGCTTAATATTCGTATATATTTTCCAATACGTCATTTCCTAGTCATGACCATTAAAGATCAAACTCTCAATTCCATTTCCGAATAAAAAGATGCTCTTGCAATACAAAGAACATCAAAAGAATTTCTTATAAGGATGAAATACTAATCCTTTTTTTTATTCTGTCTATATTCTTTGTAAAGAAACAATGCATTGCTCTTAAATCATGCAAAAAGTCAAGATGTCTGATGTAAAGCCTTTGAAATGCTTGTAAATTAATTTCTGATCCTTTTCAAGTATCTGTATATTCTAACAAAATAATGTATCTACATATATTTTAAAGTATTGATATACTGGCATATATTATAAAGTAAATCTGTACTATTTCTAAAAACATTTTCTGTATAAAAATTAATTTTAACTATGTTAAAAAAACTCTTTTTGCAATTGTATAAAATAAAATTTTGTATTTTATTAACGAAACCCTAAAGTTCCCATGACTGTTTAGGCATAGATATATTGCATATTATTTCGTTAATATTTTTTTACAGTTGATTATGTGTGAAATTTTAATAAAGATTATTTTACCCCCTACTTCACATATTTCAAAATGCTTAGCTCACAAAGCAGATATTTAAACGAAATTATTATTAGTAGTAGTAGTAATAGCAGTGGTAGCAATATACTCCTACGCAAAAGTTATAGTAATGATTTCGCGCACTCACATCAAATATTTAGGATTTGATTATCGCATATTCCTTCCATATTACCCAAAATATTTCATTATGTTATATATTACTTTTCTTTAACTGATCATTTTTAAATAAGACAATATATAAGTTATAAATTAATTAAAGAAAACAATTTTGATGATATTTCTTTCGACAAATTCTTAGTATTCGTAAAAATTTCTGAATATAGTTTTTTTTCCATTTTATTTCAAGACGAAAGGCATTTGAAATACATTCTTTGAGTTTCAGACGCGTATATACATAAATCATTGCAACTGATGAATTTATTAAAAAATAATGCATCTCAAATTATTTCTTCGACTCTTATGCTTTTATTTTAACCAAAAAAATTTAATTAATTAAGTTCCTATTTTCTTAAGTTCTTATTTTATCTATTATATTTTATTTTAAAAGTTCCTATTTTCATATATTAAAAAAATTACCTTTACATTTTTATGTATTATTATTTAAAAAAAAACTATAAATGAAAAAAGCCACAATAAACATCGACATTCATTATTTAAATGGTAATCGATCTGCTGGAATTTTCGGTCATGAATTAAATTTGCTACTTTTTATTTCATTAAAACAGATACGCTAGTTTTCAAATTCCAAACAAATATTTAGGTGAAAATTTTTAGAGTATATGTAAGAGAGATAAATTCAAAGTGTTTATTAATATAAAACTGTTCGTTTTTAAAAAGAGGAAATAATATGGTACAATATATAAATTATCGAAACATTTTAAGCGATATTTTTCTTTTCATTTCAAAAGATATAAGATTCAATCCACTTGTTTGGTTGTTTTTAATCTTGAAATAAAGAAATAAATTGTTTAGCATAATACTTCAAAATATTAAAAAGTTTGAAACTACATTCATAAAATTAAATTTCTCCAAAAATATAATAGAATATTTGCATAATACTTTTGAATTCTATAAAAAAAATAGCAAATTGCACTGCTAAATTGCACTGCTAAAGCGAGATTTCTATAACAAAATCATAGTTATTAATTTATTTATAATAATGCAAGTCTTAATTTTTCGTAAACGTCTCCTAGAGCAATGCGATTTTTCGTGTTTTTTTTTACCCAAGCGCTTTTCATGTTTGTGATTCAACGATTCATAAAATCAATGTTGCTATGATATAAATTAGCTGTTTCACTCATACCCGAGCCAAATTCCATAGTATTGTTAAAGTCTATTTAGTCTCATTAGTCTTCCTTTGACGTCCTTTGGCTGGTATGCGATTCGATGGCAACTCCTATCAGCTTAGCTATGGACATATCAACTAAAGGTGGATTGAAATTATGAATGCTATGTAAACTTAATACACATAATTACTTGCACATTAGTGAGTGAAATACGTATATCCGTTTATCTTAAACGTTATTTGATATTACCAAAATATTCATATTAGTGAAAAATAAATAATTGAGGATATTATTTTTACAATTGTTATTTACGTGAAAAAAATAAATTCTTATTTGTATAAATTACATTTCTAGTAATGTTTCTTAGTATAACTAGAGATCTGCAATCCTTTGAAAAACATAATAAGCTTTTTCTCATATACATATTTCTACTAGTTTTTTTATTAAAAAATGATTACTTTTTAGAAAATTAGAATACTTTTGTACTTATAAAGATATATGAAATAATTTGAAACTACATTCATATTTTATAAAGTGAAAAATGAGTTTAAATAATATCATATAATTACATTTAATATTTTATTTTACTTGAAATTATATGGGTTATTAGATTGAAATAGTCAATAAGGAGTTAAACCATTTTCTCATTTTAAACATATAGTGACACTTGAGATCTCTTTTATTAAATATAAAATTTAATCAAACAAAATTAGTGGTTTTTGAACAAGTTTCTTATGTACATTATTATCGAAGTTATTGAAATATTTTTATAATTGCAAGAAAAATTTTATATATTTCAAAGGTGCATCATATAACTGAATTTTTACAAACTTATTCAAATATGGATGAAACTAAAAATAAAATTTTGAAAATAATAAATTGATTTAAGAATCAATTGTGTATTCTAGAGTAACAATATTTTGTAAGAATATCATTTAATATTAACAGATGATACAAAATCAATCTTATTATTTATTAAATAATTTACTAAAAATATTTATAGGGATTATTTTTCTAAATAAATGAGAAAAAATTTATAAATTTAAAATTACAGCTTTATCTCTTTATCATACCTGTATTCAAACGATTTTTTTACCAAAAGCATATAGCAAAACATTTAGGAATCATTTCTCCATTAAAAATAAGCTATTAGACCGTTCTTTCAATTAAAACCAATTAATAAAAAGATAATTTATAAATTGATTTTATTACGTTTGTGGTTCTTGATCAAGAAAAGATTTTTATTTTTATAACTAAGCATTAACACAAGCAGAATATAGGTTTAATTCAATTATAAAAAATTAAACGAACATCTTGTTTTCTTACATTTTTCTTAAAGTATGATCTTATTAAACTATAATCTTATAAATATTTTAATAAAGTAATAAAGATTTTTTATTAAAACTATTTGTATGTTCACTGTTTAATAATTCATTACATATAATATATATATATATATATATATATATATATATATATATATATATATATATATATATATATATATATATATATATATATATATATATATATATATGTATATATATATATATATATATATATATATATATATATATATATATATATATATACATGTATATATATATATATATATATATATATATATATATATATATATATATATATATATATATATATATATATATATATATATATATATATATATATATATATATATATTATATAAAGTTAAAGTTAAATTCTTTAACTGAAAAATATCCATTACATTTCAAAGCAGAAATTACTATGTTCATAAATCAATGAATGTACACATGTATGAATGTTTGTGATATTAAGAGTAAAATATACTGGAAAAATACTATGTTTTCTTTCTGTCTTTTTCTTAAATATAAATATTTTCTTTCTTTGTGATAATAAAAAAAATTACTTTTCAAAAAGATGTTATGTGACGCTTCATGTGCAATTGAAAATGTGAAACAGCTAAAATTTGTTAAGACTTTAGCATGTTTATCTATCTCATACAATTTTAAAATTAATGAAATCAATTAAATATACTTTTGAGTTAATTATAATTCGTCATAATTTTTAACGGAATTTTCCTGAAATAAGTTTATATGATAATTGTTCTTCTCATTATGAATATATTGTAATTAAAATCAATATAATGTTAAAAACGTAATTAGTAAACACTTGCCGCAAGACATTATTATTAATAAATTTCAAGTTAATATAAAATGCGAGAAAATATATTTTATTCTTCAATAATTTCATTTGTATATTCTTTTACTTATTATTAGAGTACATTCATATTTTAAAAATTAGCTTCTAACAAAAGCCGTATGAAAATGATAAAGGTTACATAACTTTAAAGCAAAACATTGATATATTTTTAAATTGACTCTAAATTGTAAATTATTTACATCGGCTAACATCAATGAATAGTAATTGTCGAAAATTGAAGTTAAAATTAACGCGAAAATAGGAATATAATGCTTCTTAACATTAAAAAATATAAAAAAAACATTTATATTTTTATTCATTTTATTGTTAAACATTTCTTACATTTTATGCAAAATAAGTTTGCAATAATAAAACATATTATAATTGTAAATTTGTTTTACTTATTTTGCTTTTCATAATTGATTGCATATTTGCTTATCATTTTTTTCTTAAGAATGAGAAAATTGCACTATCACATATTTAATGAAAAGTACAACAAAATACAGTAAAAACGAATCCACACAAGCAATAATTTCTCTTTATCAAATTTTTTTAAGAAACTGATATATTTTTCGATGTTTATGATAAATTAAGCCTTTATTTTAATATCATTATAATATGATTCAGTTTTGGCAATATTAATATAATACATTAATTTATTAAATTCATGGTTTTGAAAATTGTTTAATCTTTAATATTACTTTTAAATAATTTGTTACTGCTTTTTTTTAAAGCATTTTATTCTAAATTTTATCATTATTGTTTTTTATAAGCTTCTATTATTTTAGTCCACATTTTTCTTTTGAAACATTTTTTCATGAGAGTTAGCACGCAAATTTGTTTTATAAAAATCAAATAAGTAAATGAGGAAAGTTAGATTCGTACTATACATATGAAATATTTTCCAAAACTAAAAAAGTTTCACTATTTTATCTTACCACTTTCTGCGTTTCCCCAACACATTTTGATGAAAGCCCAGCTTGCAAGTACAAGAAAATTGAGGCAGCCATTGTTATGGGTAATCATCTTCTAGTTTTGTTTTCTTCAAAGTTTTCATATGGTATACAATACTCGTTGAAAATCTAAAAAGAAAGCTTGTTAATTGTAATAATATACAATTTTAAAAAATAAATTAATTAAAAAAATAAGTGACACTCAAGTAGCGAAAAATGCTATTACATATCTATTAAAATTATATTAAATCTAAATATTGTAAACAAATTAAAACTATGAAGGAGATACATTATTTTGATTTGAATATCGCTTGACCTTGCCACAAGTATTAGCTAAAATCATGGCCAGACATTTTTTATTAATTTATTATATGAAAAATTTATTTTTAAAGCAAGCATTGCTAAGCACTTGTTTGTTAAGAAAATATTTTACATCATTTACATTTAATTTTCGTGAAAAGTAAATAACCCATTTATTATTTCAGTAAAATTGTAGATGAGATTCCTTCATATTCACAATTGAAATATAGCAAATATAGTGCATTAAAATCATTATTATCTTAATGTGCTATATATCAAGATCATTATTAAAGAAAGAAATTTTTAACTGCATTGTTTTTACTTTTGACCAATTTAAATTCAATTCGTACTATTTTACTAATCAATTATGTGATTACAAGTTAAAAATACATTTTGAAGATCTAATTTTATTTAATATTTTAGTATTTAGGCTTATTTTATGCCATACCTATATAGGATCATAACGCAGATAGAAGGACTAAAAAATTAAAAATAAATATTCAACTTGTTAATGATCTATCAAACAAATATATTTCGATCTGTCTCATTTATTTTAAAATATAATTTTGAATTATTTACAATTATCTATTTTATTAAAAATATATATTAACCACATAATAATTACTTATAAGATTATGCTAAAAGAATCTTTGTTGAGTTTCGAGCAATAAAACAATAAATATAAATATTTAAATAGTTATAAGTACTTAACTTTTCTGCATAGTTACAAATCAATAAAAGATATTAAAATGTAAATTAATAACCGAGTTTATTTTAACTGACTGATTACACACAAACTGAATTTTGAATTGAAAGAGACTCTTAATTAAACTCCTTGTCCGAATAATGTTTATAAATGGTTAAGTTCCCGACAAATCCAACAAACTTTAATACTGATATCAGTGGAAAATATTATGATTAGTTCCTCAAGTAAATTTATATTCAAATCTAGAAATTACATTTTAATCAGGTATTATAATTTTAAAGAAAAAAATTGAAAAACTTTAGAAGAATTCATTAAAAAATAAATTTTTTGCAAGTAAAATTGCTAGAATTTCATTTCAATTCAAAAATATTCTTTAGTATAATTATATATTAATGAAACATATATTTACATGAAGACTAAAAGAAGTAAGTGCTTATTTGCACAATTAATATCTAAACAACAAATTGTAACAACGGCTGAAAGCGTTGCGAAGGATGGTTTCTTAAGCTGAGAGAGAGAAAGAGAGAGAGAGAGAGACTAAACAACTCCCTATGTATGTATTAATTACCAGAAAGGTGCTAAGCTTTCAACAAAATAGAATAGTGATATAAAAATATAAAACTCAGAGAAAAGTTTTATTTCGGAAAATTGATGATAGAATTATTGAGCCTTTGCTGTAGTTTATGAAATGGAAATTTAGCACAGATGTCTATGTAAAATGTAAATTTGTTCGTTTGTATGCCCTAACAATCGCAATAATTTGGGTTATAAGACATGTAAGCAATTCTGAGAAATATATTCAGCTGAAATGAGCGAACTTCAATGAATATGAGACTCATGAAAGCAAAGCGTGAATTGTTATTGAAACTGTGTTATAGTGATACGCAGAAGTCATCTTCTGCTCTTTTTGAATTTATAATCCGATATGAGCTAGTTAAGGGAACTTAATTATTTAACATTTTCAAAAGATAAATCAAATGACGTAGATCTGTATCTGAAGAGATGTTAACACATGTTGCCATAACAATCTTTAAATTTTCACAGGGAATCATAATTGGCAGTAGCCCCACTCGGAGAGCACCCCGAATGGATAAATATTTTTTAATATCAGGAAATATTTGCCAAGAATTATATTTTACCACTTACAATAATACAAAACAAAATTTCTCTTGCAAAAATGTAAACATAATAATCAGGGTAAACGACTTGCATCTGTTCATTTTTAACAGCATAAAAATGGACGATGATTTCACAGGACAAGAGATAAATACTCATCTGAATACTTTTGTTAACATAAAAAATTTCCAAGGGAATTATCCTCATATTGATAATATCCCTACACTTTCTCCAAATATCAATTTTCATATTATTTGATATACATATCAATATTTCGCTCCATTTTGCTCACTCCAATTTGAACCAATACTCCGACACAGGATCAGTAAATTATAACATTAATTCACTAAGATTTTATGGCGTAGTGAGTAATTTTGCAATTTCAATATTTTCTAATAAGGAAACCTCACAATCATTTATTCTTTGTGCTAAACAGTGAACTAATACAACATAGTGCTTATGTAAAGCAGCTGTTGCTTTACAACCAATGGTTCGGGTTAACATTGGTTGTAAAATAACAGCTGCTGTACATAAACGTGGTACGCGTATTGGTTATTCTTTCTTATCTCAGTTCCACTTTTTTCTTTTACTTCTGGTATTGTGGGAGTTATAAACATCAGTATCTTAACGAACAACATATCACAGACAGTACGAGTTATTTCTATTAAATGTTTTTACAGCTTTATAAAATGTTGTGGAGAAAACTCAAGGCATAGTTTTTGAGAACACTAGTAATATTGTATGTGGTCGAATTACTTTTCGACGAAATTAATAAAGATTAAAATTTTACTTTATTTTTGTAATCTATCAATGTTTAGTATTTTCTAGATTGTACCGAGTTTTAAATACCCAGACAGGACACATTTCGGAGTTATATTTAATATATAACCAAAATAGAGGACTGCAATTTTCGGGTGAAGGTAAATGATAGATTAAGTAAGATTTTATGAAAATAAAATCTAATTAGCTCTATCATTCCTCTTCACATGAAATCTGTTGTTTCCATTTTGGTTAATTAAAAAATTCTGTTTAAGACATTTTTTACTTTTAAAACAATATTTAAAACAACAAAACAAAAATCCAGCAAAGCTGCATCAGTTTTGTAGAAGAATAACCCAATATAGAGAATTACATTACTTAAAATTCTATTTCTTGTTAAAATCTTGTTTTCCAAGAGCCACACTGTGCAAAGCATGAAAAAAATGATAAGCATATTTGGATGTTGGGTTTTAAGAAAAAACTTAATAAAATCTTTTAATTCATTTTTTGAAAAAAATTCAATTGTATGTAATATTCAAAATTCCCCCATGATTAAATATTTTAATATTAAAAATTTAATAGATGCATAACATTTACTAATTATTATTATGAAATAACAGCAGTGGTGCAGTGAAATCTAATATCTATTAGAACTATAACACACCTTACAATTCTGGCTTATTTGGACGGAGATTAAATTATTTTTACTTCAGTATCTGCACAATATTACTCTTATATTAATAGAAATATTTTTATCCTGTGGTTCTTCTATTTTATAACTCTAAAAACAATCCTCCAGCTTTTAAGCAGATTTTAAACCACTAAAGTTTAAAAGAAAAAAACACAGGACTCAAAATTAGAATGCTTACAAATAACATTACAAATAATGTTAAACTGTATCTTCCTTTAATTTACAAAATTGTTTCAAATCATAGTTGAGTGGTATGAATAGACAAATGAACAACATTGTCATGAAATAGATCACAAAAGAATACACAACGAAATTCGAGACTACTAAAATAAATCGAATATTTGGCCTTTTAGATTTGAGTGTTTGAAATCAAGATATCAGTTATAAATATTGAATAAATAATACAAAAATGATAAAATATTTAACCGAAGTTTAAAATAGTAATTTTGAAGAAACTTTTTAGTGATCTGAATATCATTAATTTGTGTAAGTATGTTTTCTTATAACGAATTTGGTAGAAATCATTAACATTTTTTATAAAGATATGTATGTGAATCTGTTTTTTTTTATTTTGGGTTAATTTGAGAATAATAATTTGATTACAGTCTTTCCAATTTAAGGAAAATATTCGCTTACTGTTTATTGTCACGAAATAATATGCGAATATTCTCTTTTGTCTTTCAAATCATAGTTTTTCCCCATTTTTTTTTTTGCGTTTTCCTGAATTGTTTCCACTATAAAAGATAAAAAGTATACTAATCTTCAGTCAGCTATTTTTTAACTAAAGTATTTGCTAAAACAAGTACCCCTAAAAAATGAGCTAAAAGACGACAGAAAAAATTTCAATGGACTAGGAATAAAACGAAAGTAATAATCCATACAAGTTTGAGAGAATAATTACCTAAACCCCTTTTAATTCTCCCTACTTAGTCTAGTAATTTGCATAATTATTTGCGAACAAGAATGTATGGAATTTCTAACGATGGAAAAACGAAATTTAGAGAACCATTCACTGCAAAGCAATAATAGTAAAGTAACAGTGCTTCTTTAATCATAACTTTGTGAATATAAAAGAGAATTTCAAAAGAGACGACAAAAAATAGTAGAAAAACTCTTTACTTTAAAAAAGGTAGTTTCATCCATAACCTTTTGCTTTATTATTTAAAACTGTGTACTTTTAATTTGAGGCATTAGTTTTAAGGGTATATAAGCTTAACTGTTTTAGGAACTCTGTCAAATTTAGTATAGTTAAATTAAATTACTTTTAAAACAAGTTAATTTTTTTTACAAAATATTATTTTCCTTTTATTCTTAAAAAAAATTTTAAAAAATATTGATCAGAATGAAAAAATGACTTTTCCTAAAAATTAAGTTTTAAAATCTACTTGTGATAACTTAGATAATAAAATTTCAGTGTTACTTAAAGTTCATATTACTTTATTCTTATAACACTTCAAAAATTAATAATTACACCTAATTAGCAAGAGCAATGTTAGGTGATTGAATGCATTGAGGATATATAAATTATTTGCTAATTAACCAATCAAAATAAAGCTACCACTGTAAAAAAAAAATTTAAATTTTCTGAATGTAAAAAGACTGAATTCAAGTCTTTTTTTTGTTTTGAGTGAAACTTTTTTATTTTGAAAGAATATTTAAAATAAAATTATATTTCCTAAAAATAATAAATATTCACTTAAAAATGGCTTTGAAATAATTTAGTTACAATACCCTTTCCTCGGTTCTTAACTTCAGACATATTACACTTTTATAAAACTTAAATTTCAAATTTTAAACATAAATCTCTTATTTTAAAATCTTGAGATTAATTTCTTGATTAAAACTTTGAGAATAAAATACGAGTTTTATCTCTTTTTTAGAAAAATTAGCTATGTTCTCCTGTTTAACAATAACTTGTATTGAGTTTGTAGATGAAAAGAAAGAGTTCTGATTTTCAATTGTTTGGTCGAAAGAATAGAGGTTTTTATATTTTTTAAATCAAAATAGTCTTTCTGAAAGAGAATGTGCTTATTAAAGATCATAATATATAATATTATTTTCCTGGTTTTGTGCATTAGATTTAAGTTGAGAGTATCTGTACAGTTAAGGCCTTCGACACTTTATAAAGTTTAAATAGAATACATGTTTATCCCTGCTCAGTGAATTCGATTAAATTGGAAAAATAGTGACAAGAAACATAATTTGAATAGAGAAACAGATACTTACCATAACTTAGTTAGCCTACAAAATTTAGCCAGATAATTTTTAATTCTATTTTCAATACTATTCAATGCCATTTTCACTTTCATGTGTAAATTTAATGAAGTATGATTTTTGAGTACATTTAACATTAGTAATTATTATAAGAATAATACTGAAAAAATATATTTTCTTAATGAACTATAATTTGATTAAATTTTAAGCCTGTTGTAATACCTCCTTGCAGATTTTAATTTTTATCTTTTTCCAAATATTTGGATAAATTATTGAATTATGGTAAATAATATTTATAATTTAGATTATATAATGCATTTTATTAACAAAATGACTGATGGAAATTTTTTAGATTAGAAAACAAAAGCAAAAATTATCAGTTTATCCTAACTAAAAACTAAAATGCTTAAATGCATCATATTAAGTGTTATTTTTTATATTAATTAACATTTAATATTGTTCACAGTGCAAGTATTAACAAAAATGAAAACAAGATTCAAGTGGGTTTTGTTTTGATAAAAAATATAAATTTAAGAATTTTTTATTTACGCTTAGTAAAACATACTATTTAAAGAATATAATTATAATAATTTATTAATTATTTATACAGGTATTTCATTATATATGAAAACAGAAGAGAACTTAATAATAGAGAATTATATCATTGATCTAAAACAAAGTGTTAATTTATTAAGTAATATTTTAGACAAATGCATGTTTCATGAAATTTATTGCTTTATTCATTGAAAATAAGAATTTTACAAAATTTATTTAGAATATATTTCTTTTTAAATAATACCGTACTGTCATTTCTAAATGTGATCATGATTTTTAATTATACCTAAGTTACAGCAAAAGTTTTAAACTTCAATATACATCGTTACATCGTTAACAAAATTTTCCTGCTTATAAGAAACGATAAAAATATATATTTCCTATTTCATCGCAAATTGAAATGTTCTACTCATCGCAATTGAAATAAAACATTTCAATTGCAATTAATTAAATCTTCCATGTAATTGTATTATAATATAAATGATAATTGTTCACACAAAATTTTTTTCAGCTTATAATTACATAAAAATATAACATGAAGTACATTAAAGAGTATAATTTAGAAATTGATTTATTTGCCCACTGTGATTTCAAGTATCAATCTTATCACATAAGAGTGATTCAAACTTAGGAAGCAAATAAATATTTATTGTGTAACTGGGAGAAAAAAATGATATATAGAAAGAGAGATTTTCTATCATATTAAATTATTATATCAGAAAAAGGATCTTTCTTTTGCTTTAATACTTTATAATAGTACTTTGATCAAAATATTAATATATTGCGAAATCTATTTTCGTCAGTTTAATTTCCATTTTGGGAAATAAATCCATATTTTTTCTTTATTTTTATAAAAGAATGCTATATATTCATTCTTCAAAAATTTTCAAGTTTTATACTTTGATTTCCAGCTCAATAAATTGTGGATCAAATATCATTTTTCATATGGATTAATACAATAGTTAGAAATTATTTTTAGTTATAAAAAATTGTTAAATTAACGATCATAATAAAAATTGACATTAAAAATCGAAATTTTTAAATAGAAAAAGTTATCTAGTCACTATACCCATCAAATAAAGTATAAAATAATAATACGTAATGAAAGTTAAAGGTAAATGAAAGCATGCTTTTTATTTTTGTTGGTTTAGTAATTAATTTTATTTTAATTTTTCAAGTTTCCTTATTTCATATTATTCATAATGATTTTATCATTTTAATTTTTAAACTTGCATTAGAAATAAAATTTTTGATAGATTTCTCCCACAAATATTTTTGACAAATTGGAAATTAATTTTTAGTGGTTCCTTTCTTTAAGAAGAAGGAATAAATAATTATCGGTATTTTTTTTTCATTGGATTGAAATAATAGTGATTGATTGTTATATTTAATGCATATAAAATTATATTTTTAAAAATAAGTAAGTCTTTAGTTAACTAATTCTCTAGCTGCAATTATGATCATTTTACTAGTTCTAAAGTTTGCTCAATTAAATTTTAAAGCATATTTATTGTGAATGCATAGTTTTTAAAAAATAATACGCAAATCCTTCGTGACAATATTTAATATAAGCTCCTTTAAAAAAGAAAGATGACTTTTTTATTTTTAATCCTCCATCCTACATCAGAGATGATGATGACATTTTATAAAAAAGAAAAATAAAATGAATAAGCCATAATTAATTCAGGAAAAGCTGTCCTAAAAATTATAGCTTGCATTGTGGTAAAATCTGAGATTACGCTAAGTACTTCATCATTTTGACAAAATGTATGCACCATAATAATAATCTAAAATTCTCCGACAAAATTGTTTTCTATAATCGTTATAAGCAGTTAAAGAAACTGTGATTGAAATTTTAAATTAATAAAGAATACGTTCATTGGTTTCTCTTTTTAAAAATACAGTAAAAAGTGCATGTAAACTTTTTAATCTTAAATAATAATAACTTTTGACAAAAATATATTTATTTAAAGGATATTCTAATGTTTCTTAAAACTATTACTGGTTTGCTTTACATTACAAATTCGTCATATTAATGACAATAAAGGATCTTGATCAGAAATACGGAATCACGATCATTTTTTCTTTTAAGCAAATTATCAGCTAATAAATGATTTATATGTTCATTTAGAAAATTATTGTAGAAAATTTGACAAAATTTATGTACATTTTCTCTCAAAGAAAACAGTTTGATGTTAAATAAATATAAAAATATAAAATTATTATTTATCTTATCACTACTCTTAGCTGCGAATTAGTTTTATTACATTTTACGATTAAATTTATATATTAGTAAATAGTTCAAAAAACAAGTATGTACTAAAATGTATCTAAATTTAAGTTCAGCATTATTTGTTATGGTTAAAATCTAGTATGAAATGATAAAATTTTTTTTATTCAAAATTAAATATGAACTTGCTTAACCTTGCTGAAGGATTATTATTTAATTAGTTTCATATTAATAAAAAGCAACAAATCAGTAAACAATTATACAACTTTTTTAGTTTAAATTGTCAATTAACAAAGTTAAACTGCATTTGATATTAAGATATTTTCAATGTAAGTTAAGAATTAAAAGGAATTAATAGATAAAAGATTACATTTAAAAATATGATTGTAGATTTAGTATATGGCGTCATTTTGTTAGGAAAAGTATTCAAAAGAACATTTTCAAAAAATGGAATAAATATCAAAAGATACTTAATATGAAAAAATCTGTTTTATTTAGTTTAATGAAATTTAAAATAATATGAAATGTATAAAATAATTTAGAATATTATGTTTTTTTTTCCTTTTTTCAAAATTATGAATTACCATTAGAAAATATAAAAAACTGTTCTCTTATGTTAAGAACATTTGAAAAATTTAAATTATGTAAAATTATGTCGACAATAACGTTTCTTTTTTTAGAATCAAAAATTACCAGTAGAAAATAATAAGATTTTTCTTTCATTAAAATAACTTTTGTAAAAGATAAGAAATTTAATATAAATGATATATATCGGCAATAAACTAAAACCTTCATTTGTGTTCATGAACTATCGTATATATATATATATATATATATATATATATATATATATATATATATATATATATATATATATATATATATATATATATATATATATATATATATATATATATATATATATATATATATATATATATAATGATGATAAATGATTCATATTTAAATTTTTGTGTATCATTCTCACCCCTATATCAGTTGTACGTTACATATAAGAAATTATATATGGAAAACCTATGAAAAATTTTACTTGTTATAAAAGAGCTATGAATTCTGTGCGTTTTTCTTTTTTTAGATAACAAATCGAATCCAGATATTTGTGAGCTATAATAAGTTAGTTCTATACATTGCGTATATAGTGATTATGTAACAGATACAACATTTTCTATTTAGACACTTATTTTTTATTTCATTAGCTTCCACAATTTTTTACATGAAATTTAATACATATATGTTTTAATTATTTTTATTCCATTAAAAATATAATTGATATGATATTATTTGCATTACCTTCAACACAAAAATATTTGGGGGTATTTTGCTAAAACTATATAATTAAACAAACATTCGAAACATTTTATCTAACTAATAAGGATAATTTTAACATTTTATCGAGTTTAATTGCACCTCTTATAAATTACGGTGGTTTTTTTGCATATTAATTTGTTCATCCAGCCTTTTGTCCTTAAAGTGAATTTCAAACCTGTAGAAATATCCAAACTATAAGTAGTGTTTTTTGTTTGTTCACCATTCCAATATTATTTTTGTGCATTTTTTTGAGTAAGTTAATTCAATCAAAATTTAAGGCTTAAATGAATCCGAACTGCAGCTAAAACATCCCATTCTAAGGTTTGAACTGGGAACTGCCATTCAGCTGTCAGTTAAGCAAGTTTCTTTTCTTTTGAAATATTAGTAAGATGACACATAGAAATGCTAATTGTTTATATTTTGATTTCGAATTCTTTTAATATTTAAAATTTATTGAATTCCGATCCTGGTATTTGTAGCTAAGCTAAAAAAATATTTGGCAAGATTTTGAATTTTAAAGGATTTGTATGGTATTCTCACTATGATTAGCATTCATGTTACCAAATACACTGGAATAAACTCTATGGAAATTTTAACGAAAAACATTTAATGCTAACAGATTTTCTCAAGTAGTTCTCGAAAGATTATATTGAGTCCTACGTATCTTTTTATTTTCTTTAGCTATTTATGTTGAACTTCAAATTAAATAACAACATTTCAAAATTTTTTCAGTAACATATAAAATTTACAGTATTAATATTCCCATGCTTATTTCAGTATTTTATACGTATTCATAATACTATTCATTTTGTTCCACTTCTTTAAATGCATAGAAAATTGCAAAAGTTTCAATACTTTATGTATTTTGTGATGATGGGCAAGCTAACTGAATCCTAACTACTAAATCTATCAATGAAGTATAATTACTTTGAAAAAACTGAGCAAAATATAAAACATTAATTTTTATTAAATAAAAATCTAAGTAAATAATTATCCTTTTAACATTTTGGTTTTAAATAGCATAAAATCTGACTTTATTTTATTAAAATATTCTCAAATGTATAAAAACATTATTTTGAAAATAATGTCACATTAAATAATATTAATCGATTAAAAAAGACAATGAAATGGCCAATTATAATATGCATAAAATTTCAATTTTGTTTCACTGAAAATTAAAATTTTAAGCTTTAGTTTACTTATAAAATAATCTATTTATTAAACGTTACAGTTATTAAATATTTAAAAAAATAATAATTGAAATAATACTGTAATTATTTTACTAGAATATTTAATTTTTATATTTTTTGCTTTCATATATTTGCTTTTACTTCTTTACATATTTATACGTTATTACAAAAATAAAAATCACTTTCTGTTATTTCCATAGTGTACTTTAAAATCTACTATGAAATAAGCAAAGAACATTGAGCTAATATTTAAGTTTTTTACTGAAAATGAATGGTACTTATTGATATATGCTCATATATTTTACCTATTGCATAAAATATTTCCAATATAACTGGTTTTTTATATGGTTCAAATGATATAATTTTGTTCGAAAAAGATTTAGATAAAAATATTAATTAATAATTGTTTAAATTCAGAACTGTGATATGAAATTTTCTTACTCAGTGCGTAAGTTAGCAAAAACCAATTGGAAATATCCAAATATTCCTGGGAAAAACAATTAAATATTTACATTAATTAAAAGATACAAACTCGAACTTAATTTCAATAATAAAAACTGTAATGTCTAAATTATTCATTTGAAATTTAATATTGCAGGTAAATATTAGAAATAAAAATACTGAATGACTAAAGTTACCTAAATATATATTTGTATGAGAATTTCTAATTTACTTTAATGAAAATATTTTAATGAAAATTTTCACTAATAAACGCATAATTTGTAAATAAGTAAAATTTATGAATTTTCTAAATTTTAAAACTTTTGAATTAAGAAAGACAATTATTTAATATTATTTATTATTTAGACTTTTATTAAACAATCTTATTTATTTATATAAATTATAAAAAGCAAAATTGTTTATAGAAAACGTATTTACACTAATAATGGATAAAAATGAAAAATTGCTCTGTCACATTTCTAACACATTTTTAAAAATTAATATTTTTATATATTCTCATTTTTTCTTCAAGTCAATGATAAGTTTTATAATACCTTTATAAATCAAATATGCAAAAATGGCTATTTAATTCCCCTTAAAATATTTTATCAAATGCAAAATAGTAAATAAATAGTTTCCAGATTATATATTAATTTGTTGTGATCACATATTTTTTCCTGGTATATTAGTAGTTATTTTATAATTATTATTTCTCTATATTAATTAACTCTTTTTTTCAAAACATAAATTTTAATTAATTAAAAATTAAGTATATAGGTGAATTTACTTAAAAGCAATTTTTTAATTCCTATTGTAATGAATAAAATTACAAATTTAGTAAAAATGAAATTTCTTGCAATACGTAATGTAATATGAACTCTTATAATAATTTTAAAAATAAAAGAATTTTTAAATCGTGTCAACATGCTACTGTTTTCTAATGAAACTTACCAAGCAATAAATGACCGGACTGAGGAATATTTGGACTTGTTTTCTCCTTGTCCAGGTGACAGACGATAACGAATCTTTCCAAGGACAGTTACTATGAGTATTTAACAGACAGCTTGTTACAACTCAACTCTACCAAGTCCCATCCACTTTTGCTTAAGAACTTACTTAACCAAAAGCCGTTTGGGACCTAATCTTGTTTACCGGGTGGAAGCGTCTGTAAAAATAAGCCAACTCCTTCTCACACCTTTAGTTCCACTTTTTTTCATTGCCTTTTACTATCTTCTATACCTTAAGCTGATCCTCTCTCTATGGCACCAACCACTTATAATCGCTCTTGTGTAGTTTTAGCTCCTCCTTCTTTTAGCCAATCTCTTCCTTCCCCCTCTTCCACCCCGCATATCCTTTTGAAAACTCATAGAAAAATTTTCACCCACCTTCCCAACACCTTTCATTTGACTGGTTTCAAGTTTATACCTGGAGAATAAAGAAGCTCCTGCTTAGCTTGTCTTTAAATAACACGGAAGGAGAAAAAAAAAGATAAAAATTGCTCCTGCCCCCTCGTTACGTTAGACAGCCTGAGATTGTTGTTATAAGGGGGCGGGGCAAAAACTAACCAAGTTCGGGGGGTCATCAAAGAGTTATCCTGTCCTCCCCTCTCCATGCCTCGGATCTCAGATTTTTCGCTCCACTCCCCCACCTTAAAAACTTTTCTTCTATAAGCTTGTCTAAAAGCACAGAAATATTCATTTAAGAAAGATTCCGGGTACCATGCAGAAGGAGGATGTAGCTGTTTTTCCCACAATCCTTAATTTGCATTCGCCTTAAGCGCGTGCGTTCTGGCGCGTACCGTGCACGCGACGTGCGCTATGTATACGCTGGGATGGTTTTTCCCCACCCCGACACAGACCTGTTCAGGAAGGGGGGCAGCCAGCTCTTCTCAACCCCAGTGAAGAATTAAGAAAGGGGAGAACACAAATAGATAGAAGCAAAAGAATGTTCATGGAATAATATGAATACCAAAATATCCTAAAACAAAACAACGAGAAAGAAAGCAAAGTACTAAAAAAAAAGTCATATCTAATATTTTTACCCCCGCGCTCGAATATTTTTGCAGGAACGCTAAAAATCTCAGTGAGTCCCTTCTCTACCTCTCGGAACGAAATTTGCATTAAAATGCAAATGAAGATTTTTGGCTCTGTGGCATTTCCCACCCTACTCCCCCACCCTCCCACCTCTACTAATTCCATCCCATTTTAGAACTTATGGCTTATGATTAACATATTCACTAGCCTTCTTGTTTCTTCATTGCTTGATGGCATAGATGATGCAATCCCGCTCAGAAGAAAATCGTTTTTTAAAATCGTCTGCTCCGTCCTCGGTTATTCTTCTCCCCTTTCCATCATCTAGGAGCCGTGATATAGATGGGGTGGGAGGAAACGTTTAATCCTATTGGAAAATTTCTCACTTATGTTTACCAGATAAAGCACTTAAGAAGTGAATACGTATCTTCATACCTATAAATTCTTGACTGAAGAAATTTAAGAGTAGATTGACAGTTTGATGGGGAACGTCTCTTTTTCCCTTCTTTTTAGTATGAAAAGTGGGTTTTTGATAAGGGATTCTCAAATCGCATACATTTTAATTTAATCCTAATAGCTGTTTTCTTTAGCTAAGTAATGTGATTTTTTTCACCTACTTCTTATTTGTAATTTAAATTTATGCATTAGTAAACGTACGTTTCCGTTGATAAATATCATTATAAAATGAAATAAAATTAATATTATTTTTAATTAATAACAATGTTTTCATCATTATATTAATTGGTTTTGTTATTTCAGATTTTATAATCGGATTAATTTTAATTTAAAAATATTTAGAATGCATGAACGCATATAATTTCATTTAAGTATCATTTAAAAACAACAATATTGCATACTTAAAATAATAAGAAATAATATTGAAATTTATTTGTTTTTATCGAAAAAGTGAGATCATTTGGTGGTTTAAAGTTTGTCCATTTCTCTGCAATTTTCAAACCACAAAGTACACTAAAGAAATCTAAAAACTTTTAATGTCTACCACATAATTGCTTTTGAGATGGGCTTTTTTACATATAAGGGGTATATTCTCATGTCGCAAGAAATTCAGAAACATCCTGTGCACACACTCTGATAATGGTAGATGCAGAAAGCTTTTGTTCAACAGTGATTAGATCGTAGAGATCATTCTAAAAAGTGTTGTTGTACCACTAGACCACAAAGAGCTTGACTTCTTGACAGACTCATAAAAAATTTGAACTATATTTCACATATAGGAATTAATTTTGTTCCTTATAAAATCTTAATATTATTAAAACTTGCTACCTGAAACCAGGATAAAAAAAGAAGATAATGATGTAAAATTGTAAAAATAATTGACAGAAGAGAATAAAATATATGTGCCCAACAGAATAATAATACTTAAAAATTATTAATACAACAAAATGCTAATTTAAATAACAAATCATGTTTTTCTTTATAATAAACATGGTGAACTCTTGAAAAATGTGTCTTCGTAAAGGTGTACAGAGTTTAAATGCAGCAGAATTAGGTAGATGTATGCAAAAAAATATTTCTAAAATGAATCTAAAGGAACAGCCTATTCTTAAAAAACATTTATTAAAATATTTAAACGGATAAAATGCGGCTGTCAACTCGGCCTTCTATCTGCCACTACATAAAGACTAAAAAGTACATCTTATGTAGTAAGATTTAATATAGATACATACGCTTAATTCATGGTTTCTCATTATTGAAAATTAATATGCAAACCATTAAACCAACATGACAGAAATTACTCAATTGCCAACAAAACTTAATAACTCTTTTAATTGGTATCTCACAAAATTTGGGAAAATGTGATGCAAATAATAAAATTAAACATTATATCTTAATACATGCACATCTGAAATTAAAATACTTATTTCTTTCAAGCTCAACGCATTAATTGCATCAACAAGAGCTTTATAAAACTAAATAATGGTAACAAAAGTGACGCAATTCCTTTTAATCACAAAGATACAACTTTTTAAAGAAAGTAGTTCACGAAATTTCTCACAAAGTGAAATGGGACTGTCCAAAAAATGTTGAATTAAGAAAATTGATCCTCCATATTCTTAATACGAAAAATGAATGAAAATATTTAAGCATTTTATCTTTTTTCTCTATAAAACTGGATACACTAAGAAATTTTCAACTATGATGTTTATAAAAAGATTTGAAATAAATTTGTCAATAGGTTAAGATGTATATATATTTGCATGCATCCAAATTTAGAATTTAAGAGCTCATAGAGCAATATTAATTAATCTTGTTGTATTAGGTTTGATATTTGACACTAGACTCGAAACTTAAATATGATGTATTACATATAAATAATAGATACTAGATGGCTGTTTAATTAAACCACATTAGAGGTAAATACAAAAAGAAAACTGTTTAAGTAAAAGGCAATATCGATTAATTTCATTTTTAAATCACCATGCCCAAGAAGATAAAATGGCAACATAATGGATAGTACTCTAACATTTAGTGCACAAGTTTATAGGCATAATTCTTGCTTCAGCCATGTGTGCTTTGCAATGATTTAGAATGCACTTAAAGCTAAAAGTCCCTGTAGAATTACCACAAGGGAACACAGCGAAACTTTAGAAAGCGAACAAACTAAGATGCTCAAGAAAGGCATTTATTCTAGCATTAAAGCTAAAGATTAGATGCAATAATCATAGCATTAAATACACTTTTTAAGAGCTTTGTGTATAAAGATACTGTAAACCTGTCAATTATTTTCAATATTAAAATAATAGCTTTCATGAAATCTGTCGTTTTATTTATAAACTGAGTCATTACAGCAAGAAAGGAAACACTGGATACACTCAGTCTAATTTCATATTTCATGTGTTTTCCGTCTAATTTTACTGTGGGAAACAATTAAGAACATAGAAATGCTGTTCTATTAGATCTCGGTACTGTGCGATATATGTTTTGCAACATTTCTGATGATATTTATTCATATGTTCATTAAATGAAGTTTGAAAAGTGAAAACTTCATTATTCATTATACATATAAAAACAATGTATGAGTTCATATATATATATATATATATATATATATATATATATATATATATATATATATATATATATATATATATATATATATATATATATATATATATATATATATATATATATATAAATGAAAAATTTAAACTAAATTGATTGTTTTATAAAATGCTCCCATTTTATCGTATCTCTATTAAAACTTGGAGCACTTTTACTTTTCTTCTAAATTATTATCTCAACATTAGAGATTTATATTAGTACTTATCCTTTATTATGAATCATTTTGAGGGAATTGTTTTTTAATATAGTTTTTAATCATTAGCATTTTTAAAACGTCTTGATTTGCTTTGATTCATTTATTAATCAATAATAACGTACTTAAACACAAATGTTATTTATTAAAAGTTTATAAATTTTTATATATTATTTTTATATGAATTAGAAATAATGTTACTTAAGTCCGAATAATAAGTAGAAACTTTTTTAAAAAAGGTTAATTACGAATAAAACTCTTAGAGAATAATTCATCGCTTAATTATTTAAACCATTATATACATGTGAAACTTTGTAATATGATTTGTATTAAATGTAATTTTTTATTTATTACTCATATTTCATTATAAATTATTGTATTTTTATATATAAAAATTGTTTATATCGTTATATATTATTATGTGAAGGATATAACAATGTGTATATATTTTATTTTTAGATATCTTTAATAACTTAATTCTTTACTAATATTTAACAAATTATGATAGATTATTTTTTTAAAATATACTCAGGAAAATTGCATAAATGTATAACAGTCAATACAAATAGTCATAATGAATACAAAAATATATATTAATAAAGATGAAAAATAATTATATTATTATTGTTTCTCATTGTTATATGAAACATAATACATATTTTTGTCTTTAAATTTTTCGTAAATATTTATATAATTGTAATGAGTATTTTCAATGAAAAATCTGACATGATCTGCTGATTATTGGCAAAGAATTAGGTTGCTAAAATATTTATGGAAAAGAAAACATGTTGCTAAGTATTAAAATAAAAATTAAGTAGCTTTTACATGAGTCTTCTGCTTAAATTCTATGGCTATTGATAAAATTAATAATGAATACGTTAATATTGATGATTTTATAAATTAATACATTATAAAAGTATAACTATGCAACTTTTATGTTGATAACAAAAGGTCATAGAAATCAGGGCAAGTTTTAAAAGAATATTCAACAATCACTTCTTCCTATTTTTTCTTTTAAAAAATAAAAATAAAAACAATTTTGATTAAACAATAAAATTACAACAATGTTATTCATATTAAATACAAAATACTAAGCATTTCTATAGATAATTTATTTGCTCAAAATGTTTACTTTGGAAGCGGTAACTTAAAAACAATAAACATAATACAAATAGATAAAACATTTGTAAAGAGAAAAAAATAGGCTTCCGTGAATATAAGTAATTAAAACCAAATAAAAATTCATAAATCTTAAACAATGAGGTAAACATTTATCTTGCTCAATTAGTTTCTGTAATATTAAAAGTCAATTAAGAAAGGGTCCTTCATTATCGATGAACAATGCTTTATGTAAATACTTATCGCTATTAGAGAAAAATTGAGATTAACGTTTATTGAAAAAATGAACGCACGAACCTCCGAAGAGATTAATTTACATTAAAGATAATTTAATTCTTTAATTGTTCCCATGATAAGATTAGGTGCTTACAAGAATTTCCCATTTACTTAAATTAATATATGCTGTAAAAAGAAATATCAATAAAAAATTGCGTATTTATATTTCTCTTTGAATAAAATGCACATACATAATAATTTATTAAGAACATCCTTTTATAAGTGTGTTATACATATTGAATCTTAATTCATTAAAAGTTTTTATATTACAAATGTAAAGACATCATATTATGTTTCAAAATAGCTTTAAATATTTCAAAAATATTTTTCCGAGAAAAATTTAAAAAGTTATTTATATACATATAAATATCAATTTCATATTATTAAATTTACAAATCTTATTGTAAAAATTCTCAATATTTTATGAGAATTAAAAATACATTTTTATTTGAAAACTGCTTATAATATTTTATATTATTAAAGTAGAGCAACACATCATAATATTAAAATTTATTTTAAAGTAACCAAATTAAATTCAATAAATATTACATCAAGTACAAAAAACTCTTAATTTTTAGAGATAGTTTCTTCTAAATCACATAGATCATTGTATAAATAGAAATACTTCAAAGTTTCAGTATGTTTGATTATCTATTGAAAGAACACCTGTTATTGTTGTATCTTTTAAAAAAGAAATGTTTAACGTAATGCATTTTAAATAATGTTTAATGTAATGCATTTTTAATAATGTTTCTTCTACATATATTTAATTTATCATGAAATTGTGAGTGGTAAAATTTATGAGCATAAGCAAAATTTTCAAGTATACTTGAAACAGGCCAATTAAACATTTTTACAAAAATTATTTGTAATATACTATAGATTATAACTTGCTTTACTTAAAAAACATATTAAATATCTAATTTTTAATAGTTTTTACATCCAATTATATACATATTAAAAATTTAATTAAATTACTCGTATGGAGCAACATCTCTTTATTCACGTAAAACACATTCTTCGGAAATAATATAATGATATATAACTTTCACATTCTTATCTGATAAATTACACATAAATTAATAGGAAAGATTCATTCAAAACAGAAATATACTCAAGATAAGTAATTCGAGCTCATAGTTACACAATCAATTATATTTTAATAACTAATCAACTTAAATTATTTATTAATTTAGATACATTATACGAGGTTGCTATGCATGAGAAATGAATTATGTAATGCTGTTCAATTCAACATTTAATATTTTTCTTGAAATGAAAAATAATCCTTATACAATTATGTTACAAAATGTTTGAAACAAAATAGAAGATCATGAAGCTATAAATCATCTAAATGGGCATGCGTGACTTCAAAGTGAAAGACACTGCGGCCACCAATAAAACGTATTTTCAAAATCATAAATAAAGCAAACACTTAAATACTTACGCTTACTCACGGAAAGAACATAAAAGAGAAAAATCCATTTTAAACGAATTTATACAGATAGTTCCAGCTGAACAGAAAACCATTTATTAAAAATTATAAAATAATTAAATATTTGTGAATATGAACTTTTTATTGCTAATTTTTAATCCAAATTCAATAAAATCATGATTAGAATATTACTTATTATTGTGAATATAAATATCATATTCTCCAAAATTGAAGAAGTCCCCAATTTTTAAGTTTATATTCATCATAGTAGCTAAATAATTACTTATACATTGTGTTCAAATATGAAGAGCATAAATTTTAATAACTTCTCAAGCAGAACTGATAGTTTTCATGAAAGATACACATATTTTAGATTTGTTTACTTTATTGATATTTACTTTACTTCTTTGATATTAATATGTTCATTTAGAAACAGATTGTTTTTAAATAGCTTAATTTATATTTTCATATGTAATTTGCAGAATTTCCGTTTGCAATTCAAGGCGAATAAATATATCTTTTTACTTCATCGATTTATGATATAAAAACTGTTTCAAAACTTTACTTAAGTTCCTTAATGTTGTCTATCTATTATTGATCCCCATTTATCAATTTAAAAAGTAACATTTTGGGAAAGAAAATTTGCACTTTTACAAATCAATAAAATGCATTCATCAAATTTAACAATAGTTAAATTTAAAAATGGTTACCCCATATATGAGTTTAATTACGATTCTGCCAAAAAACTTAAGATTGGAATATACAAGATAAATGACTAATAAAAGATTTAAATGCTAAGCTAATGTATTGATAAAGTTATTTAAATAAGTTCTTAAAACATTGAAATACACATGTTCCAAAAGCCTGACAAAATAAATTTCAATAACCTCACATATATATTTAAAGAACTTAATGATTTATTTCAAAATTAACAATTTTATTATTAGATGTTTCATTTTTTATTTGTGAAACGAATTTTGAAAACTAATCTTTGTAAGGTACGTTATAATAGTGTAGTTTGACACTTTAATGAAGCTTCTTTTATATTTTATTATTTCCAATAAACACTTTCTTTAAGGGAATCATTGATTTGAATAAGTTTCTGTAGGATATTCTAGATAATATGTATTAAAAATGAATGAATCATTGTCATAACAAAAAGTATATACAAGTTTCTTCTTTCATCTCATAATTTTCAAAGCTCATCTATGATGAAAAAAATTCAGAAAGAGACAAATATGTAATCAAGTGAATAAGAACTTCACACAAATATCAAAGATTTATGTTGTCAATTCATATGTTATTCAAATATCTTTTTGCTTTGAATCGAAAGAAAAATAGCCACATTATCTGAGTCACTTTCTTCACTTAATGTTGTACGAAAAGAGAATTATCGGATATCTCCGATAAATTTTTATCTTCCATCTCACTAAGTGTAACTGAGACGATGCGCAAAATATATTGGTAATGGTATATCATTCTTCTAGTGATAAATAATTCAATAGGGAATAATAAAGAATGCTTATTTGTTGCATCAGTCACGTTTACTTTCAATTAAAGTATTTATTTATTTAGAGTGACAATATATTTTCTGACAAAATAGAAATGAAATAGCATTTAAAATTAGAGTAGTTTTTAATATTAGGTACTTATGAAATTTTAAAATGAAATACATTGAAACTTTTACATATAAAGGTCAATAGATTAGAAACCAAATGAGATATTTTGTTGGACCACCTATTGCATGGATAACAATCTTTATTTGTTTGTAAATCGTATTACGTCTTTATGCTTCTGGAGTGTATCTGTGTCCAGAGAATGCCCATTATGGCTTTATAGCTTTTTTGAACATATAAATTAGAAGGAAGAGGTGGGCGCTGTCGGCGGCGATTCTTTACTATATCTCACATATTTTTAAGTGTTTAGTATCCAGACTGTTACAACCAGAACAAGTTTGGATGTCAGACTGATATTTAACAAATCAATTTTGAACTTTCCTGGTACGATGTCTAGTTGTATTATCCTTCATGAAATATTCGTCACCATTAGTGTAAAAATTCGACGGTTGTAAGATACACCTAATTAATCAGTATATTTAAGCCTTTCATAGCTATTTGTCAACAATTGAGGAACACCAGGGTAAAGATTCAATGTCTGCCGAAAATATTTCATATCATGATATTACCATCAAGTTTTTGTAAAGTGCAAGTAAAACCATATGGATTCATGGCTTCAGGGGTTCTAGCGAAATTCGACATTTTCCGTTTGTGCAAAATAAGGTGTGGCCTGATTTATTCGTTCACATTACCGTTTCTTATCATCAAGTATTCATTGTCTTCATTTCCAGTGTTACTGAAACAAATTTTTCAACTTGATCTAAAGTCAATAGTTTTTTTTCATATGCACCAACTATGTAATCTTATCCTCCGTATTTATCTGCTCATACTTCCATCTGAACTCTAATGGAAAGAGTCTTGGAGGATAGATGACTTTTGTAATTTCAAACACAGATGAGACCTTTTTCTCTTGTAAACTCTCGAACGAATCATTCTTTTAGAAAAACTATGATTGAGCTTCAATTATGTCTTCGAGACTGTGGTTCTTATTCCAGTTTTCATAAAACTGATATGAATAAACTTGAAAGCTCAATGGGATCTGCTGTTTTGAAATTTGTTACTGCTTGTGAACGGGAAACAACAATAAAAAAATTTTAAATGGTGAAAAACCTATCGTTCTTGCGCTGTTTCACTTCATTGACCGTGAAATGCACTCTTACACCTTACTTATGCTAACATCCTAAAAACATCATAAATATCCCATGTAATCCACATCATAAATAATTTCGTACTTTATTCCTAGACAGCATTTAAATGAACATCTCAAATGTTTATCTAATTCATTAGCCCGAGAGTCTATTTTGCACATTTTTCTTAAAAAGACTTCCACAAAAAAGTTTTCTTATAGTCAAAGTATACTATTTAATGAATGATGTTATTTCCATCATGAAAATTTATTTTGAATGCATTTTCACATTGTTGTAAAGAAATGTACATATCAGTATAGATTGATTTTCCTCATCATTTATTTTAAGCAACCATATAGCAATTGAAATATTAAGTGCTATAAAAATATATCATTAATAAATTCATTGTCTGATAATATTGTAGATATAATAGTAAAGGATTTGGATTAGTTATTTATTTGATTTAGCACTGATGATTGATTCTGCAAGATATGTTTTGTAATATTGTTTTTTAATAATTTATCTATGTTCAAGGAATTTTTTCATAATCTGATTAATGACATTTTATCTTTACTTACGTCCATATAACACAGACATGTACTACCGCAAATTTGGCCCAACCGTTGTGTTAAAAGTAGAACATTAATTAATACGAAGCATTAAAACCATTGGTTTCTTGTAGTGATGCATTATTTAAAAAGGGCTGTTAATTTAATATTGGTCTCATTACTTGAGGTTAATTAAAAAAAATACGAAATGAATGTTTACGCTTTTTTTACCTCGTGCCACCATAATAAAAAGAGTATGGTAACATTATGGGTAAAGGTATCAATCAAGTGCCCAAATGGTAGTAGATTAAATACCTGCTCCTGGTGAATATCCTCTCTAAGAGTAGCCTTACATATATTCTTCGAGAAAACTGTTAGCTTTTCTTCCTAAATGATAGATCTAATTAAATATTTTCTGATTGTTAAATATATAATACAGATTAAAAATTAAAATTATACTTCTTTATGCATATTGTAATCTAGTTTCTAATTATTTACTCATCTATAACAGTTCATATTAAATTTACTCATTTATTTTATGAATTGTGGCTTGCACACATTTTTTGAGTCTTAAAGTAAAAAAGAATTAGTTCTTAATATGCAGTTGAATGTTGGCTTTTCTGAATTATGTGGCATTTCAACAATGGATAAAATGTTTATTCTTCCCGAGTAAATCCATTTGCCAATAAAAGATGAATTTTTACTTTCCCTAACTTCATTTATATTAAAAATTATAATTAAATTTCATCTTCTACACTATATACTTTCATATGTATTAAATTCTATAACTATTTTTAAAAAAATTAAAAATTTCTTCAAAATTTTTATTGATACAAACAATAAAAATATTTCACACATCAATATTTTCAATCGTTTTGTGGCATTCAATGGCATTAATGTATTAAAGTGTTTTCTATCGTTATTTCAAGAAGCCTTTAAAATATTTTTTTCTTTTACATTAAAATTCTGTTCAATATTATTATATATTATTTTCTTTCATTTACATCTCATTATATATGTATATATAGATAGATAAGTTTAGATATAATGTATCTTTTCAAAAGGAAGTTTTATTATCTATTGTTGATTTTTGTTAGGGATTGACTTTATCTACATAAATTAGTAATCACTGTAAATACTTACATAATATTTTATAAAATTATATCCTACGTATTAAATGTTTCAAATAATTTATTCATTAGAGTCTATAGCCTAAAAAATTTAAAAAATAACTAAATCAATAAATATATCTTAGAAACTTCTTGTTGCTTGATATAATTTAATTTGTGCAGCTGTCTTTCATCAAAAAAATATTTTTTCAAATAAAAGTTTTCCAATGAATATAAATATTTATGTTACAACTACTCAAGAAAAATTTAATTAAATTAAGTACAGTACTTAGATAATCTTTTTCAAAGAAATGTGTTTGAAATAATAGACTTATTAGAGTTTTGAGGAAAACAGATAAAAATCAATCATAAGGAGTATTTAGCTTTATATTCAATTTCAAATATCTAAAATGAGAAGTTAAATTTCTAATAATTGCACAGTAATGATAGTACTTTTCCTTACAAATTATTTTTTTTTCAAAAATATTTTGAAATCTTTTGTATGTTACTTTATTTTCTGCTAAAGATTTCATATAACATGTAAATAACTCTCATGAATATTATTTTAAAATCTACATTTTTGCAATTAAATTAAGGAAAAGAAATTAAATAATTAATTAATGATAAAATAGTTAATAAATAATTAAATATTTATAACTAAATATTTAATAAGTATTTAAAACGAACAATTAATTATTAAACTAAGAGATGTGTTTATAAACTCAAATAGAATACAATAATTCAAAAAAGTGTGACTAAGAAAATATAAATTCTTTCACAAATTACTTGTAAAAATAAAATTTTTAATGATTTCATATTTATAATTATATCCCGAAGGAAAAATGTTTTAACTTCGTAAAATTTATGTATGTATAAATTATTATGAAGTTCTTTATTCATCATTAAAGCTAAGTGTTTGTTATAATTTTCTTAAAAATAAAAACGCATGCTTTAGTAAAACTTTTGATTTTGCCTTTTTTCCCCATTATTAAAAGACAAAAGCATTCATTATTAAAATAAAGATTATAATATTTTCATTATTAATTGAATAAACGAGGATGGAATTTTATATGAAGCATAAAATCACAAAATATTATTCTGAACACATGCTTCTTATAACTAGTTTCCAGTTTTCGATAAATGTAAAATTAAATGTAGAAGAAAAATCACATTCGAAATAATATTTGATGAACTATATTATAAGATAATATGAAAAAAAATTTCAATTACATATAAAACTTCAAAAAAATTCTATTCCTAAAAATATTTTATTTTATGGCATATGAAATGAAGGTTGCAGGCATTACTATTGTGTTGTACAAAATTATTAGTTCTCATAGCAAACTATTTACTGAAAAATAGTTAACAAAATCATATTTATGTTTCTTATAAGCGATAGAAGGAACAGCTTTACATCAACGAAAAATAAACAGAATTTCAAAAATATCATATATGGAAAATATTACATTACTTGTAAGGAAATATTATTTACTCATATATTACTCGCATTTGGAATGAACAAAAAACATCAAAAAATGTTTTTATTAATATGAAAATAAACAATGCTAATTATATTTACGTCATTAGAATTAAATTATTTAATTTTGTTTTCATCACTTTGTAAAGTATTAAGTGCTAGAAACAACTCTATATAAATGCAATAATTATAAAATGAAAACAATACCTTTAATAACTTATATCTATTAGTTCCTATCAGCAAACCTCTACTTTCCAAAATAATTTATCTTATTATGAAGGAAATGATTTTATTCAAAACGTTTTTCTTAAGTTTATATCACTTTTGATGAAAAAATTTATTATTTTTGCTTTTTGCTTGATTGTAATTATTGTGTAATATTTCTGTATTATAGGACAACACCAAAATGAATTTTAATTTAAATAAATTAAAAAGTAAAATAAAAGCACAAGAAAATCAAGCTAAAAATTATTTAATTGAAAAACATTACTTCAAAAATGAAAAATAAAAATAAAATAATCAAAAGAAACATCACCAATTGTTTAAGAAAACGAAATATTATTGCCAGCTCAAAATGCCACTAAGAAAAGTATATAATACCCAATTAAATTGTAAACGAAATTCTTACCATAGAAATTGATCAAATATCTATAAAATTTAGCGTCTTAAATTAACAGCTATGAGTATTACACTTTAGTTAGAATGCTAATATTAGCAGATCACGCGAAGAAAACATTACTATTTGCTCAATATGCACTACAAGCAATTTCACTGTAAACTGTAATTCTTCGTTTCTCTTCAAGACTCCTTTGCTTCAAATGCTTAAAGAAACTTTTTCAGATTTTTTCTTTATTTAAAAGAAAATAAGACATTTTACTTTTCTCTTCTAAGTACAGACATTATTATAATTACAAAGAAAAGGAAAAATAAAATATGGTAAATTTATAGCTTGTTTATACTTAATTTTTTAGTAGTTTAGTAAGAATTAAGAAGAAAATAAAATTATTTCATTATACAAATCTCTTTTTTTAAGATTCTTTATTCTTTAGAAATCAAAACACTTCTTTGAAATTTTTTAGTATTAATTAGTTAGTTGAATATTTTTTCCTATTAATTTAGTATAAAATTATTAATTTATCAATTATTTAAATGATTTTGCAATAGCAATAGTTGAAATAAGTAAAAGTATACAACAGCAATAATATATAAGTTTCAAAAACTTGAAAATGATAATTATATTATGTAATAGAAAACAGATTTAAAATAAAGCTCATGAATGTTTTCTTATTTTAATATATATATATATATATATATATATATATATATATATATATATATATATATATATATATATATATATATATATATATATATATATACATATATATATATATATATATATATATATATATATATATATATATATATATATATATATATATATATATATATATATATATATATATATATATATATATATATATATATATATATATATATATATATATATATATATATATATATATATATATATATAGCAAACAAAAAACACTAAATTAAGTACACCATATATTTATGAAACATTTTCAAGAATTAGAATTAATTTTAGTGATAAACATATGAGCTTCTTGGAGTGTTAAATTTATTGCAAAATTAACTCTGAAATAAACCATATTTTATTTATTTTGTCCTTACTTTGACACAAGTTATTTTAAGGTTATTTATAATTATCTTAATTTTCTTCATAAATAGATTTCTAATGTATTTCATAAATGTAAAATTGCTTATTCATATGTAGAAAAAAAAACTATTGGAAGAAAAAGGATCAATCTTATAATATTAAGAAATATTCTCTAATGCATAAAATTTAACATCCTTTCTATTCTATTTAATTTTCTAAATTCTTGGTAAAAGTTCTTAAACTGACACATAATGCATCTTGGTAAGTTTTTAACAATTTCGCTTATAATATATCTCTTAAATGGGAATAATTTTAAAGTATTGCTTTGAAATGCGTTAGGCTAAAATATATTAATATTGATTTAAAATCGCAGTTTTTATTAGAACTAATAATTTTGGTGTTTCTTATATAACCTTCTTTAATACAGTCAATCTATGATTAACTTTATTATAATTGATATGAATTCTTGACTCAGATTTAATTCAATTAAGAATAATTAAAAATTATTTTTGTAATATCACCTAAAATAATTATTAGTACATCAATTTCATCCATTTGTGTTGTATGTCTTCTATGATAACTTTGTAACGTTTACATTCATTTATTATGTTTATAAGTATTCACGCAACCCACCCTGTCTAATGGTCAGCTTGCCTAACAGCGGATCCTGGGTTCGAATCTGGATTCGTGCATGGATGTATTTTCTCTCCTGTCTTTGTTCTTTCCTTATATGAATGGGTTGTGAATGGTTGCTAACCTTATAAAGGGGTACCTAAGGCATGTGTGTACTGAGGAAGTCGGAACTCCTACCAAATAACGGTTCAGTTAGAAAAGTGGAGCAGCGCACTCCATATTGCCAGTTTAGTGAGCACAAGACGATAACAACAACAACCAAGTATTCGCAAATCAGGGATATTTTCATCAATATGCATTCCACGATATAGTGAAAACTGAAATAATTTTTGGAATAAGTAGATGATCTGACACGATGATGTTTCTTTAAATGTGAAAAACATATAAATGTTTGGAGGAACTTTATTTACTCTTTATAATGTTCTCTGAAAAACATTTGCTAATGCAAACATTGTGAGATGAAAATATATTTCAAGTAAAATATAAGCTTAAAATGTTTGTATTAGTCAAGGTTAAATCCAAAATATAATGTAAAAAATATTTTTAAAAAATGTAGGAAAATTATTTACTTTAATATTATTTAAACCATATTGTTAAACATAAAATTTATTTTAACATCAGGTATCTTGTCTTATACAAAAAGTATTGTCATTTTGACAATTTAAATTTCATCACTATGTTATTTTAAAAGAAATGGATTATATTAAATGATAATTATAAAGCCAAGAAAATAATCCATTGAATGAAAATGTTTAATAAATTTACCATATGCAAATTGGTAAATATTTATAATAAATGATGAAGAATTTTTATTATTATCTTAAACTTTAAAATTGTAAAAAGAAAATTTATAAGTAAAACTGACAGGTTATTTTTACCAAATTATTTGTTGCTCAAATATTTATGCAATGGTGCAGTTAAATATAAATGGAAATTTTAAATTGCCAAACCAATTACTGAAATAAAAATTATAATTTTATCTTTTTTTCATTTTAGATCAATAACTAAGATTAAAATATTTGTTATACATCTGCAATTCAAAGGCAAAAAACAACAATAGTAACTTTTACGAATGAAAAAGATAAAACTTCACATTATTAATAAAAGAAACATAAAAGTTCAAATTTTAAAATGTCAGAAATCGCTTATTTGATATAAAAGAAATAAGAATCCACTTTGCATAAAGTTATTTGTAATAAATATCCATAAGTTTAAGTTTAAGAAATAAGTGCAAGGCCTTACAAAATACACATACAGCAAAATATCTGCATTATACTTATATTTACATACATTAAACTATATGCAATAAAACACGAGTCATATAAAAATAACATTATTTAAATAATTATCTTTTCACAAAAGGTAATATATTAAATACTTTTATTCTAAAAAACAAAAGACAAAAAATATTATGTTACTCTATAGTAAAAATATGAGAAAATTATACATAATTGCATTCTTTTCTTAATCTCCCAATTAAAATTTAAATGTACTGAAAATGAAAGATATTTCAATATAAAATGCATAAAATGAATAAATATCTATTATAAAACCTAAATAAATTTTACTTTTTCATAAAAAAAGAAAGAATTACATAAATTAAAAGAAAATTGTAATTCATTTATAAAGAAAGCTAAATGAAAAAGGCATCTTAAAATTCCACTTTTATCAGATATAACTATTCTAAAGCACCTTGGGGGATCAGATAAATTGCGAAACTTCAGAAAATAAGAAAATTTGGCAAACAAATATCGTTGAATTTTATTTCACATTGAATTAAAGTTGAGCAACTTTTATTTTTAAAGTACTGAATGTCTTTTATTTTTATTTCATGATTCTTATTTAGTTAGATTGGTTCATTATTAGCTTTGTGATAAAATTTCAATTGAAAGTGGACGAATGTTTTACGAAAGTTTACAGACGTATAGCTGTCTAGTAAAAAGTTTTCTCTTTTTCTCTAAAAACATGTTAGCTTAGCAAACAAACATTTATTTGCTGAAGAATGGATCTTATATATTCCAGTAGAAAATAAAACAATTTAAAAAATTATATTTGATGCTAATTTCGTAAAACAATATGTTAGATACATTGGAAGTATTGCACCATAAATTAGCTTTTTAACTGCAATTTTGTTGAAGTACACAAAACTGTGTTTCTTTAATTTTTTAATTCTCTCTTAAACATCATTATTACCCTTTATATTATGTAAAAAAGCAAAAACAGGAAGGACATGTAACATTGATGACATAACTTCCATAAATGAAATAAACAAATAATAACTTACTTTAGTTAATAAAATAAATTATCAAATAACTTAATTTTATCTTTAACTTGAAAAATGTTTAACGTTATTAACAAAATTTAAAAACCCAAATTTTATATTTTTATGTAAATACTTTTCTGTTACTTTTTGGTTTTATTATTACGAAATGTTTAATTTAGATATAAATAATTTTTTTATCATATAACTTTATCTTTTATTAAATATTATTAAATTTTATATGACATATATATATATATGTATATATATGTATGTGTGTGAGTGTGTGTGTGTCTACTGATAAAATATCAGAATTTAATAAAATTACCTTTTTTCTATAATTCATAATGCAATAAAACGAAGAAAAAACAAATATGAAATTTTCATTGAATAGTTTGCATTAATAGCGAAAATTTCATTATTTTATATACATGCTGAGTTCAATCCAGAAATGTTTATAAAAAGTTTTACGAAAAAAAAAATAATATTAATGAAATGGAAACATTCACAAGAAGATTTTTTAAATAATAACCTTAAATTCCAAAAAGTCTAAAATTAAAAGATTTTTATAATCTGAAAATATAATTTACATTTAGTGAAAGTTTACTGTCACAAAAAAGATATTTTAAACATTTTTTCCTAAAAATTTTGAATTTTCACTAGATTTAATGAGATTATTCTCAAGGAAATACTGTGAGCAAACTTAGTTAGATTTAAAATATTTTTGTTGAAAAGATTTCAAAATTCAAAAATTTAATTAACAGTAGCAAGTCTGTTAAAAATGTGAGTGCAATTTCTGCATATATTTCTATAAGTTTAAGTTTTTTTAAGTTATTTAATATAAGTTTTATTTTTTAAATTTTAAACTAGTCATTTCACAGAATAAATGTTAATGACATTAAATTCATAAACCCAATAAATAACTTGCATTTTTACAGCAGGAAATATCACGCGTTTTTGCACAATATATTTTAAATCCTTATAAACATACTTTATATATGATTTTAAACCATGCAATTAAATTTTAAACAACATTGAATTTTTAATTTTTTTTAAATTTACAAAAATATTCCATCCATAGTTTAGAGTTATCAATAAAATTTATTTGTAAAATTTTAAATTTGATCAATATTTTTTACCGAAAATAATAAACATAGTTTTACAAATTTATGTTTTTTAGCCACATTAAATTTGCTATCTAAAGAAAGCGACATAATATTTACTCGATAAGAATAAACTGTGATATCAAAATAATTAGCTTCCTATAGAATCATCTAAAATAATTAATGGTTGCAAAATTTATAATGAATTTATATGAAGAAATTCATTAGAGATCAAGTTTTAATCCCCTGTTTTTCTATTTATATCGTAATGCAGTCATGCTTCTCCAATCGTTTGAGATCTCATAGAAGTTTGTATAATATTTTCATGACTGCCTTACATGAATTTAAAACCATGCAGAATACTACTCTACGGTATCTTAATGACCCGCTGTCACTAACTGTAGTGAAGAAAAGTATAGTTCTCGAGCCTTATTAGACATCCGGATTCTTATGTGAAGAAATGAAGTAATTTGTGAAACAACTAATTTCTTTAAAATAAGTAGATTTTGTTGGCTGTTGATCATAGCTTCGTCAACGTTTGATGATTCAGGACAGTAACTAATGCCCTCAACGTTATGATAAATAATAAATCAGACAGAAAGGATGTAACATTATGCTTTCAGAGTAAGCCCAATGATGATTATATGCGTATTTCGGATATCACTGAAAATGCACATTGTAACAGGCATTCTTTAAGGTTATACCTAAAAGACACTTAACCCATCACCTAAAAGTGATGATAAAGTTTACTATTGGATATACATTTCGACCATTTCTTGTCCTCAGAGGCAGTGGTGGTCTGATTGATTGCGTCATCATTTTCACTATCAGAAGGTAGATAGTTCGAATCCCGCTTTAACCTAAGATCCATCCTATTCGTTAAAGGTGTCTGGAGCACGTTATATAAGTCGTGGTTGTCCTCTAAGTGAAATGACACATTTGGGAGTGGAAAACCAAGTACTGAGAGACTTCTACTTGTTTCCTGCTTCAGAATAACGAAGTCTTCACCCGGCTACTTCCGTCTAACTGGTAGAATCCAGCTGAGGAAAGCATGCTGGTGCAACAATAACTTCTTGTATTTAGTAACACCATGTTAGGTATTTGCCTTTGTTTGATTAAGACTCGTATTACTAGGCTTACTTCGAGATTTGTGAAATACTACGTTGCAGTAATATAATACATGAGGGAATTTTACCGATACTGTACATATCTTACTTGATGTAAAATCTTTAAGGCTGTCACTCTGCCCAGTATTTTTAAAGAGCTCTTAACATTTCAAAACGATAAATATTGCTTAGTGTAAGTCACTGTACATATGTAAATCCTTATGATCAGCAAAATCTTGGGTTGTGTTGAAACTGCATGTTCAGTTGCAGGTATACATACCATCGAGTTTCTGCTTGATTTAATGCCCAAGCTTATAAGTAATGTTCTTTCTGACAGTAGTGATTGCTTTGAACATTGGTTTCTTACGTTTTATATTCACAAATTTCTTGACATTTTATTCATTCGTTATTTCTAGTGCAACACCTTTCTCTATTGAATGTTACGTTGTAATTTGTATTCCTTCATAATATTGTGATTAATATTGAAAGTTTTATTTTGAAAACATAATCAATACTACGCTTCTGTGACAAGAAATATAATCAATATTTCATATCAAGTATAAAAACCAAACATTAATGAAAATATTTAAAATAGTTAAAAGATAATTAAGAAATGTTAACAAAACTACTCAAACATTTATGTTCTCACCAATTTTATGATACTTAGTTCTCTTTTAGTTCATTAATTTGTAAATATATTGTAAAGTATTTAATTTATAAGTTAAATAAAGCCCAATTATAAATATAAAATCTTTCATTTCAATAAATCAAAATTAACTATTTAAGAAAAATATAACGAATACTTACATAAAGTACTGAGTATTTAAAATATAACCTAAACTTAAAATAAGTAATCATGAAGATCTGTAATAAAAATTAAAATCATGCAATATATGCAAAACTATAGTAAATATATTTCTTATTAAATTCAATACACCAAATACTTAATCAACAAAATATTAAAGGAAAATTTCAGCTAGAAAGAGAAACGATATCGAAATTGTTTATATACTCATAAATTCTGTATTTATAGAATTAAATATTCTTAAATAAATTTACAAAATAAACATAAACTTTTGTAAGTAAATGACTTATAATTATTTCAGGTTGATAGATCATTTGTGTTTAAAACTTCAGGTATATACTAAAAACTAAGCCAAATTTAATCTAATAGATGAAGTTTCTGGATTTATATATATATAAGAAATATTGATAGATATTAGCTCTTTCAAGTTAAAGAATTAGGAGAAATTTTTAGAGTCACTTATTTAATAATTCTTTTATTTACCCAAATGTTTTCCTATATATATAGTATTACTATATTTTGAATAAAATCAAACGCTAAGGAAAAAATTCAAAATTATATATATAATTTAGAATTTTTGTGCTTCGGTGTTTGATTTTAGTCAAAATATAGTATTACTGCTTTCAAAATTTTATAATGCATTTACAAGAAAACAGAGAAATTTAGTTCAAACTTATGATAAAGAAAAAAATAAACACCACATTTTAAAAATAATAAAAAATTTCTCAAATTACACAGAGTCAGAAAATCCCAAAAGAATAAGGAGAATTATTGGAGATATTTTATTAAAATCGAAACAGAAATAGGATATTAAATAAATTGAGTTACCTGAAATCACATTGATAAATCGCTTTTTACCACTTTTTGAAGTACTTGTTTCAGTCGTAATGTTTAAAAAGTTTTACAGCAATTTTCGTATTCCCTATTTGCTTTATTTTAAAGTAATTTGTCATAATATTTGATTTTAAAACTGTTATCCCATTACTGTGCAGTTTTCTTTGATTACTAATCTTGAGAAATTATAATTCAGTCGCGAGACAGTTCACTTGGAAAACTTTTATGGAAGCTTTTTATAAAAAGAAACTCACACTCAATCATTTTTAACAGATAGATCTAATTTTTTCAATAATTGTAAGCAATGCCAGAAGAAAATTATGAGCAGAAATATTTTTGATAACTTTCTGCGGATATAACAATTTCTTCCCAAAATTTTGAAATGAAGTTTCTTACAATATTTATTCATTACATTAAAACATTTAGACAGATTTTTCCATTTCTCAAATACTTCTGAGAATTTTTTTAAACTGAAATTTAAGTTTCTAAAAAGTATAAAAAGAACTTTCAAAATAATTATAAAGTTACAGAGTAAATTTTAGCTTCAATATTAAACTGAATAGTCATTTAAATAAAATGTTACTTGTTAAGTAATTCGTAACCTCTGTTTCTTTCAGTTATTTTTATTATTTCTTTTATTTTTAAATTTCTTTACATTTGTAGGACTTGGTTGAATATAAAATCAGTTAATAACTATAGAATAAAAATCAAACGAAAATTTGTTTCATTAAATGATACATTTTTTAATGTTTTCAAACATGAAGTTGGCAATGGTACAATATGTTGAAAATTCAGAATTTTGTAAATATTCGATACATATTTGTCAGAATTTTTGCCAATTTCAAAGGATCGTAAATAAAATAATATTTAAATAGATGGATCAACTATACTATCTTAATTTCATTTAATTTTTTGAGAGATTTGATAATTATTATGGCATTTTATGGCTTATTTATATGATTTATTTACGTAGTTTATTGCATGATTTATTTGTGGCATTGTTTATTACATGATTTATTTACGTGACAGTGATTTTTTTATGTATAGAATTATTCAATGTTGGAAGTTTTGAAGAAACAATCTTAAATCTAAACAAAATAAAGTTTCATTTATCGTAATATTAATTATATTTTACCTAAAACATTATATATTTATATGTTTATATTGCAATTATTAATAAAAAAATTTAATGTCTACCATACTGAATTGCGATATTATAAGTTGAAGAAATTAACGTAAGTAATTGAAGCAATAAATAAACCTGTAAATAATTTTGATGTAAATATTCTTGAATATAATGAAAGTTTTAGTAAAATAAAAATGATCATTAAACTCCTAAATCACATAATATAAAAAGGACTTTACTCTATCAGCTCAGAAGCATTAAACTATGGGAATTTGTATAAAAGATTAATTTTTCAGCTTTTACGGTAACTGATAACGTATATAGTTTGTAAATAATAAGCTATTTGAATGACAAAACTACGTTAATGTTTTTAAATTATAATATGTATAAATTAAATCTATCTTCAAATTATTTTAGTTCACAATTGAGAGAGAGACTTGATATAATTATGGAATAAATTTCACCTGGTTTCAATTCCTTGATAACTTTCTTTAAATATGAAACTTCTTTATTATTCAATGATAATACTTTTTATGGTATTTCAGCAAAAGATTGTAAAAGTTAAAAACGTGGAATCTTTGAAAAAAAATTTTTTGATATCATTATTAAGTTCAGGAAATTGTATAAAATTATATTTTTTATCCTTTAATGATTAATAAAAAGTCAAAAAAGTTAATAAATTTTATTCGTTTTGAAAATTTTGCAAATAAAAATTGATAAAATAGCTTGATGGAACTAAAAAGTAAAATATTTTTCAATTTTTCTGTTGAAAAAATATAGCAGGAGCTGATTATGGCTCTAATTTCTACTGATATAGGATAATATTATAAAACATTAAATTTACTTTCCATATTGCAAAAGAAACTAATATTTATAATACAGAATTTAAAGTAAGGACTCACATTAAAGTTACTGATTATAGCACTGAAATAAAATTATTGAAAATGATAATAAGCAAAGAAATGCCAAAATAAAACATCGCATTAAGACGTAATGATTTTATTCCCGTACATGTGTATCTTTTCATTGGCTCAATACTTTTCTTAATTTACTACAAACTTGTATTTGATACCAACTGATATACACATTAAAAAATGAAGCAAATATCTGTAAATTTTATTGATGTATAACTTTTATATACACTGCTGGCCGCCGTACATGCAACAGCCTGAAGAGACATGCAAATAACATGAAATTTACAACATGCATTAGAGGAGGTGAGATACATAAATGATTAGAATTTCAGCGTAGACGTACATCAAGCGTGTCTATGGCGCCACTTCAAAGTGCGATTTAAGGCTTGGAGATTTTGAAGATTTCAAGTGCGGCATTTGTGCTTTTTTGTGTTTTTTTTGTGTGTTTTTTTTAAACCAAAAAAAAAACTATCAATTATGCCAGTGATCATTTTTTGATTAAGTATCCGAGATCGACAGAGGAAAGATAGTGACCTACCGAGAAAGTAGATTACCTTTCAGGGAAATCGGTACTCGAATTGGACGAAACCAAACAACTGTAATCAACTGTATTGCGAATATGTGATTGTTGGATGCAAAAGGGTGAAAAGGACCGATGTGTTGGATCGCATCCACCTCAGTGCACCACTTCACGTAATGACAGGCAAATTGTGAACATGGTAGTGACGGATCGCTTAGCCACATCATGAACCGTAGCGCAGCACATTCAGTCTGTAACGCATAGTCCAGTGTCTGCGTGTACCATTCGACGACGTTTACAGTAGAGTGGTCTGTCCGCAAGACGTCCATTGCTTCGTCTACACTTGACGCAGAACCACAGACGTCTCCACCACCAATGATGCGATGAAAAAAGATGTGGACGAAATTGTCAGAATGGCATTAAATTGTCTTTACTGCCGAGTCACACTTCTGTCTGCAACACCACGATGGTCAGATTCTAGTCTGGAGACACCGTAGAGAGAGGATACTGAACAGCAGCGTTATGCACCACCACACTGGTCCCGCGCTGGGTATTATGGTATTGGACAGTATTGGATATCACTCTCACACTCTTCTAGTAAGCATTGCCGGTACATTAAATAGCCAAGGCTACATCTCCGAGGTGTTGGAACCAGTTGTCATTCCTTACCTTCACGGGTTGTCCACAGCCATGTTTCAATTAAATAATGCCCGACCACATGTGGCACACATTGTTCAAGGGTTCTTCGTCAATCGCCAGATTCAATTGTTTCCTTGGCTGGTTCACTTTCCAGACCTTCCACCGATAGAAAGCATGTGATCCATAAATGTTCAACGATTGACCCAAATTATATCCCCAGCTGTCACACCAGATCAACTTTAACAAAGTGTGGAAGATGCTTTGTCTGTTATACCCCAAGAACACATCCAAAGTATCTTTGACTCAATGCCGTGGCGTTTGGCAGCGGTTATCTCCAAAAATAGAGGCTAATCTGGCTACTAATTTTGGCAGGAACCACAGTTCACAGAAGTCTATAAATTTAATCATTTAATGCTTGGTCAACATGTTATCTACAAAATAAATTTCGTTGTGATATCTGTTGTCTTTTTTGGTATTGCAATTTGAGTGGCTTGGGTGGCCAGCAGGGTAGATTTTTAATTCTAAACTTTGAAAAATTTCTTCAGATAAAATTAATTTTTTCACCCTATTATCAAGCCACTTATAAAATATTAAGCAACTACTTAATTTAGTTAATTTTTTCTAACATAAATTTTTCTCATTTGTTATTGTGACATAAAATGCATTTACTTATCATAAATTCTAATTTTAGATTTTTTTATTTTTTAATGCAATAAATAAAATGTAGTTATAATAAAATTTCTTCCTTCATAAATATTACAATTATTCATTATGAAGATCACAATTCAAACAGTTTTAAAAATCCTAAATCAATTTTTAAGGCTGGTCACTTTGTCTATCTTTGAAAATTAACCAATTTTCTGAGAATAGTATCACTTATCTCTACAGACCAATATAAAATTTTACCTAAAATTTGAATCTGAAAGAATATCAAATACACAATCAAATATAATATTTAAAAAATACTTAAAATAATATTTCTAAAATACATATTGGCCTCATTTAAACTTGTCAAGTTAAATTATTTTGAGGTAATTTATTGTGTGTCCAAAGATGTCATATGTCTATAATAAATCCTAAAATCTCTAAAATATTTAAATTTTTTAACAACAAAAGCTTTGAGAAATTTTATGTTGAACAGATTTTGCTTTAAATCATTTTCTAAAAGAATTCTTTCTTATAATATATTATATATAAAGTATTTCAAAGCAAATTAAATAAATTAAATTGAAATACTTTTCTTGTTCTTTAAAAAATCAATTACACAATGTTTCTGGATAACAGAAAATTTATCGTTTCAGAATTTTTTATACACCCAATGATTTATGACTATTTTATTGCTTTGCTTTGCTTTGCTTTCACTTTTCTTTTACTTTACTTTAAGTACTTTTTCAAGTCTGTAGCGTTTCTCACTTAATTTTTATTCATTGGTAAAACATATATTTTTCAGATTTGTTTATTTAAAATTTTCTTCTTTCTTATGTCAAAATTTTAACTACTACAAAATTATTTTGTTCAACACAATTTACAACAATTTAAAATGAAAATTATTACTTCTTTCATACCTGACTACTTAAATTATCTTTGTATTTAATTTAATGTTTGATTTTTTTTCAATAAAAAGCAAACATTTTAAAGAAATATACAATTTATATTTTTTATATTTTCCTTATAATTAATAAATCAAGTTAAAATATTTATTGATGTCAATAGGATAACAAATGCAATGAATATTACTTGAAAATATATTTTAATAATTCTTAATTATTTAAGCAGTGAGCATTTTCTTAACCAGATAAAATTTAGATAACCAATAAAATGTACTATAACAAATATACAAATAACTTTACGCATTCCAACAGATTAGAATTAATTTGTAATAACTAAATTTTATGAGTTAAACGTATTATCACTTATAAATTATTAAGTAACTTAATATTAAGTCCTTGAAAAAAAGAGACTATGTAAACAAAAAGATTAATTTACCCTTAAATATAAATAAAATGTGTGAAACAACAAAAAAGTTAGAAAAAAATATTGAAAATATTCTCTATTTGTATATTTGCTTTATTAATCTATCAATTTATTAATGGCTAACTATCACTTTATAAAGAGCGACAAAGTACTTTCAGAAATTAAATTGCAATACCGGCATGATTTGATGTAAGCAGGAATACGCCTGTATTTTTGCATTATTGAATCATTAATTTATTAACACTTAGTTAATTTTGTTAACTTAAATTAATTTTCAATTAGAGTATTTGGAAAATTTCATTTCGTGTAAAGCTCATTTATATAACATTGAGTCGACCAGCTAGCAAGAATTTAAAACTTTAAATTTGGATTGTAAATGTATTTTTCATTAAAATAATGTTAGATTTTTGTATATTATTGTTTTGTTTCATAAAAAATATTTATAATAAAAAGCAATGCTTGGTTCAGTTAGATTTTTGTACGTTAAAATCTATTAAATATTTTAATTAAATGTAGAATTTGATAGTGTTAAAAAAAGAGCTAAATTTCTTTTAAATTTCAGTGTAATGATAAGGAATATTTCTTTAAATAAATTTAAATGTTCTTATAAGTAATTTAATTTAATAAATGTAATTAAGACCCAATAAAATCAATGCTTTTGAAATCATTACAAATAATTTATTCAGAAATTTCAATATTTTTCTCGGTTCTATATACATTATAGTAGTGAGAGTCGGTTGTTTGATAAAAATGAATTACAATGGGATACCGATTTATAAAATTCGAGAGTATCATGAATATATTAAATTAGAGTTTGAAAAGAAAAATTGAAAACAAGCCATGATACTTACTTTGCAGTTATTTAGAGAAATTATCATATTTTATTTTAAAAAAATAAAGTTCAAACTAAATTGATATTGTGAATATTCAAAATTGTGCACTTTTTAAACATTTATTTCCACGTTTTTAAAAAAATATTGGTATTTGTTATGTAGATACATGAGTTTTTAAAAAATAATTAACTTTTAATTTTAATTTGTTAACGAACTTTATTTAAAATATAATATAGTAAATACAATAAAATGAATGACTCGTCCAAGTTTTATTATTCTTCGAAATTAAATAGAGAAAAGTTAAATGTTATAGAAAAGTTTAAATTACTGCTTATATAAGAAATCTATTATAATTATCATCTTTAACATAATATTAATTCCTAATAATGAAACTTAACAATATTTGGCCACAATAATTTATAATTTCTTTTCATTCAGAAATAATTTAGAAAAAATCATGTATCAACAAATAGTTGAAAATATGTAGTGTAAAAACGATTTCTATATATATTTATAGATATGCAAGATTATTAAAATCATCAATATATGCGTTTTAAGGAAATTTATCAGGGTGAAAATAACTATATCAATGGATTAAAATTTGGTTTAAAATTTTTATAATTATTTTTAAGCGAAAAGACTTTGAAAGATTATTAACATTATTTAAACAAATGTTCACAATAGCTTCTGTTGGAAAATTCAAATATATAATTTTATTATCTTTGAGGAAAAAAGAAGTATTTGAATTGCGAGTCTTGATGAATCACAAAATTTATAAAAAAATCTTTCAATATTATGAAAATATATAAAAAGGAAAAAACAAAAATAATCTTATTAAATTACTATTTTGTATTCAAAATATATATTATAAAAAAGAATAATATTGGTAAAATTGATAAGATGTATGAATAGTATACTTTATTTAAGTAAAATTATTTTATATTAAATGCATATATTTAACTAGTATTCCATTCCTTTCGTAATTAGTTAAAATCAAAGAAAACTTAAAACAGAATGTGTTTGAAAGATTCAATTAAAATTAATTTAAAGAGAAACTATGCATAATTTTCTTTTTAATTTAAAATTGACATTTTTTAAATGTATTAATGCTTATGATATTAAACAAAAATTTCTTACATTCCGAAACAAATAAATTTAATGAATATACATTGACACTAGAAAAATCAACACATCTGTAATGTGAGGAGTGAAACCCTTGTGAGGACTTGAAGTCCCTTATTAGTCTAAAAATAAAATTTTGTAAATATAACTTTGTAAGCATCTGAAACTTGTCTTATGCTTGTTCTCCAACGAAAAATATAAGAAAGATCAAAATATTGTTTGAAGGAGAAATATATAAAGAAGAGAGATTCAAGAGTTGCAGAAATAAAAGTTTTGGAGAAATAAAGAAACAATTTTTATTGTCAGAGATAAAATAAATTATTCTTGTTTATTTGATATAAGTATGTATATATGTTATACACATATTTTCAATCATATCAAAATAGCTAGAACTCATGAGACAAATAATTTACGCTAGTTAGGAGCTGAAAGAGAATATGTGGTACATGGTAATTTTTTTTATTTCGCTCCAGTGATTTCTGTATAAAAAATTAAAATTTTTATACTTTTGTTTATTTAAAAAAACATTTATATTCTATGTATTATTTTAAAAAAACATTTGGAATGTTTTCTTATCTTTCAATGTAAAATAAGTATAACAGGTTTTCTTTTCAAGTATTCCAGGTGAAAGAATACAAGAAATATATAAAATCAATAGATAAAATTTAGTTTACAAAGTCAATATTTGCAAAATGTGAGTTGCACAATGTAGAGTTATTAAATTTTCAGAGTAAAGCTTTTTGGTTTTAAATAATTGAATGTACATATAGAAATTATTACGGAAATGAGTATTGGTATGAAATATTCAAATCAGGTTTCTAAAATGCTTTCAGTTCGAAAATAGGGTTTTGAAAGTAAATATCTCTATGCAAGCAATTTATTGTGCTTAGAAAATAAATTAATTAAAAAATATTTTTTTGAAAAGGCGCAGTGTTTTTTTTTTAAATTTGCAGTTTTTTATGCGCCCTTTATCACTTAAAAAACAATGAAAAGGAAATTAATATCCATTTTAATAACTAGAAATGTTTTCCAAAGCTCTTTAAATGCACGTTACATAAATTTGCGATCTTTACAAATTCGTAAAATAATTACAGTTCACACTCACTCACACAAGCTTATAATTTTAATATTATGCAATTTTCCTAGATTTTTCAAACAAATAGGGAAAACAACAATCATGATTTGCTCGAATAGTAAAAAGAAAGTTAGAAAATCGCTGTTAAATATAACATTATAAAATGAAAAAATGTATTTTAATATTAGTCCTTCAAACATATAATTTTATGTAATAATATTGTTGTGTATCTCACTTCGAGAAAATTACTATAAAATTTCCAAGAGATTTAAATAAAATGATGACAGATTATAACTATTTTACAAACTTTGTTAAGAATTAAGAATAGCAAGATTACTTCATACAATATTATGAACTATTAGAAAATGCTGTTTTGTTAAAACCAGTGAAGGTTATTAAAATAATGATGAAAGTTTCTGCAGCTAGATAATTATAAAATCTGGTTTGACCCAGAGTTAGGGACTGCCTAACCACCTAAAGCTTTTTTTTAAAAAATAATTTTAACATTATCCCATTCCTTTCTGGGAGAACTTTTCATTGATAAAGGGCAAATTCACGTGTCACAAGTGAGGAAACAATAAAAAATTCTTATCATTTACCTTGATAAACATGCATTCAGAAGGTAAAATCTCACTATTCATCTTCTCTCGTTATTCAGAAGAAGTTAGTATTGAACCCCGGACCTATTGCTTCCCAGTGTGTCTCTAACCCCATTTTGAAATTATGGTTGAATTAAAAAGATTTAAAGACACATAAAATGACATTAAATGTTTGGTAAATTATAGATGCAAAAAGAATTTTTACTATAATGTTTAAAATCCGATTCATGTACTTGTATTTTTATAACGTTAAATCGTGCAGCATGTAAATTAAAACATTCCCAAGAAAGTATTGACAACTACACTATTGGACAATTGCTAAGGACGGATCACAAATTGCAATATAGCATAACATTAAGCGAGATATGAGGCCTAGTAGAATAAAATTTAGTTGCCACACTGTTCAGACATTAGAATGAAGAATATTTATTGTTCTGGAAAGTACAAAACTATGAAACCTCTGAAAGAAAAAATATGTTCATTTGATGCTGCATACGGAAAAATGGAACAATGCATCTAAAAGTCAGCAGGCACCTTGAAGATAGGTATCAGTACGGGATATGTCCACCGTGGAGTGTGATGCAACATTCCACATATCGTATCATACTTTGCACAACATTATCCAGCAGCTGTTGAGGCAATTTATCCCATTCCTCTGGGAATGCACGGATGAGGGTGTTCTTGTTTGTCGGAAGATAGTTTCGACCAGCAACATGCGTTCCCAAAGCATCCCACACATTTTCAATGGGGTTTAGATCTGGAGAACGTGATGGCCATACGAGGTGTTGAATACGCTTACTGTCTAGACAATCCGGAACAGCGAGTGTTTGAATATATATTGCGTTGTCGTCCATAAAAACAAATTTATCACCGACAGCACCAGGGAAAAGACGAACATGAGAAAGTATAACTTCATTAATGTATCGTTGACCCGTCATAGTCCCATTCGTAGCCCTATGTAGGGGCCCATGTAGCCCATGTCACTGCATGTCGGATATTGGACCTTTTCCTGGATATTTTCTGGACGATAAGCGGTACCACTCTCGCGCCAGATCATTTGGCGTCTGCAATCCAATGACAGACTGGATCTACTCTCATCTGAGAATAGTAAGCATGCCCAGTCTTGTTCAGCCCAATGGCGATGCTCACGACACCATTACAAACGGGCAGTACGGTGCTGTCTGATCAATGGGACACACACAACAGGTCTGCGGGCGTATAGTCCTCCTCCCCTCAAACGTCTGGCAACAGTTTTTTGGGAGATCTGCTTTCCTGAGGCAGCAAGAAACTGATTTGCCAACTGTTGAGCTGTGGTGCACCTGTTCCTTTTTGCTGATAGGACGATATATCTGTCTACAGCAGACGTCGTACTTCTAACACGACCTCCCCCGTGCTGCCTACTACACATTCCAGTAGTTTTAATGACTTCCACAGCCGTGAAACAACGCTGGGAGCAATATCGAACTCCCTGGCAACATCTGTTATTTTTCGCCCTTCTTCGATTTTTCCAATAATTCGGACACGCATAAAATTATCTAAGTGATGTCGGGAAGACATGCCAAAAATTTCAAGTTGGTCTGTTAAATCTTTCCTGTAAAACTTTGACCTGAAACAACAACTGTCCACACGCGTCAAAACCTTTAAAGCTCTTATGAACGCTATCACGTGATGAACAGACGTGGAAAAAAATTTGCATACGCATACTTCTTCTTATTATATCCCGCACTTATTCTAATTTTTCACATTTTGCTTCTTTTCATTTTGTGGCTGTAATGGATGATAGTGTTATCCGTCCTTAGCAATTGTCCAGCAGTGCATTATTCACTTTTCTCTTGTACTATAATTATGTTAATAAATTTATTAGCTAATAGAATTAGGAAATTCCTTATAATGATCTTATATTAATTTAAGAAGAAGTATAAATTGGGATATGTAAAGCAAATTTTACAAATTAAACAATAAAATCGATTATTCATAAACACGTTTTATTTATGAAAATTATTTTTAATGTCTAAAAATATTTATGGATTTTTTTCCAAGAATCATTTTAATTATCCTTCCTTTAACTGAAATGGATTGCATAGCCCTTTTTTATTTTAAAATGCACATTGATCAATGTTTTTTATTTGGACAATAATTATAACACAAGTTATAACAATTTTTCACCATTATTTCCATTATTAAATACATAAAAAATTAAGAGGTATAGGAATTCAAAAAATAATTTTAAAAAGAAAACATTTAAAAGGTCCTTTTCAAAATGGATGTAAGATTATTAAGATGCTTTTATGTTTAATGGACAACAAATAGAAAATTGAAACTTCAAATAATGATAAAAAAGATGTTTTTTTAAAAACATTCATTTGCAAATATTTTATCTTTCTTTTTTATTTTTTCTCTTCTATTTGCTTAGTTCAGTTGTATTTTTTATTTGTAAAGTCAGGTTTCGTTAAAAAATTTTGTTTCATTACTTTAGCATTGTTTAATATATATATTTTATACATTTTTAGCAGTAAAGATTATATTAATTCCTAAGAATTTAATATACTGTGTAGTAAGGAATTTTCTGCGATTCTTAATTAGATTTTATGGAAAATATGTCATAGAAATTAAAATTTAAATATATAATTTAAAATTCAAATAAATTCTGAATACAAGGATCTGTTCAAAAAATGCCAACATAAATTGTTATTTACATTTTAATATTAGGATACAATTTGCTTAATTTACCAGCAATAAAGATGTTAATGAGGTATAGCATATTAAGGAAATGTGCGTATGCGTGTTTAAACCTATGTTTAAATGTGCTTAAACCTGTGTTTAAATGTGTTTAAATCTGTGTTTAAATGTGTTTAAACCTGTGAGCGAATTTGCACTTATGTTTGTTCCGATATTTATTTAACAAGCATAAATGAAGTTATGTTTTCTAATAACATTAAAATTCAATCGATCAATATAATATAATCCATTCAAAATTAAAAAGAGTATATGTATCTTAAGGTGTTTAGTTTCTAAAATAATTTATTAATTGAAAACTTTACAAATAAAAATTTATAATTCTTATTGATATCATACGTGTATTTTGTTTTAAGATGGATTAGATTTCTTTAAATATTATTCGGTTCCAATTATGGTTTAAATTTATATATTCTTTTTGAAATATTTTATTACTAAGAAACAAAAAGTAATTTGAAAAAAAGTGAAAAGTAAAAGACGAATTATTTTTTTTTCTTAAAATGTTTTTCAGTGACAGTAATGCCTCTGTAATTCTAGGAGTGGATACTTAACCTCAAGAAACACTGACAATTTAAAGTAGTCTTCGAAATAACGGCAATTTTTTTTTTACTCTATTTTCCAAGTTAACTGCAATTTCCGCACGGTAGCTTCTCCTGTCGCCATTCTCTGCAGTATGACTTCAATTTTTATTTTATTCCCTGAAAGAAAAGATAACACAATTTAATTTATTAATCAATCATTGTTTCCGACTAAGAACTTTGATTTTACATTTGTATTTATATTCAATATCACTTAATTCAATAAAATAATTTTTACACACCTTTTCAAGAATCTCAATACCTCCAAATAAAGATTGTTTAATTTTAGTTTCACCAATGCAATTAAAATTCATACTTTATACAATATTTTCAGATATATAAGATTTCATAGAACCATTATGATTTGGATAATTAATGTTTGAAGCAAAACATCTGTAGATGTTAAATTATTATTAAGAGTGCTTCGTTTGTTTTCACACATTTTCCGATGTTTGAATTATCATATGCCTTATGAGATGGTAAATCTGGGCATAAAATAATAAATTGCTGATTTTTACGTTAAAAAACACTTATGGCCAAACCTACATTGTTTAGCAATATGATTTTTCTTTAAACAAACAAAACAAGTATTCTTCTATTTTACAATATCTTTCTTACAATTAAGATTCATAGAAATCAATTACAATTTTCAGATAAAGGAGATGACTTATCACAAAAAATGCATTCATACATTTTACATTTAATACTATAATTATTATCATTAGTATTTTCATACTTAGTAATTCACATAGAGTAGGAACAAATTTAGATTCATTATACTTATTCTATTTAACATTTACTTTTTCAGCACACAAAACATCATGGGTCATTTTAATTCAAAATTCTGTATCAACTTCAGTTTTAATAAAATCAATTAATAAATCAAAATCACTCTTACCTGAATTATCAGGGTCATGCTTCTCTGTATCTATTATTTTTTTATTAAATCGGTTGAAAGAGCAGATTCTACCAGAGGATGCAGTATATGAGCAACTTCATCCTTTGTGAGTCCTAAAGATTCAAGCGAGGGAAGTTGCATTTGCAACTTATCGTAAAGTGTTATTAAATTAACACTTTATTTGTCAGTTATGACTAACTTTAGTAATTCTGGAACGTAAACTTGTATGAGAATGTTTCCTCTTCCAAATTGGTCTTGTAGACGGTCTCTATGAGAATGTTTCCTCTTCCAAATCGGTCTTGTAGACGGTCTCTATGAGAATGTTTCCTCTTCCAAATTGGTCTTGTAGATATTCCACAGCTTTCACATAGTTGGTTTCGGTGGCTGGAAAACTTTATACTATTTGCCTCGGCAAAGAAGCTGGCTTGGTGGATTGAAGCAAGTAGTGAAACTTGTTTCTGATATCAATTCTAGAGTCTTCTTGTATCTTACTAAATCTATTCCAAAAGTTCAACCATTCTCTTGGATCTCCATCAAAGTGTACCAGTTTTATTCCAGGTAGTTTCTGTTTCGTAGATGAAATCACAGGAGCAGCGACTGTTGAAGTAGCACTGTTCACTTATGGCGAAGCAGCGATTTCATTGTTATCATTTTGTTTTTTTTCATAAACTTGCTCACCTTAACTTTATATTCGGAAAATTTGTCGTTATATTTTTGTGCCATTTCGTATTCATTTTTAAACTCCGTTTCTTTACAGCCTTTCTTTTGAAAGAGTTCAAATTATTTCTTATGTATAGATCTGTCTCGTATTTTTCTGTGAGTTGTTCGAAACAGATTTCTATTTCTTCACTATCTTTCTGAGTTGATAATAAACCGTTAAGTTTATTAACGACTTTCGTAAAAGCAGAACGTAATGCTTTTCTTTCTTGCTTGATGTTGTTGGAATCCATTCTTAATAATGGAAATTAAAACAAAAGCACTTAATTATCGGCGAGTTAAATTATGCTTAAAAAATAATATACTCGTCAGCAGAAATTTGGAGAATACTTAATCCAAAGCGGATTTCTCACCGATAAAAAAATTAATACAAACCAATGTAACATAATACACTTTATTAGCAACATAACACAGAAAGACATCCAAATCAGAAGTAAGTTAAAAGCAGATGAGAACACTTTAGCTCTAAGCGGGTGTTGTGGCGCCGATGCATTGCGCATGTGTGAGAGGAGGAGGTGAAAATATTGCCGCTCTCTCCACAACGTTGACAATGATAATAAATAATACATAGATTTAAAATATTTTGTTATCTCGCGTGAAATACCTTAATGTTTCTGAAACAAATATTATTACACTTTGGAAAAATGTAAATGTACGCATTTCAAATATATGTATATATATGATTCAGTATAACATCAAGTATAATATTGTCCCGCTACAAAAGTTATAAAACATAAAGATAAAAAATCGATAATATTTTATTCCTGAAATCACAATATACAGACAGACAGACAGACAACGAGAAGAAGAGGCCCTGTTCTATTCCTATTGGCTATCCTATTGGCTCTACTTCAGTCTAGAATGTCGGACACCCTGCACGGAGTGCCAGGTACCCGCTGGGAACCGTAATCTGGGAGCTTGAGCCTTAAGAGGTTCTCCAGAACGCTCGACACATTGTTTGAGAGACGAATGCTTTACAACGGTGGGGCTTTCAAGCCTACAGTGATCTACGCAGTAGAACACTGTATCACAGTTCGGAATACAAATTTGAAATAACAGAATTAATAACATAGGATCAAGTGAAACAGAAAAATAAATGTTAACAGGATCTAAATAAATTTAAGTAAGGATGGCTGAAATATTTACATAATTTACGAACAGAAATTGATTATAGTTAATGAAATTTAGAAGTTTATAGGAATAAAATGTAATTAGTTCTTTACATGTCTTGAAATTTAGATAAGTACAAAGTACTAGTAATTTTGGAAATTGAAAAATTGGTGATTAGTTTGTTTGTTACTTGAATTGAAAAATTTAGTTAATTTTCGAGATCTGTTGACTCTGCTTCTGAGTTATAAGGTTCCTGTTGGTGAGCAGCCAGGTCTTTACACATTTGGAGTCCTTTTTCATGAAGGAAAGTAATTATTTGTATTAATTTTTTTGTTCTGAACTTGTTCGTTGTGCAGAATTTTAGGAACTGGTAGTTGGTTTGAATAGATGATTTTTTGATATGTAGATCTTTGGTTTGAGGACATTCTGTGACATAATGCAGTAGTGTACCAATTTGGCCACAGATGCAAGATGGAGATCTGGATTTGTTAATTCTGTGGAAGTAGCTGGGGCAGGGCGCATGGTTTGTTAAGATACAATTTAAATAAGGATTGGAATATAGCACATCTGATGAAACTTTTGGTATTAGTCTCCTTGTATGGTGACCATTCGGCGAGTTGTTCCATAGAGATTGCCAGCTTTGCTGTATATAAGTTTTAATTTTTGATTTCAGACTGGCTCTGGACCACTTTAAAGGTGTCAACATATACAGTACACATCAAAGTTCCAGTCGAACTTTAATATGAAATATTTTCTTTCATTCACATATTACTGTATTTTGTATCATGAAACACAACTGAAATATTCTAGAACATTCACGTGATTAGAAAATGCATTTATACATTGAATAATAAAATAACAAAATGCTTAAAATACAAGAAAAATTTATATAATATTAAAAATAACTTTAAAACTTACAAAGTTAAATATTTTACAAAATAATGTTGGACGTTTTCTTACAATCAATAAATAATCTGAGTTATATTGAAAAAGAATCCAAGAGTCAAGAAAAATTATATTTTCATCAATGTCAGAGGTACCAATAAAAACATCCTAACAATATTATATGTCAAAAACATTTCAATGACATTATATAATTAAATATACACTCAAAAATTAAAACTACGTTTTCATTAATAACTAATTTATAAAAAAATGTTATAAAATACGTAATATCATTATTTTCAGTGATAATTGTTCGGAGATTAATTTTTACAAATGTACTATATATTTCAATCAATCAAATTCAGTGTACTTACTTTTAGTATTCACCAACCAAAATTCTTTATTAAATGCATATTGTTGTTTCAGTTCTTTCGAAATTTCCTTTTGATGAGTCTCCACAGCTTAATGACGTAATGGATATGACATTCAAGAATATCAATTTTGTGTTATGTAAAACTTCTCTTTTTTTATTCTTATGCTCAAAATAACCCTCGATGATAATTAAGAGAAAATCCCTATTTAAATTAGGAAATCATTCCTATTAAGTTATAGTTATGGAAACATCATCTATGTTTCTAGAGATCTATATTTCTAGAAATGTATATTATATGGTTTACTTTATGCCTATGATTATTATACAAATTAAATCTTGCATATATCGTCTATATTTTTCCCTTACTCAAATTCAATGCACCTATTCCTATGTATACATCAATCTGAATACTTTATTAAATGTACATTGCTGTTTTTACATTCCTTTAATTTTTTTAAGTCTCCTTAGCTTCATGATGTAATGGATACGTGCATTCAAGAACATTAATGTTGTGTTGTGTAAAAGCTTTTGTATTTTATCCTTAATCCCAAAATAATTATTAACAATCATTAATAGAGAATTGTTACTAAATATATGAAATATTTCTGATCAAACAAGTTTTCAATATATACATCATCTGTATCTATAAGTCATCCCTATTTCTAGAAATTTCAATGTCTTTTCATTCATGTTATCACTATAGGTCGTTGATATGGATAAAATTGCTTTCAACTTATTACAAGTGTAATCAATGTCTCTCACCCTCTCTCTCTCTTTTTATCTATTTTTTTTTAATTTTCCACATGTAATTTCTATAGTGTACCTTCATTTGAAATCATAAATGGGATCGCTTTTCTCAAATTACACCTTACTCTTCCTTTATTCAGTATATTTTTAGGCATTTTTGTACTCCATAAAGCTTTTAAAACATGTGAAAGTGATATCATGCAATTTTATGTAAATATATATTGCATGATAATTTTAGTTCCAATCCTTTGCTTAGACAAATATTTTGAATTTTTTTCTAGAATATGCAAACTATTATTAAAAAAATGTTAATTTGCTAACTTAACAAAATAAAATTAGAAATGAAAAAGGAAATAGTAGTTACTTATTATACCATTTAAAAAAATTTCTAACTGAATATAGAGAAATACAGAATAACAAGAAATAAATTAAGACACAAACAATAGCTTTCAAGTGTTGCTTCAAGTTTTGTTTTAATATAAATAGCTTAACGTTTGGGTAATTGAGAGTGATTATCTCGTTTTCCAAATGATATACTACGTAATGTGAAATATTACCGGTATCAATAAATGTACCATTAGAAACATAGAAGGTAATTCCTGATTTCAAATCAGGCCATTAAAACTAAACAATATAACACTATTTTTGGAAGAGAAAAATTGTCAGAGCCCCCGAAGAAGTTGGACTTTTGTTTGTTGTTCAGCGGAAGGTATTTTATTTCTTTTCTACCAACACAAAATGATATTCCAATGGAGGCAATCCCTAACTGACCAGTGGGGACGCGCAATTCTTGGGGTTACAGGCTCCCCTGAGGAGAAAATATCTCCCAATGGCCTTCGATGCAACAGGAACTGTCCTCGCTGCACAGGCACTGAACTCTCTCCCGACCATATCTTTGATTGTCCTGCTATATTGGCTACGCTCTTCAGGATCAATATCAATCACCCGCATAAAATCTTCTATTCTTCGAAACTTTTAGATGTAGTAGCCAGAGCTGTCTTGGACACCTTTGGATCAATTTGGTTTCATTGCGCTACTTTACTGGACAAGACAAATCAAGCCACATTGCTTTTCTTGATGCCTGAAATGATGAATCATTATCTGTTTCACAACAGAACATAATTTTCATGTAATGCAATAAGCACTCCTACATAGTTTACTTTTTGTGGAAAAACATATTCTCATTATTATTAAAAAGCATTGAAAACAATATGTTAAAGTAGAATGATTCATATTTTCAATGACAAGCTCCTTTTATAATATTACTCATCAAAAAATACACTTAATACTAATGTATAATCATTATTTGGCACATATACAGCTTAAATACTCTTAAATTATTATTTTGCTAAGTTTGGTATGAGTAAGAAGTAAAAACTAGTTGTAGTGGAATTTAAGTAATTTTCAGATAAAGAGCTAGTCATTGGGTGGGGATAAAAAATATAATTAATTAATGGAAAGTTTTAATAATAATATCCTATCATTTCAAAAGTAAAGGAATATGCCAATACAACAAGAAATATTTTTTTTTATTTTTAGAGGGATAGTTCAAAAAACTTTTTCCTTAATAATTAATAACTTAGGAATGCATAATTTTCAATCATTTTATCGTCTATACTACTTTTGTTTATAAAATAGACAAATTATTCAGTGAAAGTTATTTATTTGTCATAAATATACAGAGGGTATTAACACATTTTTAGAATAATTTCGGGGCCGTTTAATTAATGTTTAAAATGTAAATACTATATTTTTAAATGTTTGATCTGATAGCCTTTATTCTGGACTATAAGTCTTCATCGTGATTTCCATGATAGAAGAGCTTTTCATAAAATATCCAGTAGTATTGCTCTTTCCATTATTCTTCTATTACTTTCCGGGGTCCATCTATCGTGGTGAGTTTGCTTTTAGAAAGAGCTCTTTTTAACAGATCAAAGACACAGTAGTTCATAGGTGAAACGTCAGGGGACTTTGCAGGAGTATGTTCAAAAGGTATATATGCAATACCTGTATTAGTCTTCATTTTTTCAAGGAATGCAGTGTTAGTTTTCGAAGTATGACTTGTAGCTTTGTCTTGGTAAAATTTCACTCTTTGAAAGTCTTTGGGATAAATAAGTGGAATTTCTTCTGTAAATATTCGACGTAAAATCTTCTCCTGATAGTTGATTCTGATGAGTTCATTTTAACATTTTTTCTACCTCTTCTTATTTTTAATTTCCCTTTGTAGGAGAAACCTCTGCGACTATAATAAACCCCTTACTGAAACTTTCTTTACATTGAAGGAACCAGGTTTGTACATTTTTTCTCCTCGTTTTCTATAGTAAATAGACCCTTTTTGTTGCACTCATTTAGGTAAACTCATGCTTCATCAAGGGTCACAATGTATCTCCATTTATCTCCTGCTAAATGGTTTTCATACAGGATTCTACAAAATGTTTTGCGTTGAGCCACATGCTTCGGCAAAAGCTGGTGAACATTATGTTTTTTAGCTTTTAAATTTTAAATCTTGATTTATTATTTTATTTAATGTTGCTACAGATGTATCTAAAGACTTTGCAATAGATTTCTGTGTTGGCGAATTTTCTCTTGTTTCCAGCGAATTTCATTTTAGAAACATTTGAAACAGTACGTACTTTCTTCAGATATTTGTTTGGAGCCTTCTTTCCATGTAGAAATAATGATTGACGGTTTTTACCTGTTCTATTAATAATGTTGCTTATTTTACACTTAGAAATTTTAATACCATGCATTTCACAACGTTTTTGAATCCTGGAATAAGAATATTTCTCTTCGGAAAGCGCTAAAACATATCCTTCAATCCACAGCTTGTTTACATGCGACATTTTGAAGAAAAGAAAAGTAATAAACAGAATAATAAAGAAGAGTAGCAGATGATATTTCTCATTTCAAATAATAAACTGTTGACCAAAAATTTTTGTTCTAAAACATTTACTTATTTTAAAATTCTTAATCGAAATCACTCTAAAAAGGTGTTAATACCCTCTGTAGCACAACAAAATTTATTAAGTAGATAACATGTTGACAAGTATCAAATGATTCAATATATAGACTTCTGTGAATTGTGGTTCCTGCCAAAATCAGTAGCCAGAGTTACCGTCATTGTTGAATATCACCGCTGCCACAAGCCTCGGCATTTATTCAAAGAGATTTTGAATGTGTTCCGTGGGATACAGCAGACCAAGCAGCTTCCACACTTGCCAAAGTTATGGTGTGGCAGCGGGAGATAAAATTTGGGTCAATCGTTATGCAACCATTGACCGCATGTTTTCTATCGGCAAACGATCTGGACAGCGAGCCGACCAGGGAAGCAGTTCATTTTGGCGATTCATGAAGAAACCTTGGACAATGCGTGCCACGTGTGATCATTATTTTCCTGTTCATATATGGCTGTAGGCAATCTCTGAAGGTAAGGAAGGGCAACTAGCTCCAATACCTCGGAGATGTAGCGCTGACAGTTTAAAGTACTGGCAAAGCTTACTACATGCGTGCGAGAGTGATATACAATATCCCCATATCATAATACTTTATGCAAGACCGGTGTGGCGGTGCATAAAGTAGTTTTTCAGCATCCTTTCTCCCCGGTGTCTCGTGACTTGAATCTGAACATCGTGGTGTTGCAGACAGAAGCGTGACTCGTCACTAAAATCAATTTCATTCCATTCTGCCGTATATATCCTTCCTTCATCGTATGATTGGTGGCGGAGATGTCTGTGTTTCTACGTCAAGGGTAGACGAAACAATGGACGTCTTGCGGACAGACCACTCTGATGTAAATGGCATCAAATGGTATGCCCAGACACTGAATGATTCGTTACAGACTAAATAACCTGTGCTATAGTTCGTGATGTAGCTGAGCAATCTATCTCTACCATGCACACAAATAGCCTGTCATCACGTGAAGTGGTGCACTGAGGTAGATATGATCGATCACGTGGATCCGTCGTATGCTAATGCAACCAACGATCACATATCCGCAGCACAGTTGTTTGGTTTCATCCAACACGACTACCGATTTCCCTGAAAGATGATCCATAATTTCGGTAGGCCATTATCTTTCCTCGGTCGAACCCAAATACTTGAATAAAAAATGATCGCTGTTTTTTACGAGGCATAATTGATCGTTTTCTTAAAAAAAACACATTTGCTCTTTTTGTTGTAGACCCTTTTTGTTGTAGTCATTTAGGTACACCCATGCTTCATCAAAGGTCACAATGTATTTCCATTTATCTCCTGCTAAATGGTTTTCCTACAGAATTCTACAAAATGTTTTGCGTTGAGCCACATGTCTCGGCAAAAGCAGGTGAGTATTATGTTTTTTAGCTTTTTTAAATTTTAAATCTTGGTTTATTATTTTATTTATTGTTGCTACAGATGTGTCTCAAGACTTTGCAATTGATTTCTGTGTTGGCAGATTTTCTCTTGTAACCAGCGATTTCACTTTAGGAACATTTAAAACAGTACGTACCTTTTACGGATATTCGTTTGGAGTCTTCTTTCTATGTAGAAATAATGATTGACGATTTTTGCCTGTGCGATTAATAATGTTGCTTATTTTGCACTTAGAAATTTTAATACCATGCATTTCACAACGTTTTTGAATTCTGGAATGCGAATATTTCTCTTCCGAAAGCGCAAAAACATATCCTTCAATCCACAGCTTGCTTACATACAACATATTGAAAGAAAAATAAATTTAATAATAAATAGAATAAATAAAGAAGAGTAGCAGATGATATTTCTCATTTCTAATAATACGCTGTTACCAAAAATTTTTATTCTAAAACATTTAATTATTTTAATTCTTTATCGAAATCATTCTAAAAATGCTTATGTAAATAATTTTGATTTTAGAATTATTTGAAATTATTTATAAATTAAAAAATCAGAATCACACACACGCAGCAGAATCAATCCGCGCTCATAGATTTTATAGAGGTCATATGTCACTTGGTATTTTATAATTTAAAAGTAGAAATATACAGATTAAAATTTTTGCAATAAATTAGTCCTAATAATAATAAGAGTGCAATTTTATTCTGAAGCTGTATTGAATGAAAGTATCATGATATATAAAATGCTTTTATCTCATTTAATGATAAATGCTATATAATTTTATATCCGAAGCATACAATCAGTTTTATTAATTTCAGGTCATATTTAAAATATTTCCGCTTTACAACCTGATTACATTTTTCTTTTTATAAAAAACAATTTTTTCTGCTGTGTAATTATTGATATTTAAAACAGTAACAAATATAACATCCATAAGTTGTAATACAACTTAAATTGTGTAGTCAGTATAAAGCTTATAAATTAGATAAACAATAACTCAAAAAAAATATCCAATTCTCTGAGGTTATCTACGCAAACAGAAATTAGTTTATACATAGAGAGCAATATTTAATTTAATCTACGCCACATTTTCAAGGCTTTTATGTTATAGGCAAAAACTTATGAATTTTCGTAGAATTTTTAATTAATTTTCGAATGTATATTTCAACAATCTTAAATGTATTACTTAAAAACAAACTCTTGCTAGCAGAAATAATTTTTGACAATTTTTCAGATAATATCTATTTTACTATTATGCACACAGTTTAGAAAATATATTTTTCAAAAATTGTTAAAAAATAACTACACAGTGATATAAAATAATGATATATTACAGATAAAGAAGGATGCTTTAATATATTGGCTATAATAAAATGTTTATTACTAAAGTTCTTCGATATATAAATTTTGAAATACCTTCTTAAAGTGCACATAACTTTGAGATGTTGTTTCTGAAATAACCCGAAAGGCAAATCCTTTGTACATTCTCGGAATACTTATTATCAAAAGAATTTCTCTTCCAAACATTAGTTTTAAGATAATACTTTATTTATACTGTAAATATTAGATATATTTCTAAGCATTCTTTAGTTTACCTTTACACTAAACTCTGTTCTTCAAATGTAAGAATAATTTTGAATTTAAATAGATGCTTTCATTATATAGAATACTCGAAATAGAGTCTTTGCCTTCCAAAAGGTTTTAAATTGCTTCTTCACTATATTTTCCTGGTTCTATTCTCAATCATTTATTTCACTAATATACAGAAACATATCTCACTTTAATAAATATGAATACGATACATTTCTTAAACATCTGCACTTTGTTTTATATTCGTCAAATCTTATGAGATTTTCTGCATGACGTTACATAATTTGTTTCCAGTATTTATTAATACGGGATTAAAACGTAAATTTATAAATACTGAATTAAAGGTAACAATTCATTCTAAATTTGCATGTTGATGGGTGACAAAAATCACATTATTTTTAATCTAAAAGAACCAATAACATAATTTATGTATGCATGTCTTTCATTTTATACAACATTAATTTCCTGTGTTTGTCTGCTTTTTAATAATTGAAGCACAAGTTTTCAGTACTTCGAGACATTAATTTTAAAAATAATTAGAGTTGAAATGTTTTAGTGAATTTTAGTAACATTATAATTCATCTCTCTCTCTCTCTCTCTCTCTGTATGTATATATATATATATATAATATATATATATATATATATATATATATATATATATATATATATATATATATATATATATATATATATATATATATATATATATATATATATATATATATCAATGACCTATAAATATTTATTGTTCCAAATAAAACAGTTTTTAAGGTGATTTCAAAACTGTTACGAATTAATTAAATTGAAAGTCATACATTTAAAATTCTCAATTCTACTTATCTATTTTTTTCTGAACTCATCAGTAATCAAACTTTTAATATATTCATATATTTCGTGTTTTTATTCTATTCACTGAGTTATTTTGAATAATAAATTTGGTATTTCAAACTGAATAACGACAACAAATTTTAAAAATTGCACAAAGTCTCGAGTCTTATTTTTTTTTAATTTGTTGAAATCTATTTTCATTCCAGTAAATGCATTATTCATCTACAAAAATAACTTTATGTCATTTCTTATGAATATTTCTCATAAACTACTAAATTTCGAGAAAGCATAGAATTTTTTGTATCTATCTTTTACAATATAAAATATCTTTAAATCTTAAATTCATCATCCATCAATTCGAACTCTTGTCAAATTGCATTATTATTTACCTTTGCCTTAAAAATCAAACTTAAATTCAGTTGAATATTTTACATTTATTTTTCAAGAATAAAGTACATAAAGATTTGAGCAATTTGATTCTCAGACATGATTTGGTAAAGTGGGTTTTGTGTTTATTCACTTACCTAGATTAGAAATGTTTAGCGAAACATTTCCATTCGAAAAGTTAGGTACATGTTTTAATGAAGTTCTTAAGAAAATGTGTTTCTTTTTTATTTAGCATTTCATAAAAGATGCAATTAATAATTTTTTTAAGAATGAATACTTTTTATAAATTTCAATAAGGACATATTAAAACAAATTAAAATGGCAAAAAATAAAATTTGTTTAAAAAATATTATGATGATAAGATTATTTTATAATGATTTTGTTTTAATAACCTATGTAAATTTGCTAATTTCTGCAATTTTACATAATTATCTCTCACACAGAAATTAACACAATTATTTTTAACCTTTCTATAACTTCATTTTATGATGAAACGAAACCTTTTTTTCATTTCCGTAGAATTGTATAAAATTACACTTTATAAAAAAGCAGCTTAAAGTATTAAGCTTTGGTACTTTAATGTTATGTTTTCGTATACTAAATTTTAGGTTAAATTATTCTAAATATTAATTAATTTTTTAAAGTTCTCATTTGTTTATTATATATCTTATATGAAAAACCTTAAGTTTGTATTATTTTAATGATGAATTGGAGACTGAAGTTTAACATACTGAAAAACAAACTTACAAAATGTATTCTACATTCATATTCATCAAACATATGAAACCAACATTAGAAATGAACTCGAAATTTTCTGATTTGAATTGATTCATACATCTATTTACGATAATTTGACTTTTAAAATTTCCAATATTCTTTATTTTATGTATAAATAGTATTGAAAAATAAATTTCATTATTACTAACAACATTGTAATTCAAATTTTTGTAATATTTCAAATAATTTTCTTTATTTTCTCACTGCAGCTTTATCAGTCAGCAAAGCATAATTTAATATATTTTTTCTTAATAAAACCAAAATACGTGATCAGCTATATTATTGAACATAATTTGAATTTAAATATTTTTATAAATATACTCTTAATGCCACTTTACGAATATCGGAATAACTCAGAAAAACAAAATTTTCCTTTATAAGAAAATAGAAAATAGTAGAATATTTAAACATTCTAAAGATTAACTAACTTTCTATTGATAAAAGTAATTTATTATTCAGCAGATAAAAGTTAGAAAGGTCATTGTTATCAGTAATTCACTTTCAGAAAACAATTAATAAACTGGAAATTATTTAATATTTCAAATAAAAAATTACGTACCTAATTATTTTACCGAAATGTCAAAATTTCTTTACGTTATTTTTAAATAATACTTCGAAGAGGGAAATTAAATCTTTAATAACTTGATTAATTGATAAAACTGATTTAAGTTTACAAAATTAATCTTTTCTTTAAAAATATTTAAGTTTATTCGATTGAACAAAAAATATAACAAGAAATCTTACAGGAATATCAAATAGTGATCAAAATCATAAGAGAAAGCTCTTTCTGACTTTTTTACTTCCAGAGTCAATTTATTCGAATTCATTTGCGTTTAAATCAATTGCTAATCATCGTTGGAGCATTTTTATTCATTGTTTAAATTTTATATTGATTCAGTTTAATTTTCCTTCTCGCAATACATAGAAAGAGAAGAAGGTTAATAGGGAAAGGGAAACATTTTCTCGAATATAATTCTGGGGAAATTATTTTCAAAATTCAATTCAGTATAAGTGTAATTAGGATTTTTAACTTTTCCTCATGATACAAATAATGTCATCATTTTCTGTGCCCAAGAAATTGGAATCAACCCTGGTAATATCTATGTATGGATTATTAAATTTCACAATTTTAATTTGAGATGCAGTTTGATCATCATAAGTAAACTCATTGTAAAATGAAAGAAGAGAAATGTATCGTAATTCTTATAATCTCATTGTTAAAAATTTGTCTAAATAAGACTATTTAGTAGCTTGTATAATTCAATTGCTTATGCTATAATTAAAGACTATATGGCATTTATAATTTTTTATACATCAGTATATTTCATTTCATTCTTCACTTTAATAAGAAAAGAATTCTTACAGTTATATCATTAATATTAAAAAAAGTATATATATATATATATATATATATATATAGTATTATGAGATACATAGAAAACTAAATTCTTTCCAATTTAATATAATAAACTCAATAAAAATATAAGTCTAAAATAGATGTTGAGATAAAAATAGCTATGTCAAACAGGAGTTTTACTAATAAAAAATTGCAATTAATTGTCATTGCTTTATGACAGAAGAATAAAATTTTTGATCTTATAAAAGATAACAGTTCTTTAAAAAAACAAAAATAAATATTTTAGTATACATAAAAGTATTTACGATGTAATTAAAAGAAGCGTGATATTATGAACAGTCTTCACCAAAGATAAATTCCCATTTTTTTAGTCAATGCTTCTCCTTTATTATTATAATATATATAGTACTTAACTATAAAATAAACCTAAAACTTTTTAAGCATTTGTACGGAAATATTATAGATTTTTCCTCGTAATAATATTTAAATTACATCAAGCACATAATATAAATCACACTAAAATTATTCATGAATACCATATAACACCATTTCTAAATCTTATAAATATTTAATGTTATAAGCACTTCGTATAATGAATGAAAGCGAAGACTTTAAACTATTTGAAGTAAAAATTTATTAATTAAAAATATAAATTAATATAAAAACTTTCAATAAACAGATAACAGTTAACCATTGCATTTTCTATTATTCAGGCAAAAGATATTTTGGAAAATTAGTGAAATTACTCAAAATTTATAAAACAAAATACATGAAATAAAACAATATACATGTTATAAGAACAATATAAATATGTATTTAGAATAACAATATGATTTTATTTGTAACACATGACTTCTTATATAACATGAAGAGTATGTTAATAGTAAATGCTTTAAATTATTAAACTTTCAGTATTCGTGGCCCAATTTTCAATCATAGTTTTTATCGTGCCCTCCACGTATAATAAAAGCCATACAATAATAATATACTTTTAGTCATTTGCAGTTGAAGTCACAGTACGACCTTAATTTTAAACTTTAGATAATACCAAGGTAACGGAAATTTATTGACATTTGATAACATCAATCTTCTGCATTGGCATGAAAAAAAGAATTAGGTTCCTTTTTATTGCTGCTTCATCTATCATGACAGACTTTCTCGCGGATATTCGTGAGAAGTTCAGATTTTTCTCGAACATGCTAGAATGTCAACAAGATGACACCTCGATTATGTGCAGTAGTTATATAAGGTTTTCTCACAGGAATAAGGAGAATATTCAATTAAGCCTATTTCAATCAAGTCGATCTTTCTATCGCAATCGAATCTGTAGTGTATATTATATGTTTTCGTATTACAGTAATCCCCTTATAACACAGTATTCTTATAAAATATATTAAATATTTTCATAATTATTATTATATATTCATTCATGTCCCTTCGTACAACATGTGTTTTCCCTCATATAATGCGTTGAATCCCCACATGTTGTATTTCTGTTTAGCGAAATTTATAATTATTTGTACAGTTCACAATCAATTTCGGGTGCGTTTCAACATTATGCCAATTGTGTTCTTATAAAGTTAAATTAAATTAAACAATTAAACTATTGAGCTTTAAACATTCTGCTAAAAAAAGATGTCGGTGGAACATTATTTTAGATAGCTCCTACAGCGAGTAAACTATAATAAAACTGTTTTTCGAATTATTTGATTTATTTGAAATTAACTGTTTTGTAGTCACATTTGTGTAAGTTTTTTTTTTTAATTTAAAATGTTCTTAATTTAATTTCAATAAAACGTACACATTTCGTTCATAACCTAGTTTTCTTTTTATATTCGATTGAAACCTCTTTTAATGAAAGACATTAAATGTAAATCATTTGTACATAACTTGTTATACGAGGTCATGTGAGCACGTTTTATGAGAATAATCGTACAATGCGTTTTCCTATGGTGGGAAACTAATATACCGTGATATATGGAGGGTGAACGTAATTGCAATTCACTGTATTAAATATTCTCGGTAGCAGATTTATACAGAATCATGGATAAATTTTTAAACAGGCGTGAGCGAGCATTATCAAACATCAACAAGTTTTCAGACGACTAAAATAAAATGTATTCCAAAAATAAAATGAAATCAAAAATTAAAATAAAATGTAATCAACAAGTATTCTAAAAATAAAATGAAGAAAGTATTCTTAAGAATACCTAAAATTTTTGGGTTTACCAGTACTAAAATAAATAAAGAGGAAAAGTCCTTTAGGTATCATTTGCTCAAAATTGCTAGCAGTAGGTAGCATGAAACCTAATAATCTTAAATTAAGTTTGTAAATGCTTCACAATGAATACGTCAACAAATACAGAGAATTCATAGAAATAAAATTGAATCATATGAAAGATAAAAATCATTTTTAATAAAACTTTGTGAAATAAAAATCTTAAACTGTTTCTTACAAAGTTTCAAATAATATAGCCAAATGTATATAAGCCCTCGCACCATTATTGAATAGCTTATTTTGCAGTAACAATTGACACTGTAGTAATTTGGAGATAATTTTGCAAAAATATTACAACTCATACCTCTTTCAAATGATACTTGCCCTTTAAATTGGTGATAGAGCTGAAAAAGTACAATGTGAGATTTGCTTGAAGTTGCGTGCCAAATTGGTTTTAATAATTTTGATGAGGAAGTAATAAAGATGCCTATGTCATTGCCTGTGTTCTATTTTGTGATGATATGTCAGTAATAGATTAACTATATTTCTACAAATCAATAGAACTCAAAGCAACAGCACTTACATTATTTGCCATTAGAACTGATTTTATGACCAAAGCAAAAACATGGAATGGAAAAATTGCGTTGCAATATGCATTGACGGTGCTTGTTCAATATCCAAAAGATTCTAAAGTATACAAGCACTTATAAGGCAAAAATTACCACAGTGTGTCTGGGCACATTTTCATGATCCATACAGAAACTCTGGCTTCCAAAGAAACGTTAACAAAAGTTATATAAAAATGAGACCCCTGAAATCAACTTTCTTTTTCCTACTTTGTAAAGACATGTGTGCAGTTCATTTAACGTTACTATTTTATTGCGATGCAAGATGGTTGTCACGTGAAAACTTTTTGCAACTTGCTTATAAATTAAGTGAAAATATTACCATTTTCTTAAAAGTAGGAAATAGCATAAGCTTTTCTACTTTGTTTATTTGTGATGAAACTGGAGTACGTGATTGATTTATTCGAGAAATTAAGTATCTTTGAACCTTCATTTGCAAAGATCATATACATATATTTTGAATTCTAATATAAAGCTAATATTTTTTGTAAATAATTGGAATTGGGGCGGAGAAATTTTAAGGGAAAAAAACCTGACTATGTTTACAAATGTGGATAATTGTGTTAAAACTTATAAAACCGAAAAACAACATGTGAAATTCGCTTTTGTAATCTGAATATCATTTATCCCTACTGGCAAAGAATTGTTTTACTAACAACAAATTAATAGCATGTTACACATCGGTTAATGATCCATTTCACATTACTCCCGAAAATTCTTGATTGCGGATGACGAAATCTTCGTATACTTCAGGACCAGTAGTGAAATCAAAAGACAATTTAGTATTAAGTCACACTTTGAAATCTAGCCAGAATTAAATTATGAGTTTTACTCTCTAAAAAAGGGCATTTTGCATTTATTATCATCTTTAACATCCTATTTTTATGTAAATCGGTTTTCTGCTGTAATTTTTTAGAAGGTAAAATATAGATGTCAGCTAAATATGGAAAAAAAACTGAAAGTGTCTATTTTTAATACTAAGCATTCCCACGAAAAACTTCACTCCGTAATACATACCCAAGAATGTCACTAATAATTATTAAATTTGTTTTTAATTTAAGAAAATGCTTTTATTAAGTTAAATATTAAATATTATGTGGTAATGTATTTAATTCTTTCAGCAATTAATCATTTTTTTCAATAATACTTCACTTGAATATGCTTGCTTCCCCCCTTTGTGTGCTCACGTCCCTAGGGAGGCGTGCCCAACAGGTTGAGAATCGCTGCTTTAAATTATAACATTAATTCATTTTAAAGCTTGTATTCTTAAAAACTTTGAAATTAAAGAATTTTAATGAGGAAACATGTTATAACATGAAAAAACTTAATTATCTATTTATTATTTTATTTTTATGCTCAACAATTCTTATTGTTACAATATTCCATTGAAAGATATTTTTATTAAAGTTATTTTCCAAAACTAATTGAAATTGTATGTTATTTAGATCTGGAAAATCATTTTTGAAAACAAATTAAACATATATTTTTTTAAAAAATATAAGTGAAATATTTGTGCTTGATTATTTTAATTAAACATGCAATGGAAGTAATTTACACAAATAAATCAAGTTCTTTTTAGCAATTTCATAACATGTCTCCTTATCTCCGAAATAATGATTGTAATAAAATTTATATCATATGTTTGATTTTGCAATTTTCTAGGAAGATTTCCAGGGTAGATAGGTACTTGTAACTATATATCTCTCGTAATCAAATTTCTCCAATAATCTTAAAATCACACAATGCAAAAATTATTAAATTGTAAGGTGTATAATAATTCAACATTGTAAGAGAGTATACAACCATGTAACATTATTATAATGCTAAATTACTCAAATGTAATTCCCAAAAAAGAATTACTAAAAACGTAATTCAGCAAGTATTTAAATTGTTTTGCCACATCTATTGCTTAGATATTCCCCATTTTTTAAAATTTCATTAAAGCATTATTCTGACCAGTCTTTATTTTTCCTTCCAAATTATACTTGATTATTTTATTACATCATAAATTTTACAATAAAATTTAATTTTCCCTTAAAAATCTTCGCTAAACACTCAATTTTCTGATTTCATCTATCTCATTCCCTGAATTTGATTTCAAAAATGAGAAATCAGAGTTAGAATCATGGTAAATTTAATTGATTATTATCTATTCTATAAAATATAATAAATTGTAGGAATATATCATTCAAATTTTCTATAATGGTTTAATTATCCAAATTGAATATATAGTTTGACGTCTAAAATAAATTTATGTTTTAAAAATATTGGTTCATATTTATTTAAGAGGAGCTGAATATCATAACATAATTAACATCAAAAAATATATTTTATATTTAATTTTTCTTGCTGGTTTTTCTAATTTAGTTTTATTTAATCAACTTTATCTCATAATAAAGCACGCTTTGCGTAAGCAAATGCCTACTTTAGAATATAAAACATTTTAAATAAAATCATGAAATTAAATTGGACTTCAAAATCGTGCCTGAAGACATTTTCATAAAGATATTATACAATGTTCAATTATTAATGGTACCGGATATTTTTTACTATTAGTTTTATTTTATTCACTATACAAGAGATAATTACCAACGTTTTATTTCATCCTGAAATAATTTGTCCACATTAATATAAAATATATTATGTATCCAGTTAGAATATAAGCAAAATGGAATTGTTTTTTTATTATTTGAGGTATTAATTATGAATTTCTATTTGTTATGTGAATTTCTGAGAGTTTGAAATATAGCTCTGAATTTAAAAAACACTAAATAAAAGTTTTAAATGTGTAAGGTTCAATAATATACACAATTTTTTTTAATTTTGTAATAAAAGTAATATATAAGTATACTATACATATCGGTTTATCATTATTCTCGTACTTACATAAATTATTTATTAATTTATTGTATTTATGTAAATACGTTAGAAAGCAGAAAAAAAGGTTTTAAAAAGGTTATGTAAGAACCTTTTCTAAATCCTCTGCTTTCTAAAAAAAATTAATTGTAAAATATATTTCCTAAGTCATATAACTGTCACTTTCCTTTAACTTTCCAGAATTATTTACTTGGCACTTTTATCAGTTTTGCACTTTTTAACGTTTTATAAAGATGAAGAGCTTTTCACTCTGAGAATAAGTTATAATTTTCTAGTTGCTATTTAGATTTGTTCTCTTTCTGCTTGTAATTTGGAGTAAATAAGAAGGAAATGAAAAAAGTCTGTAAATATTTAAAGAACATTATAAATTGATTTTCTGGTTAATTTAAAAAATAATTCAGAAATATTTCTCTTTTCTCAACTTACCTGATAAAAATGATAATTAGCTCCAATTAAAATTTCTGAAATATAGTAAACTAACTCAAGTTCTAACAAATTTTAATTTTAAATATGCTGTTTATAGTATTTATTATGAAAACATTTTTAAATGCAAAAATTACTTTTTATTTAAATTCCTTAAAAAAATTTGAATTTTATTGCTTTGTGTTGGAAAATAATGATTAAAAATTTACTTGTTAACTACTGTGGAAACAAGATAGCTCCTATATTACATGTGCAAAGTGCAAAAAATATTAATTTAATTTGCTGAATCCCTTGTAAATTTAAATTACAACCTTGAAATGCGGTTGACATTTAGAAAAAGAAGTTAAGTATTTGAAACAATATTTTTTTCTGTTAAATCAAGAGAACATGTATTGAGAAATTTTTTGGTGATATTTAAAAATAATGCTTATAATTTCAGCAATTTTTACATCAAAAATGCCATTCTCATAAAAAAATTTATAAAATTAAGAAGAATTTTTGTTTACAACAATGCATCGGAAATGATTTCTTAACTTTTATGTATTTTACTGATGTTTATTTTTCTAGTTAATGCAATTTAGATCGTCCATCCAAATATAATTCATTTAATGAAATTATTATTATTCATTCAGGAATTATATAATATTTTAAGTCATGTCTGAAAGAGCATCAAACTCTATTTTCAAAGAGGTAAAAGGGATAATTTGAATTTAATATTTATATATTTGCCTTTTCTTAAGTTTTTAGTAAAATTAAAAGCAGAAAGCTAAAAATCCTTCATTTAATAAGGAAATGTTTATATAAACATGCCTTTAAAATTCACTATATAACTATGCGATGCTTTAGTACCAAAAATATTTCTAAAAATTTATACAAACACAATCTTAGTAATATGTGAAGTGGTTACGGTTTGCTTTTAAAACCATATTATTTTTATATAACCTATTATGAACAAATAATGAAATTCCACAACACATTTATATCATTCACTGTTTCAAGATTTTATCTTCTGTGTACTTTCCTGCTTACATAATTAATGAAGTACGTATTTTAAATTAAGAAAATGCAAAGTAAATTTCCATCGAAAAGTAAACGTTTGATTTCAAATATTTTAATGATAAAAAGTTGTTATTAAATACATAACTTTTATAATTTTAATCAATCTAGCAATTTAAAAAATATATAAATTTACAGAAAATAAAATGAAGTTATAAGGAACTCATTCAAACAGTTGATATTTTATAATTTATGTTCTAAATGATTCTTATTACATCCATTACTCTAAAATGTGCATAGTCATAGCGAAAATTAATTTAATTATAAATTTCTGCCAAAAGTTTCGTATAATACACATCAGAATATCGATCATGTGCTGTTTACGCTGAATATTCACAGGATAATTACCACATAGATGGAAATCTAATTATGGAACTCTATTAAGTTCCTGTTAACTTTTCCTGAGTGTATGTTCATCTGCTAGTTTATAATGTTCTGAATTTCTATTATCGAAGAAAATAACTAAAGTAATTGTCATTTTAGACTAATATTAGATTCCGCAAAATTAATTTATTTATGTATTCGGTGTGCCCTGTGTGTGTCATCATTGATATACAAGTGTATTATTTGTGCATCGATTGTATTTATATAAAATTGAAAATATTCTTATAATTCGTTATGAAACAAAAAAATGCTTTTCATAAATTTATAATCTTTTACCTAATTGAAATGAATTATTTATTAAATTCTGTGTTAATATATTTAGCGCCATTAATTTATACCAATTTTAATTCAGCAGTTAAAAGTTTTACACGAAAATTAAGAGTTATATTTAAATTTTAATTAGAAATTAGAGAATTATTCATGGTAATTAAGAATTATATTAATAGTCCAGTACTCAATTTTAAAATGTATTTTTACTGCATCATGCTAAAAATAAAATAATCTTTATCAATAAATTTTACTTTTTAAGGTTCATTTATTTTCATACTCATTTACAATGATATTTATTTTATATGATATATGAATTAAAACTAAGAATATATAGACTTGAAAAATCTTCCATTTAAAATTAAATCTTTAATAATGCATACCTAATAGTGAGGTACTTATTGGTTACATCTATAATAATTCTATTAATATATCATTTTTTTAAAAACTGAAAGCATTATAAAATTTCAATCATTGAATAAAAGGAAAACTTTAAGCTTCAATCATAGTTTATAAAACATTTATCAAACTTATCCAAAAATATTTCACATTTCACTAATGAGATTTAATTTGGAATGTATAGTAAATAGATGTATGAAAACTTATTAAACGAAAGAAATTTCATCGGGAAGACATTAAATTTTAAAATCTATTAAGTATTAAATTACTAGTTTTATAAGGTATAGTATATGAGACATAGTGTTTATAATAAGATAGTATTTAATTTGACTAATCATTTCAATACGTAGACATCTGTTAAATACTATATTAATTACTGCTCATTACTAAATAAATTAATATTTTAAATAGAATAAAATATTTTGGAATGTTTGGTTGCCATAGAAGTATGAAAATATTCTTAATAATTTCAATTTGTTAGTATGTTTTAGTAAAACTGTGCCGAATGTGAATGTGATTGCAAATCCATAAACTGTATATAATAATAATAATAATAATATATATATATATATATATATATATATATATATATATATATATATATATATATATATATATATATATATTATAAGCTTAATGTGAAAATCTCTAAGTTAGTAAATTATTTATATTATCATTCCTTGAGTGTAACTTTTTCTTCATTTACTCAATGCAATAGATCACTCCAACCGTTACTTTCTTACTTAATGATTTAGTATTATATCGATGAAGAATAATCAAATATTTTCGAAGAATCTCTCCATCTGCTTCTACATACATAGGAACAAAAATGTTCAGCGAAACAAAACATTCCAATAATGTTATATGCAACTGTTGCGCATTAATAATTCAGACACAATAATAAAGATTGTATATTTGCTTCATTAACTACCCTTGACTGAATTCGATTTATTCCATTTCTCTATATTGCAAAGATATATTTTATCATAAGTTATGTGTTATATTAATTTACGTAAGCTCATTTGTTAAATCAATCAATTATTTCTATTTCTATAAATATCGTAATCAACCAATTCTTAATCAAATATAATATGACATTTAAAGTAAATAATGAATAATTTCTTATACAAAACATTTATTATGGTTTAATCGGCTTTTTTTAAATATACTTGTTATGAAATAAACCAATTATTATATTATTAACATAAATGCTTATATATTATTCTATAACAAAAATTCGCTTCGCTATAATTTATTTCTATAACAAAAGTGAGATAAGAATACTGAATTTTAGTTCAATACAAAGCCTCTAATAATTTAGAAAAACATTTTTAATAATTATTAGAGTTTGTATCCAAGAAACTGAATTATTTGATATTTAATTATATATTGAAACAATTAAATACTAAAAAAATATAATTTTAGTTAAAAATGCAATTAAAATGTTTATTAATAGCTTGAAGATAAGTTTAGTTCCGAGATTATAATAATCTTTTATTTCTAATATGACAAATACTTTCAGTGTAAATTGAGAAAAATATTGCAAGAAGAATCGAATACAACTAATTCCATGTTAGCTCAAAAAATTGCTAAACATCAACCTAAATCTTTTTTACTTTCAATAGCATCATTTTAAATAATCAGTCAATTTAAAAAATCTAAGCATGGGAAATTGTCGCTTTATATTAATTTTTGAAATGTATTCAAGAGTGAAATTTAACGTAATAATAATAATAATACATTGGGAAATGTATTCTAAGCGACAAGGATCTCTTTGATTTATAATTCAAGACGTTAAAAAAGAAATGAGAATGAGGTAATAAATAAAGTGTAAAGGACATTTCTTTATGAACTCAAAAAGTATAGTCCGTTTATTTCAAGTGCAGGAACCATTTTATTATATGAAACACAATGATACAATAGAAGGGAAAAAACTAGATACTGAAATAAATAATAATGTTCTTTGATCATAAAAGTTAGTTTTCACTCGAATAAGCATTGCCTGATGGAATCAAATTTTGATACAGATATTAGATTTGACTCGAATCACAAGATAAATTCCATTCAAATAAGCATTACCTATATCATAAGCAATAAATATCATTAATAAAAAGAAATGTGTAAATAAAAAGAAACTATAGTATTTTTTGCAGTTTTAATTATTGCTTACGTGTTAGCAAATAAAATAATTTTAACTAGATGATAATTGTAATAAATAAATAATTGAAGACATGTTTTTTCTTAAGATCTTCATGTCATAAGAGTAATTTATAACTATAAATATAATAAATATCATTTCCAACAAATATACGTTCTTTAAAATAAAGACACAGATTAAGAAATAACAACAGAAAAGTTCACCAAAGCTATAGAAGAAGAAAGTATGATTTTTTATGTCAATGCTTCAAAGCTAATTAAAATCAAATAATCAGTTCTGATACAAAAAAATAAATTAATAAAATCAATGTCTCAAATCTTTCTAAGCATATTTATCATGCTTATTCTGTAATATGTAAAGAGTAGGTAGTTATCAGATAGTTATTTAATATCTACAGTTATAAAAATATGTGCAAAAATGTTATATAGCGTGTTCAATGTTTAAAATTTCTCTTTATTATCGCAGTGGTCAAAAAGATGATAAAAAAAAATTAGGGGTAAAAATACTTACGAAAAAATTAATAAGAAGAAATGCGTAGTTGATTCAAATTTCTTTATATCAGTACCTACAAACTGAAGTTATAATTTTAGTAATCAAGACACAGAAAATAAGGCTAATGTATTTTTAACTGTTGTGAAACATAAGAGGCAAAAAGTTACCAGAAATCAACTTCTGTAAGTCAAATTATGTAAACAAAAGATTTAGAATTAATTTGTTAACATTTTAATTTATTTTTTACATTTAAATTCTTTGCATCAGTGAGTTTCAATTTCTTCAGTATGGATTGACGTAAAAAGAAAACTTTGCCTTATCATATCTAAATTTATTTAGAGTTTCTCTTTAATTCATTCTGCACTTTGAAAAAGTATTGAATAGTATATTTACATATTTGACGGAGGTATATACATCCTCTTTTGATAATTACCTTGTTATCTAGTTTAAAAGAAAATAGCAAGTGTTTGAACACATCTCTGACAAACCACTATCTTATGTTCTTTCTGAATTACTGTAACTTTTTTGTTTATATTTCTAATTTAAAATAATTGCAATAAATATTGACGTTTTTGTATGTTCAAATGTGTAAAGTCATAGTATATACAATAACAGCATAAAATGTATCCTCAAGAAATGTTAAAATTTTCTTAGTTGAAAATTATAATAATACAGAACTTTGAATTCTTAATATGTAATGTCTTCAGCTGCAAATTAAAAAATAATTAAAACCTGTAAATTATTTAATTCTTTTCACTATTGCTTTTGCTCATCCTCTAAATATTTGACATATTTTAACACTCTTATATAGATTAAGTGACTTGAAAAATATGTAATTTTTTATTAAGCATTGTTTGTTTATTAGTAAAAATTGGGATAGAGTGAAATATTAACTATTAGCATATTCAACACAAATATATATAAAACAAATTCCCAAATGAATATAAAATTTACACAGTATATATATAACATACTAAAAATATTATTTTATTACTCTAATTATGTATCTTAAAATATTTCAATAGGTTTTCCTAGTAATGGCGAAAATATTAAAAAATTCCTAAATTATTTTAATACAAATTTATTTTCAATTCAGTCATAATGCCTTTTAAAAACTTATTCTTAATATGTTCTTACATTTTCGATGAAAATCTTTCTTTTATAAAAGCTATTCCCTTGGCTTATAATTGAAATATTTTCAGGAAAATGCAATTATGGAAATGTGAGAATAAGAAACAGAATTTTCGGAAAATAAGAATCATAATAAAATTTGCTTTTAACACAAAAGAAGTTAAACTCAAAATGGAAAATATTTTGTAATTCTACGAAGGTAATCGCTATTTCTTTAAGTATATGTAAAGTAATACATTCATAAATAAAACCATAAAAATATTATTTGAATATAAATATTAAAATATACTCACTTAATCATCTGAAAAATTCAATATTATGAGTACTTGAAAAATTTTGAAAAAGTATTCTACGTCCTTTTTTATCTCCATTACTAAGACACGAATAAAGGTAAAAGCTGTTTTGATTTATGTAAACTCATTCTGAAAATTAATGAAATTATATTTTTCAGATTGAATTTGAAGATAAATTATTATACATGTTAGCATTTTTAGTAAAAACGTGCTTCTATTTAATGACTAATGAAATAAATATTAAAATTTAGCAAACAGAATAAGACAAACATCTAAGAAAATGCACTTTTGCCATCATCAGGAAAAACTCTGATTGAAAAAAATCCTTCTAATTAAGATTTTAAGAAAATGCAAAATACTCTAAAAATACTTTTTTATTGAGAATATAGAACCATTACAACATCAGTTTCATGGAAGTTATGAATGTTAATATAATAAATAAATATATAAGTTTCAAGGAAATCCAAAGATACGAAACTTTAATCATAAGCTCAAGTTTATATTTTTAAATTAGATTATCTCTTGGAGGCCTCGGGACCCTGGTTGGTTAAAGCTTTTTCTCAATTGGAAGGTTGGGAGTTTGAATCCCAACCTAATCTATGAACCTCCGCCTTCGCTTATGGTGACTGAGGCACATTAACAACGTAGTAATCGCAATCGCAATATCTTCCATGTAAACTGATACTTCTGAGGACATGCAGATCACAGAAATGGACATGATCCTTTACAAGATCGACCAATTGCGCCGGTCCAGGATGGTACTAAAGCTTTCGCTATCGTACACCAGCTTGCTCCTTTCATCCGTGGTCCTGGTACAAGATAGCACGAAGTGGAGGCAGTCCCCCACCACATTACATGAGCGGCATAAATCACTAATCGGATACCCTCGTTTATGAAGATATCTAGGAATGTTCTGCTTCTAAACTGCGAGAATTCATTTTTAAGACCACGATGGCTAACTCATTAGATGGCCTACTATATAAAAGGCCCCTCACTTTTAACCCTTGTAAATAAAAGATGAAAATTCTAGTAGCTGCTCCTCTAATTAGTACTACCGTTATTAATAATAAAACTGTCTGCACGAGGCTTATACGTAAGAACACAATTTTCAGGTTGCTCAAAACAAGTCTTGGTATACTGAAACTTCAATATATATACTTATATATACCACTGAATTATGTCACTTGGAAGGCATGAAACATGATTTTCAGTGTTGCTACATCAGTCCCAGCTATTACCATCGATATCTCAACAACTAACCCATGTGTACTGAATTTTTTGGAACCAAAATTTTCTTTTTCACTTATTTTGGCTATATAACAAGTTTTAATTTACTCAAAATACTTACACCTGAATTCAATGTACGTCTCTGTAATATAAAAACTGGAATCTTGTGTTGAAGCTTAGCCTATAATAATTGGTGTTGCTTAACTCTGCAATCACGTACAACCTATATTGTATCTTTCGATTCAAACATATTTTATGAATTCCTGTTATATAGCAGAAATTTATCGTGGATTAGTGCATTTTTTGGAATAGATAGTTTCAAGTTTTATCATATGCATTTTTAGACAGTGGAAGATGAGTGTAAGTTTTTGATTAATGCAAGCACATTTCTCGGAGAATCTCTGCATTTTTAAGGATTTACTCCTAAGTAGTACGAGAATTCGGCCTCATTCAATAAAAATTCCACTTGCAAGTCAATTATTTAAGACAAATACTTAATATGAATGCGTTGAAATAGCTTTCTGTTTTTAAGCTATTTAGTGGGTAGTATCATAAAATTATAAAATATTTTAAGCCACTCAAAATCAGCAGGTTTGAAATGGATCTATCCACTAGTGCTAAAAGACTGGATATGTCATTTCTAATTGTGTCACATCGATCTCTATGTATTTAATGTAGTCTGACATTGAAACAATATAGATTACTAAAATATTAGCACTTCCATGTGGCTTATGCTAAAAATGTGTCTTCAGTAAGTTGCTCGTCATTTGTGAAATGAATTAAAAGACTTGCATTACTAGAAAGTGAAAGAAAGGATACTTCTATTCTTACTACATGAGCCCCTGTTAATTGATTGCATTTAATTCTTAGACCAACCAATGTATATGATGTCCTTTGGTATCATCTCTTCTTTAGTGACGTGCACACTATCTAGGTTAAGATTTTTATGTTGATCAAAAAAAAATATTCGATGTCACTTTATACGCTCATTCTTGTAAAGTAACAGGTAAGGTATTTCATGTGTTTCTATACCAATCCATTGAATTTAGTTTATTTCACCAACTAGTCCATATTTATCAATAACATTAGTCACAAATATTAATTTAGACATATTCAACTATGCAATAGCTTTTAGAATGTTGAAAATTCGTGATAAGTTACATCAAGTCTCTCACATCTCTATAATGGACCACTGAATACAGTGTTGCTAAATTGAGTCCTATTACTTTATACTACCTGAGTATGAAACTAATAGTACATATCAAATAGTATCGTGGAAGCGTTTCTTTCAAACACAATCTATTTACACATAAAATTCCAAGTTATAAGTATACATTAGGCAGATTTAAGGATTTCCATCGCTGAAATGATGCTTGAAATCCATTTTTTAGTGTCACAAAATAGATTTACTTTATGCTCCCTAATTCTGCTATTATATTGTACATGGAATATTTTGGTTCCCAGCATTTTATTCCTTTGCATTTTAACATTTAGTCCAGTTTCTAATTCTTCAAATGTTGTGGAGATGAATAAGATTTTAAAATACCTGGAATTAAGAAAGAAATTTTATTCCCTTTATTACTTTACTTGTGTCCAATATTTGGTTGTTTTTAACCCGAAAATTAACCATTATACAGGTTACAAAAATATAAACATCATAGATTTATAAAGAATCACTTAATATCGTACAGGACCAATTTTAACATAAAATATAGCTTTGATTCCTATAGGAATTGGTTCATACAAGTGTTGAATAGTGTTCTTGTACCGTTTCTCATGGAAGAAATCGTAAAGGTTTTGAGAGGCATGCCGGTGAAGGATCCCAACAAACACAAACTATCACATAAAAACCAAGCCACTGATAGCCTAGCCGATTTTCTGTTGGTCACTCAAAGTTACTCAAGATTGTTTGATGCCCCGGTAACGGCCATTAAGACCACGGGTGAGTGATGGCAAAAATAAAGCCGGAGCTGTATGATATGTAGTGAGTCGACAGATCATGGCCATTGTTGGCAGCAAAATTAAGACAGTTAGTTTCATTCTTATTTTTTAATTTTAATGGTAAAAACTATTTTTTCATAAAAACATTTTACTGTGGTGTAAATGAGATTTCAGATAATTCCATTCTTTTCTAAACTAAAAACTATTTTCTGCAAATAACAGATGTGCTGTTTATTGTTTATATCACTCAATAGTATAATGTCAAAAACTACTGTGTGCTTGTGTCAGCCATTAGAGTGAATTACGAAAAGCTCAATTTTGCCTCAGTGAGCCAAGGAAAATATAAGATAAGTACGCCTTTATTATTATTGTTTTTAAAAGAATATAAATGTTATTTAATCAAGAACAATATATTTATTGCATGTTGAAATATTATTTCATTCTTTGTTAAGAATGTTCGTAAATTATTGATGGAATGCCATCATTATAACAACATTCGAAAACTTTTTATTCATTTTATGCTTAGAATAATTTCATTGCCATGTTCGAATTTAAAAAAATTAATTGAACACAGAAATATTTTTTCATTCCATTTATGTGCTATATTTAAACAATTACTATAATGAAATTAAATTTTCCAATGCTCAAATTCTTTATCAGAATTCAGTTGCTACAAGTCTTAAACCTATTCCTTACATTTTTGTTAGTTACGAAGAAAGTTTATGTAGTAAATGACAGTCTAAAAATATTCTATTTGAAGGAAGTTAAATGTGTTTATTTTCGTAACACTTAATATAAGATTTTGTAACATTTATTTAAATTGTGTGTGAATTTCATGTAAATTTTAACCTTTTGTTTTTAAAATGTTTTCTTATTTATAGTTATTTTTAAGTCGATGTTATTTTTTTGACTGAAATAAATAGCTGATGCATGTTTTATCTTATAAAAGTACATTGTTTTCAATTTATGCATACATATTTTTCATATTCCTTGAGCATCTGTTTTTCTTTTAAGTAATGAAAAGCATTACAAAAGGTTTATGCATTTGTAACATGGTATTTAAGTATTAACTCATTATTCATTAAAATGATTGTGGATTTCTTAGCAAAATACTTTTGTATTTAAAACTTCAATTTGTACACTGCTGGACAATTGCTAAGGACGGATCACAAACTGCAATGTAACATGACATTAAGCGAGACACATGAGGCCTAGTAGGATAAAATATAGTTGCCACACTGTTCAAACATTAGAATAAAGAATATTTATTGTTCAGGAAAGTACAAAAGCTGTGAAACATCTGAAAAAATGTTCATTTGATGCTACATACGGAAAAATGGAACAATGCATCTAAAAGTCAGCAGGCACCTTGAAGAAAGGTATCAGTACGGGATATGTCCACCGTGGAGTGTGATGCAACATTCCACACGTCGTATGAAACTTTGCACAACATTATCCAGCAGCTGTTGAGGCTCTGGGAGTCATCCCATTCCTCTGGGAGTGCATGGATGAGGGTGTTCTTGTTTGTCGGAGGATAGTTTCGACCATCAACTTACCTCTCCAAAACATCCCATGCATTTTCAATTGGGTTTAGATCTAGAGAACGTGATGGCCATACGAGGCGTTGAATACACTCGCTGTCTAGACAATCCTGAACAGCGAGTGTTTGATGACATGTTGCGTTGTCGTCCATAAAAACAAATTTATCACCGACAGCACCACGGAAAAGACGAACGTGAGGAAATAGAACTTCATTAATGTATCGTTGGCCCGTCATAGTTCCATTCGCAACCACATGTAGGGGCGTGCGGCCATTGATCATGATGCCGGCCCACACCATGACACTGCATGTCGGATATCGGGCCCATTCCGACACCATTGCAAACGGGCAGTACGGTGCTGTCTGGTCAATAGGACACACTCAACAGGTCTACGGACGTATAGTCCTCCTCCCCTCAAATGTCTGGCAACAGTGTTTTGGGAGTTCTGCTTTCCTGGGGCAGCAAGAAACTGATTTGCCACCTGCTGAGCTGTGGTGCCCCTGTTCCTTTTTGCTGACAGGACGATATATCTGTCTTCTGCAGGCGTCGTACTTCTAACACGATCTCCCCCGTGCCGCCTACTACACATTCCAGTAGTTTTAAATGACTTCCACAGCCGTGAAACAACGCTGTGAGCGATGTCGAACTCTCTGGCAACATCTGTTATTTTTCGCCCTTCTTCGATCTTTCCAATAATTTGGCTACGCATAAAATTATCTAAGTGATGTCGGGAAGACATGCCAAAAATTTCAAGTTCTTCTATTAAATCTTTCCTGTAAAACTTTGACTTGAAATAACAACTGTGCACGCGCGTCAAAGCCTTTAAAGCTCTTATGAACGCTATCACGTGATGAACAACGTGGAAAAAAAATTTGCATACGCATACTTCTTCTTACTATATCCCGCACTTATTCTAATTTTCCACATTTTGCTTCCTTTCATTTTGTGGTTGCTATGGATGATAGTGTTATCCGTCCTTAGCAATTGTCCAGCAGTGTATAAGCTTGAAAATATAAGACTAAAAGTGTTCAATTTTAGTATTACGCACATTTTACAATTTCTGTACTTTGAAAATTGTCATATTAAAGACCACAGAATAGGCACTTTATATTTGTGGAATTATGAAATCCCTCTTAGCGTCGTAATCTTCTAATTTGGCTTCACATTTCATTATTTGCGAGGGGGAGGGGATAAAAATAAGATTCAACCCAGCTGGGCATTAGTAGAAAAAGCTTCATGAAAAATCCTCGACATATTATAATTTTGAGATTTAATATTGAAATTTTCAATTGTATTTGCAAGCTTAAAATAAATGAAGCTAATAGCTAATATAATCAAAATATAAAAAGAAATTTTGTTTCATCTAATACATTAAAAAATGAAATTCTATATTCGTAAATGCATAATAGAAAAAACTGCTACAAAATTTAAAGATAATCTATTGGTAATTAGATACTTTTACTTTGAGAAGATGACAACTGAGGATGGAAAACGTATCAATTGTGTATACGTTTTGTATACTTTCCATTATATGCAAGGATTCGATAACGTCATATGCAAGTATCGAATTATCGAAGTCACGTGAATATAATTCGGAATAAGTAAACTACTCAAAAAAATAAAATACTTAAATATATAAATTATTTCTTTAAAAAATAATTTTAATAAAAAATATTTAGTTAAATATTTTTTGTTTAAATTCCCACAACAATACATCAATATTTAAATTAATTTCTTTTATCTTTTAGACTAAATACATATCTGTAAACAGTACTGATATAATCTAGATTAAAATATAACAAAAAGTTAAAATATTATACGCTTAAAAATCGTACAATCAGGAACATTTGCAATAATATAAACGTCAATCAATCAAGGAAAATTTATTATCAAATCACATTAAATGTGTAAGAACATTCAGAAATCTTTTACCTCAAAATCTTCATTTCATAAAATAATTTCCCTCAAATTTCAAACTAGATTAAAATCACTTTCTGACATTTTTATACACTTAATTTCCCTTTAAATTATAAAATATTTTTTTAAAAAGTCCAATTTCTTCATTTCATAAAACTTTGATGATTTTATTTGCTCTTAAGTGGTTTTTCTCAAAGTGATTTCTCATATGTTCATTTTTTCTCACAGATTCTATTCATTTTCAAAGAGTGAAATTTCATTCAAATTTAGTTTTTCTTTCCATTTCATCGGTAGTTTAAATTTTAGTTTTTTTACATGCGTTTTCAGATTATTTTTCAGCAAATTTAAACTTCATTCAAAATATCTAAATACGAAAAGCAAAAAAAATTAGAAATCTATTAAATAACTGAAAAATAATTAAAAAAATATATAAAAAATAAATGCGTTAATGATGTCATTAAAGAGATAACTCAATATTGGCAAAAATAATTTTTACATTATAATTATAAATATCATCATGTTTGATATTTTTCATCGATTTAACAATCTTAATTTAACAATGCTTGAATAAAATGAAAACATTTTGTATACAGTGGTTTCACTGCATCCAAAATAATTTCATTAGGTTCTTAATATCTATTAAGTGATAAAATATTTCTATTTTTAAATATATCTTGCAAACGAAAAGATACTGCTTGTGAAACGAAAAAATGGTGTGAAAATACTATCTTTGCTAACTCTAATATATTTGTAACTAGTGATATCTTTCTACTACTAATCGCTTATACACACAATTAATTTTATTAATACTCTTTTATAAGTTACTAAAATGCTGAATGCTGATAATAGCTATACATATATATATATATATATATATATATGTATATATATATATATATATATATATATATATATATATATATAAGGGCTTAGTCAAGTTCTGGAAGGTTCTTAATTATCTCGCTTAATATTGGTCCTAGATCTTCAGTGATGAATTTTTCAGAAATATCTAATTCTTGACAATAACCTTGCCAAAAATCTCCAAATCTCCAAGAATATCGCCAAATGGTCCACAAATCGGTATGACATTTCTAATGAAAAATGCTCAATTTTCGACCAAAATCTGAGTATTTCCGATCTCTATGAAATATTTTAAGATAGATACTAATAAACTGCTTATAAATTTGTAGCAATATTAATATTAGCAAATTTGTTTAATTTTCTGTTTCCTGCTTGAAGTATTTATAATACATTTGAAACTACAATGATTAAAATCTTCTTAAAAAATTTAACATTTCGTTATTTATGTTGATTTAAATATATACTTAAGCTAATTCCAACTCCTTTTAAATGCCTCTTGGAAGATTATATTTTGAACTGTAACTGTAAGTAAAAACATTTAATCTTAAATGTTATGTTAATCCCTGTTACATGTTAAATCTATAACAGCTGCTGGAGATTATATGTTAATGATTCTATATGAAAATACCAAAAATGTTTTTTTGCAAAAGGGCATTTTAAGAAGAGTTTGTTAAAATTAGTTTAAATACTGATAGCTTTTGCTTTCACAACGTCCTGTTAATGATGTCATTTTCTGAAACTTCTTAGAAATAAGATAATACAAGTCACTTTAGTCATCAATCATTGTCTTTAAATTCTCCCTTTGGCATGTTACGAACCTCATTAATTATGGTACAAAAAGTATTTATTTAAGCTATTGATTTTACATTATTGTTTTTCCTAAATCAGAAATAATAAATATTAATAAAAAAATAAATATAAATATAAAAAGAGAAAATAAGTGAGAACACTAAAATAAAAAAATTTTAAAAAGTTATTTAGTGAAAGCATTTTTCGTCTAAAAGTTTAAGTTCTAACATTTTTACTAATGATAATCTTTTTAATAGCAAATAATTTTTCAATTATGCATTCATATATATTTTCAATCTTTCATTTATCAACGAATTGTTAAATATTCAGAAGTACATTAATATATTTTTACATGACAAAAAGACAAATGGAAAAAATATTAATGCAAATATCATTTTTAATAATTATTGGATAACAAGTTTAAGGAAAGAATAAAATCTGAAATGTTAACTTTTTTTATAACTCTTTTCATGAGAATTATAAGGTAATAAATTTTGATATAGAAATTTTTATATTCGGAAATCTCAGAATAATATTTTTCTCATTGTTATTATTGAGTACTTAAATAAATATAAAATTTCAATCTTTGTTTTGTTTGACAGTTTAATAATAAAAATTACTGCGATATAACCAAACCAATTAAGAAGACTATACTTAACTTTCATTATTGTAAATTTAATTTTTAATTAAATTTACAATTTACATTTTTAAAAACATGCCCTTTCGTTACATATTAGATTTATTGAAAGTATAAGACATTTTTTCATATTTTATTACTTAACTGCTTAAATAATTTTAGATCAATATTTAAATAAATAAATTCTCATTTTTTGACATTAGATAATTAAATTATAACTCTTCCAAACTTTTTTATAACAAACTAAGAGAAAAGGATTTTTAAAGAAACTCACAAATAAATATGCCCTAAGCAGATTTATATTTGCTAAACAAAAAACAAATAATTCAATGAGAAAGCCTACACATAAATCATTTTTTTCTGGTAAAATAAATCAAATTTGTACTCTGCAAACATTTATTAATACTTATATATGTGCGAGAGTTTATTTAGAATGCATAAAAAAGTAAAATTTTCCCGTCTTTGAACAAAAATATTAAATATGACGTTTTCCACTGCAAAGGAATATTAGAATTAAAATTAATCAGATGATTAATCCAAAAGGAAATTTATTTTTTGTTTAAAAAGGTAAAATGCATATTATTAAGATTATTTTAACGTTTTAAAATAATTAAATACGATTTTTTACTTTATTTGTTTTGAAAAAGTTTATCTTTTTATAACTATAAGAAATATTTGTCATTAAATCAATCATTAAAATTTTTTCATATGTATTTACTCATTTTCGATATGCAAATAAGAATTACAAACTAAAATAAAAGAAACCTATATCAAATTATTTCTAAGAGATTAATACATTTGTTTTGATAATAAACCATATCATTTATGATTTTGAATAAAGTTGCAACTAAATACTTCCTGATAAAGGCAAAGATATATGTTAAGTTATATTATTAATAATAAGAAGTTAGATACTAAACGTCCATGTAAAAACACTAAATTAATTATAATTGAAAAATATCATATAAAAATATAATTATTATGTTAAAAATATTAAATTATTGATTATTAATGTAATTTGATATAAAATATTTTTCACTACGTTTTCTAAAAATATGTAATATATGTATATATGTGTGTGTGTGTGTGTGTGTGTGTGTGTGTGTGTGTGTGTGTGTGTGTGTGTGTGTGTGTGTGTGTGTGTGTGTGTGTGTGTGTGTGTGTGTGTGTGTGTGTGTGTGTGTGTGTGTGTGTGTGTGCGCGTGTGTGTGAACGCATATATTGCATAATATTTTACTTTAAAATCACTTTTCAGTATTGTGAGTATTTATATAATTTTTAAAAAATTTATAAATTGTATAAAATAATTTATATGCAATGTTATTTTAATGATGAGTTCATGAAGAAACAAAATTTGAAAGACAATATCTTTTTACGATGTAAATAAGATGTCGAATATGTGACACTAGTTTAAAAAAATTACATTTCAGTTTTTCATGTAAATAAACAATGAAACAGCAATAAAATCAAGCCAACATAGTTAGTAAAAAATATAGTGGAATTTAAAATTTGTACATAAGACAAATTTATTTCGAACAGAGATGCTTTAAATTATTTATGCCTTAAAGAAAAACTCTCAAACACAACTCAAAATAGGATAGGAAAAAATTTTAAACCAAAATAATCAAACCCTTCGACATACAAATCAGAAAAAATTACTTCAATGCAAATAAAACAAATTGACTTGATGCAAGAGCTGTATATTTGAATAAAAATATCCTATGTTGATCAGATCCAATAAAATATCATGAAATCGTACCCAATTTAATCGACAAACCAGTGGCATTTTAAAGGAAGGCAATTGAAGTCTTCAGTTATCTCTAAAAAAAAAGATACTGTAAATAAAATTCCAGAAAATTCACTGAATAGAAAATTGAAACTATTTAAAATAATCAGGAATAGTTACTTGTGACAAAAGTAAAATCAAATATTTTATGCAAAAATATTATTTTCTACTTTGTATTAAATACATTTATATTAATTTATTTTACTCAACTTTACCTAATTTATTTTATATAAGCTAATCTTTTTAAAGTTGATGCAATTAAAAATATTATTGAACATTAAAATATTATTATTAGCATGTGTACATCAACCTGCTTTTCATGCCTTATAATGAAACTCAATAAGAATGAAATATAAATAAAACAAGTATTAAATACTTTTCTATTTTTATATATAATATTGTTGATTACTATTATATTATATGATATCTACATGGACATGATATAAATGAGAAACATAAAATAAGTGAAAACATGTAATTATATAGAAATTAAATTTTCTTAAATAAAGTTTATTTTTAATATACATATATATATATATATATATATTGCTTGAGTTGCATTTTGAATATTTTGTAAAACCGTATGACTTACATAAGGAACATCAATATGTTAAGAAATAGGATAAATAATAAAAACACTCATATAATAAGAGTAATAAAAAATTATCAGTTTCAAAATGCATCAAAATGCGTTGGCTGAATACAATAAAAGTAACTAGAAGAAAAGTGACCTGCATTATTAATGAGTAAAACCGAAATTAAAATGAACAAAAAGCCTATAATCAAAGATCTAATATTTGATGAGGTAAAATAATTTCTTTATCTAAGATAAACTATTTTCAATTTTTTAAGTGCATACATATAAACAATGAGCTCCATAATTTTATGAGCAAACGATATTTTGCTGCTCTTAATTTGCAAATGAATAATCATAAAAACATTAAATTTGGATGACACGAGCAAAAAACATGAATGTAATGATTGCAGCATTGAAGTTTTCGTAAAAACACGCGAAAATGTTTTCACAAAATAAAACGCCATTTCGCAGGAAAGTTCCATTCTTGGAAAAAAGAATTATCATAGTTTTATGTGGTAAAATTTGATAGTAACACAACAAAAATGAGTTTCTAAATGGTATATGTCCAATCCTAGATTGAATGTATTGGTGGCATCGACTTTCCATACTGTCAATTAAGTTGTCGCTTACCGAAATGGGAAATGAGGAACAGATACGGAGTAAGATGTTTTCCAATTTTCATACAGACCTTGGAATAAAGCTTAAAGAAAAATCTTGTTTACCTAAATGATCCTACAGATGTTCCGTATGTTATAGATTTAGGCATTCCATTCACTCCAAACTAAGTCCCTCAAGATATTTCTCAACAACTACAGTTCAATGAGGTAGTGCATTATCATCCATCAGAATGAAATGATTGCCAATTGCACAGGCATATGGGGAAACGTATAGATCAAGGATCTTATACCGATATCTCACACCAATCTTAGTTCTTCCTTGGAACACATAGAAGCCCATTTGACCACCGAGTGATATTCCTACCCAAACTATTATTCATCTAAGTAACTGTGTCTTTTAACAGCTTTTGATTTAGGGTATCTGGTGCTTTTTCCCACCTGATCAAAATCAGTCCTGAATTGTTCTCCCATGGGAATTTGGATACAAAAAGTACAAATGCCTATTGCTATCTGGTCCAGATATAAAGGCCCTTCTCTTTCATTCGGTGAGGGAGACACACATAACTAATCGCCTTGCATAGAAAACTATATAGTAAGGTACCTTAACACCTTAATAACGAATGGCCCTAATGCAACAGAATGGTGTGCAGCAAGTTACATCACAGAAATGCTTATTCTCCTTTGGGCCAAAAAAAAAAGCTGTAAAAGGTCTAATGCAGATTTTGTAGATCTTGGTGGGCCTGAAACATGTCATCTGGACACAAAGGCTTCGGTTTGATATGTATTCTAGAGACGATGGACCACACTGCGAAATGCATTAAAGCACCTAGCAGCCTCAAGCTGAGAGATCCTTATTTGCATCCACTTGACCACCCAACATCTCAAAGAATCGGGCAAACAGCTTCTCTCAGACAATAAGGGACCTCATGAACTAAAGTCAATGAATCTGCTGACAAAATTTGAAAATCAACAAACGGTACAAGAGTAATTATGAAAGCTTGATGTTTACATGTTTTACTCTCACTCAAAAATATATATTATTTTCTATTCAAAAAGTAATATTAAGTTTTTGTATAAATTTACATAAATTCCTTTTTCCTTATACTATTAATTTTAATAAATTTTATTGTTAGAGTCAAAAAACATTAGAATCTTTGTTTATGTACTTTTCTTATAATTTGAAATAACAAATAAAAAAATTTAAACATTAAATGAAAAGTAAATAAAATTATTTATTTAAAAAATATATTATCTTTCAAATAAAATATTATATATATATATATATATATATATATATATATATATATATATATATATATATATATATATATATATATATATATATATATATATATATATATATATATATATATATATATATATATATATATATATATACTTAAAAATTCAAAAGAAAATATTCCAAGAAATTTAATCAAGCATCTTTGTTTGCTTAGAAGTATAAAACTAATATTTATCTATTTCAAATCATTAAAAATAGTTTTTATTAAAAAAAATAATTTTACTATTAAGTATTTTAATTGTGAAAAAGAAATAAATTTAATTCAAAAACAAATTTCCTTTTTTATTTTTAGTAATATATAAATCTAAACATTTATCATTAAGAAGTAAATTTTAAATATTTATTTGGAACATACATGTGTTATTAGTACATTATTAAAACATCAATAATTTACGACTGAGTAAAATTTCAATTTCCGTTTATTTTTGCAGCTGAAAATATCGAATTTTTCTTTTCCTAAATTAGAAAAAGAATGCTTGAATGTATGAAATAGTATTTCTATAGTACATCAAGGTCATTATGATCAAATCTTTGCTTTAAAAAAATACATACAAACACAAAATTCATTACAAGTTTGTAACTCTGTAAGATCAAAGCAGAAACATTGTCATTTATTTAGTATCATAATAATATATAGATGACATATTTTTCAAATATTTCAAATTCCAGTGAATTTATTTAGAGAAACATAAGAAACTTACTTTTTTTAATGAGCTGTTATAGGATTTTAAACTTTAATCATTACGAGGGGAAGAATTTTGATTTCGCCTTTATACACTGGGCTTGGCATCATGAGCTTGAAAGTGCGTGGCTCTTTGGAATTTAAAACCAGGGATCAAGCAGAAAAAAAAAACAAATTTTGTATTCAACTCGCAGAAGTATTATTTCAAATAGAGGACATTGCGACCATGATATATTTTACCTGCGTCACCCACCTTTAGTAAACGTGACGATACTTCGGTTTGGGTGGGATTCAAACTCACTTCCTTCCAATAATGAAAATGACATCCTGACTAACCACGCTACGGCAACCTTAAGATGTTTATTATAATAAATTTTCACCTTTTATACCCTCTAATTTTCTTGAAATAAGGTATAGTTATCGAAAACAAATGGGAAATTTATATGAGAAAGTTTCTGTTTGATTCTTTGAATAAGCGGAAACATTATTATAGAAATAATGAAATTGTCTATTACTCGTACAATTGAAAAAGCTTATGCTTATGTCCTTCAGAATATAATCAAAGGAGTGCAAGCAAAAAGACTTTAATGAATTTCAAAGTACCTTTTCCTGCACTCCCAGTCAATTTTCTTTCATATAAAGTTCTAAGATGTTAAATTTTGCATGGTAATTATATTAATTCAACTATGAATTCTCTACTGCCAAAAAAGTTAGAACCTTTTTAAGTATTTAGAAATTATGAATTTTTGGTTGCCATATATTTATTTTATTTTCCCTAATTTATTCATAAGTTAGATGACTATATCCTTAAGAAATCTTATTGGGTTATTCTTGTCGGGAACACTTAAATTAATCATTTCTTTTTGTAGTCAATTTCATTCTCATGCCAATTAATCATCATAAAGAAAATAGCATGATTTAATCTCTACATTCATTATTTTTGAGGCCATGTAACTTTTCCCTTGAATAACATTTGTAAAGTCATCCGAAGCATCAATATTTGCAAATTGCTGTAAAACTTTATAAATATCTTTTCGGAGGAAAGATTCTAGCTGAAATGTTTGCAGCAACATTTCTGTACTATTTTTTAAGTGAAACGTATTATTGCAGCAAATAATGACTATTTTAAGCATATTTTTTTAAATTTCAGAAAAATATGTTAATGCATATCCATATTACTATTTATTATTATTGCAGCACCGCTACCTGTTGGAAAATATTACAAAAACTTCCCGTTATCGGGGCAAAATAATTTCTTAATTCTTCAAGTGTAATACTACAAATGTTACATTTCAATTACAATTGATCTTTAAATTCCTTTTCTTAAGGACTTGAAACATTAACACAAATGATTTGCTTTCTGATATATTTTATGCAAATTTTTCTGTATATTTTAAAAATAGATCTTCAATGGATTTCATCACAAAGTGCAACATGTTTTTTAACCGTAAACTGTGGCACGAATATAATATTATAATAATTTATCAATTTTTAAAATTTGCGAAATTTGATTCATTTTGTTTTAAATTTCCGATGAAATAGATGTGTAAATGAGATTTTTAGATTCAAGCATTTTTTTCTTAACAAAAAAATTTTAATAAACAAGTATTACAAATTATAAATATTATCCTCTAGATCATAAAATTTAGGCTGATTTGTTTAATAATGAAAATTTTCCAATTATTTTTCAAAAATAAAAATTTCATCGGAAATATTATCACTGTAACTCTAATTTTTAAAAATATATTTCAATGAACACTATTAAAAAATCAAAATAAATTAAAATTAAAAAATCAAAATAAATGAAACAAATATCAAAATAAAAATTTTACCTTGTTTTTTTATATTCTGTGAAATGTGCTTTGGAATGTCTCCTGGTTTAATTTCTCAATAGATTTTTAAAAGTATGAGATTGCCGAAAATGATTTAACTATTGCAAAAGAAAACGAAATGCCAATTGGAAAGTCCATAACTTTTAATGAGTGTAAATAGTTATTCATCATTTCAAATTACTTTTAAAGATGAAGACAATATTTTTGCTTTGTGAAGTAATCAAGCCCATGTCAGTTGTTTCCATTATTTCCAAGATATTCTCTTTATAGTATTCTTTTGTTAATACCACTCAAAAACATGCATTCCCAAATATTAAAACTCAATTTTATTATGAGTTCTCCAAAAATGTTAAAAAATGATTGTGGAAACTTTTGTCAAACTCACAATGCATTTAAAATTACTAACGTTCATAAAATTTGTCTTTTTATTAATTTTAACTTGGAATATGCCTATCATGTAACAGTGATTATTTTAATAATAATGTTCAATTTTCTTTAAAACTTTACTTCATTTTAATTAATATATCTTATAACATCAATCTAAATTACTTAAGTAGAAAATGTAAAATTTTAAACATATTCCGCAAATTTAATAAAAAGGGGAAAATTTTCGGAATCAGTATAAAAATATATATACATTCCCATGATTATTCTAGAAACATTCTAGTTCATTTTACTTGATTCCATTATTATAATTTTTCTCATATTATCATTATGGAAACGTCATAAAATATTTTGGAAACTTATGTGAATTATTAATTAAATTTTATTAAATAAAATTTTTCAGGATAAACTTTTAAACTAACAATAAAGGAAAAACAATAATGAAATTAAGTCAATTTTATGATATTGAGACTACACTATCGGCCTTAAGAACATAAATTATAGGTGTTATTATTCCTATAAATATTGCAGATATCACATATAATATATGTGAAGAACATCTGCTTGATATTTCTTAAAAGCATTTCACAATAAAGTGAATGATTTTTGTAATTAATTTCTTATTTTCGCGAATTCATTTAAAGCAATTTCAGTAACTCAAGATATGTTTATTATTAAATTTATTCTTTGAAGTAAAGTTGCAAATTCATTTCACTTATACGCAAATTTATTTGCAAATGTTTCTTCACAAAATAGCAAAATAATTTTAAGAAATTGTCTCTTTAAATTTTAATTATTAGTAAAAATATAAATGCGCGTGGCATAAAGTATATTATTTTAAAATGTAATGTATCTCCAGTTGTTAAGTCAAGTAATTACTGCATTTCATGCTGAAAGTTATAATGATTATAAAGAAGATCTCATGAAAAAATCTGTTTTTTTCTTATTTTCTATAAAAAATATTTTGTAAAACTATGATGTTGCAACAAACAATTCAAAAAAGGGCATGACAAATATTTTTGTTGTAATTGGAGTTCTCCCTGATTCATATCCAATTTCACACTTTTGCTGTAATTTAGAAATGCTGAATAAGAATGGAATTGATAATTGGAATTTGTGTCTCGTAATTTTATTTCTATACCCAAACGGAAATTATTTCTGGATAATAATTCTGTAGAAGTGATTAAAATTTGGAAAATAAAATGATAGCAAAAGATTATTACATGAAAATTCTTTAGGGGTTGTAACCACATGTGAGAAACGTTTAAATGTAAGAAACTACTAGGAAAATTATTTATGATGAAGGAGGCTTTCCATATATAATACAGAACTATTTTTTCTAATAGTTGTATTTTTAATATTTTATAACGAAACAATCTTTATTTTTGAAAATATCCTCAAATACACATTTTTAAAAACTCTAGAAGACTAATTCTCATAATTTACTATAAATCGTAAATATCTCCAATCTAAAAAATAGCTATAATTAATGAAAACAAGAAAAATTTTAGTATTTAATTTTTTATCCAAACAATAACTTAATTTAATTTATAATATTATTATAATAATTATATATATATATATATATATATATATATATATATATATATATATATATATATATATATATATATATATATATATATATATATATATATATATATATATATATATATATATATATATATATATATATATATATATATATATATATATATATATATATATATATATATATATATATATATATATATATATATATATATATATATATATATATATATATTATATATATATATATATATATATATATATATATATATATATATATATATATATATATATATATATATATATATATATATATATATATATATATATATATATATATATATATATATAAAGTTTTAAATATTTACATGCATAAAATAAAAAGTTGCAAAATAAAATTTTCAATCTCACTTAAAAACACTTTAAACAACTTTATATTAAATGAAGGCTTTTGGTAATAGAGTCGAGATATTAATGTGATAATTGTGCTAAAGAATTTTCTTTCCGTACATTTAAATATATAAATGCTAAAGCAATCAGAGACAACCCCAATGTGTGTGGCCTTCACAAATATTAAATATTAAAACATATTAAATACAAAGAATTAAATTTTATAATGAAATAAAAGGTTTCATAAATTATAATAAGCAATGAAAAGAAGTATAATTCTTACAATGATACAATTTTAAGGGAGAACTTGCTGTAATTCATAATTTTAAAATAAAATGTAAAGTTATATGCAAGTAATATTTGACAGATATTTTTTTAAACTGGGGACTTTTACTATATATTATCAAGCAATTTTTCTTTGGATGCTAACAAATTTATTTTTGCTAATCTTGGTTAACAGAAATAGAGTGGCTTATAGTTATTTCATGCTGAAATCCTTTTACTTCATTTATCTTTTCCACAACTTATACATCTATTTGACCAAGGACGGATAACGCATGAATGATTGATTAAAGGCTCTTAAATTAATCATTCCTCATGTCAACTCTTAGCATTAATTGAAAGGTTAATTTCTCTAAGCTACTCAGAGAAATTGAGCAATAGTGGAAATTCTTATTCTGCATTTTCATGAAATTTTATGAAGGATTATGTGAAAATTGCTTAGATGTATTGAAACTGTTATTTAAGAATTATTTCTGTGAAGACATTACTTTATATCATAAGATATTATAACTGTATGAAACCTGAGAATTTAAACTTAATAATTTAAGAAAAAATTACTAAAAATTATTGCACTCAATTTCTTCAGCAAATCAGATTGACGATTGTAAGTAAAGTATTTATAAATTGAATAATGTTAATGGGATTAAAAATTATTTTACAGTAAATTTTTCTCATTATACTATTTTCTTAGGCAAATAAGTAATAAAGAGTTAACAAGTTAAGACAGTATATAAGCTAAAATTTATCATTGTAATATTATTTGAATTAAATATATTTCCTAAAATCTCAAATATATTATACGCAAATTTTTCGCCCGAAATCAAGTTTCAAAAATTAAAATTTGATATAATGTACAAGATAATTCATGAAAGTAATTTTTGTAAAAAGTAACTTCTTTAAATAATATTACATAATTAATTATTCTTTATTAAATGCTTAATAAACTTTTCAAAATTAACTTTGTAAAATTAATTTGTATATAATAACAATTTTTTGTTAATGGGAAGAATAATTTATAAAATTTTTATAACAAATAATATGTGATCTAAAAGACTCATATGTTACACATTTTATTTGCTTTATATATATTTTATTATAGGAGTTATGGGGAATATTTAGGTACAGATATTTAATGGAAAATAAATTGATTTAATGAAAATAAGTGAGGATGGAAGGTTTCCAAAGAAAGCTTAGATTCAAAATTTTACATGGATCTGATAACTGATTTTGTGTTTCAAGAATATATTAAACCCGAAAGAATATATTCAGCATAAACCTTAAGCAGTTATTAAAATTTAACTTCGAATAAAGCAATATGTTTGAACAATAAAAATATTCAGAATCTATTTTTTTAAAGTGAAAACATGATTGTTGGAAAATCCTAAACTCCCCTTATTAAATTTTGTTATTTTTTTTACATATTTTAAAAACATAAAAAGCTACAAAGTCCTTACACTATTTGTATTCCAAGTATCCACACATTTTTTTCAATTGGAAATAGTTTCAATTCTATATGATATTTTAAATGCATTTATTCGAAATGCATGCATCGAAAAATTACAAAATAAGATAGCTAAATGTTTTGCAGGGGACATTCAGTATAAAATTTATATGTACATTAAAAATAGTTGACATATGTTTCAGAAACTCTGTCTGTTTCTAACTGCAGATATGATGACAGCAGATCCTTTGGTTATATCTCCAATGTCACCAATAAATTATTACAAAATGTTTCCAAATACACACAACTTTATTTTAATATTAAATTCGAATAATATCCAAATGCATTGATAAATACATCAAGTGACTGATAAAAATATTCAAAAAAACATTTCCTATTCATATTTATGCCCTTAAGGTGTTGCATTTATAATTCTTTATTTTATTTTGTTTACGTTCAATTTAATATGCCAAATAACCATTTCGTAAAGTCAAATTTTAAAATAATGTATAATAATTTATAATAATTTTATAAATAAATGCAAATTTTTTATATAAAATTATGACTTTAAACATTAATTAAAGAAAAAATATCTATTTTCTTATCAATTTACTAATTTTTGAGGCAAACATTTGAAATATTTATAAATAAAAAATAAGAAAATATGCTATTTTTATATTCTAAAAAATTATTTTACTTGTATTTTTACAGTAAATAAATACTCATGTGTCTAAAGTTTTTCTTCAAATGTTGATTCAAATAAATAACAGAACATATAAAATGTAAAATTGGTTAACATTTGACATGCATTTTAAGTTATGGAGTTTATCTAGTTAGAAGAAACGCTATTTTAAAAGAAGAATTTATCATACTTCATTATACGAAAAATCAGTTTCATTTAATAAAAATTTATCTGTGATTATTGTGCAGTCTGCTACAAAATATTACTATATTTCCTTATATTACTATATGTATTTCTTTGTAGAAAAAATTATTTTATAGTAGTTCTTAAATATTTTTTTATTTAAAAGGACGTTTTTGCTTTCACAATAAATTAATTTCGCCAAAATTAAAAATTCTGAAAAACAAAAATGTTTTTTTTTTGCATAGTTAAACTGAATTTTAAACAAGGAATGGCACCCTTTAATATAATTATTAGTAATTATATACTAATAAATATTTATTCTAAGTATATTACAAAATTTTACTCGTTTACTTTTAGCAGTCACTATATTAGAAAAAGAATGAAAAAATAAATCAGTTATTTCAGATATTATAATAATATTTAGCCACTTATCATGAAATATCTGTATTAATTATATACTTTCTTTGAAAAAAAGGTTAATGAAATCTTTTGACAGATGCAATTTTGGTATCAATTGCTTCACTAAGCGTTTTCATCCCTCACAATGAAATCGCATATTTCATTTGAAATTACTTTTCATCTAAGGTTTTTCCACGTAATCTATTTCTAATATTTCATTAAATTTGATCAAATTAATTTTTCAAACTTAACTAAGATAATTTAATTTAATTTTTATTTTCATTCCAATATTCATTTATTTCATTTCTGGAAATATCAAACGCTAAAAAAATTTCAATTAAAATAAGAATAATTTATAAGGATTGCTCAAGTGTAAGCCATTTTTCATTTCTTTTTAATTTATTTATATTCAGAATTAGAAATAAAGCAAAATAAAAAGGTTGTTATTGTGGGTGCGAAGCATTTATGAAAGTCTGTTTCAGGCTCAATTCCGCTTATTGTTAAGAGTCGGAATAGATCAAATTTGAATTTGACACACACCAAACATTTAGCTTTAAAGAAATCATTCAGAAATTCCTAAAAGTTTATAAATTTCTAATGCATGATTAACTGTGCACAAAGTTTTTCTTTGAAAATCCTCCTTCAGCAAAAACCCAGGAATAGTACATAATTAACTTGTAGACATTATAAGGTATAAAATCACTTTTACCTAAATGAAGCACACAAATTTGTGTATTAAGTTTCATTAAATTATTTTAGAACAAAATGCAGAATTTATAACAAATATTTGCAGAAACAGTTTTTTTTTGTGCTCAATTCAATTGATATTTTTTAGTGTAATTGCTAAAATTTTTAGTAAATATTCTTTCAAACAATGTAATTTTCCTTGTAAACAATGTAAACTAAATCTCTACCATTGCCTATATTTAAATTTTTTTTAAAAAAATGCAACTCATTTCTATTTAATAGAATTTTTTTAAACTGGGAAGTTAAAATCTTTTGAAATTACACATCTTTCTCAGATGAAAATTGCTTGTGTAAATTTTTAAATATTCTTTACTTTTTAATTATTTGTAGAATGCTTGATCTATTTTCTGGAAACCATTATTGAAATTTGAAATGATTTTTAAAAAAAATAATTAATTTTGACAAAATAGTTGATCTGTCATGTAAATATAACTAAACATTTTCATTTTAATTGTAGAATGACGTTTTCAAATTCCACATTTTTATATTTCTTCATAATAAACAAAATGCTTTTCATATGCTTATTCTTGATATAAATTAATCATAAGAAAATTAGAGACTAAATTCAAAATTTACTCTTATTTTTTAGTTTTTTACACAATTCTTCAAATATAAAACTTACAAATTAAATAAACAAAATATTAATGCATTAAGATATATGGAAGTAATTTATGCATATAGTACAAAAAACACAAACAAATGTATATTAAATGTAAGATTAAATCAGTTCAGGGAATTATAACAAAATTAATACCAATATATCAAAAATATTAGATTATAGATGTTTCTTAACACAATTAAAACCATTCGAAGATTTTGTAAAGATTTTTATATATAAGTAAATTATAATAAATCCAATTATAAAACTCATAATTTCAATGAATAACATGATGAAACAATAATAATCCTACAAGCAAATTAATATCAAAAATTTAAAACATTCATGGTTCATTTTTAAGAAACATGATATTAATAACGTGATTTAATAAATTTATATAATTTATAAGGTTTATTCAATGTATTTATTTATTATTTTAAAAATTATTGAATTGAAATTTTATCTTTAAACAGGATATTAAAATTACATCTATTTCTTTTATTTTACTTTTAAAGACCAAATCATTTAAAATATACTATTTTTGCAGGCTAATTATTTTGTCAAACAACTAAGATTAAATTTTGCTTAAAATTAATTTGTTCCATTTAATAGAAGAATCAGTCTTTGAATATGAATATATATTTATACAGAGTATAAAATATATACAGTATACATTTTATGAAATGGTTTCATGTTTAGAGAAAATAGTATGTATTATTTTTTAAATAAATTATGATGTAATGAAATAAATATTACATGAAAAATAGGGAAAATAATTAAAAAAAAAACAAATTATAAACACAATAACTATTTTTTGAAATATTAAAAGAATTATATTCATTAAAACTCGAATCATGATTAATGAATTGTAATACGTATATAACTTAAATTGCATTTTTAGATATAAACACTGAGATCTCATCAATCAATACACAACGGACGATATAAAAAACAATAGTATTTAATTTATCTAAGTCATATACTATCTATATTGCATTTTTTCACTTGATAAGATTATTTTTCTTCCGTGTAAACTGTTTCAGGCGGTATTTTAATTACCTTTCCATTCTTGTCACTATTTTCTTATCTTAGCTTCAATCTTTTACTGCACAATAGTCGTTAATTCTTGATAATCCCCAAAAGCCACGTCTGGTAGTCTAATTCCCAATCTACTAATGAGTGCGTGTGCTTTCAAATACAGAAGAGGTGTATAAGCATTTTACTGTAAGGGAAATTTTTTTTGTTTCCTACCGAACCTCAGATTTAATTTTTATTATGTGAGGAAACTGATATTTAAAACTCATTTATCTTAAAATTGCTATTTTGTTCTAATTCATGATTCTTTTAGACAGAAACTCCCATGCAAGAAAAAATTTTGAACAATTTGATAGCTTATTAACAAAATTTCATTTTCTTACAAAAGTAGTATTATGGATTATATCTTCTAAAAATGAAACTGCTTTTGAAGCCTTAAATATTCTATATTTTTCATACTTTAATCATTAATTTTACAACATACTTTTTCAATAATTAAAGATCTATTATGAAACTTCAGAAAAATCAAATGAACTGTATTATAAATGCAGATTTTATAAACGCTTATAATTATTTAATTTTTAGAAAATTAAAAAATAGATATTTAATTATTACAATTTTTAAAATTTTTTTAAAGTAATAAAGAAATTTCTCATACTACTATTCAACCAATAATGAAGCTAGTAATACATTAAAAGTACTTAGCTTAGTAACAAAACAAGCACTTTTTAATTTAAAGATTTATTTTAGAAAAATCCTCTTTTATAGTTTTTTGATGTGAAAGCTGTTAAACTGAACCAAAAATTTGATTGGAAAGAATAGTTTTTATTTATTTAAGAGTTGTTATTTTTGAAAATTTGTATAATTTTTTTTAGGAAACTATAGCTATATAAAGGATGGGGGTAAATAAAAATAATTTAAAATAAACAGCTTAAAAAATATAGTATAGAAACATTTAAAAAATCATTTCTATTTTTAAATATCTTGCACAATAGTCTTAATAAAAACTATTTTTTATTTTCCAATATAAGTTCAACATCATACAATATTTATTTTCAAAATATCTTAAGAAATGTACGTGTTTAAAAATTTTTAAATTTAAATCCTCATAATATAATGCTTAATATAAATAGAATAGTAAAATTTATTTTAATTATACAAATTCTCATAAATCCTAAAATTGATTCAAAAAGCATACTTGATTATTAAACTTTTTATCATTCTTCAAGAGTTAAAAATATGCGCTGAAACATGCCATTGTGTTTTCTAATTACTCACACACACCACGCGAGCGTTCCTGATAACTTCATGAGTATAAGTGATGTATTTGACGATTAACTCACGATGAAATATCTAATGATATAGAATAATGAGAAAATAATGACTAGTTGCAACAAGATGCAAAGTTAGAAATGGCATCAATCTTCTTAACAGCATTACTCCAAATTTTTCAAACCTCGCAGATCAAAGTTTATAGCAAAAATAAAAGCATAGTCTGAAATAATCTGAAGTTCAATCAAAATGGAATACTACTTTATTATTTTTCAAGATAATATTTGTAAATAAACATTTTATAACCATCGAAATAAGCAGAAATCTTTTTTTAAAAAACAGAAATCCATTCTATAGCAAAACATGTCCTTTACAAATTGCTCTATTATTTCAATTGTAAATTTCATTTTTATATGTATGAAATAAAATATTAAGTTTAAACTTGGTTTCTTACATTTGGAAAAGAATGTAAGTCGACAATGCCAATATTACTAAAAGGTATAGCTGCAGAATGAGTTAAATAAATTAAAGCTCAATTTTTAAGTTTCTAAATTAATCCTAAGAATTATGAGAAAGTGATTTTAATATAGTCTACTATATGCATTTAATTTTATATTTTTTAAGATTAAGCAAATTATAGAATGAATTCTAATAGCTAACCTATTAATTCTATTTCAATTTTTCCATTTAAATTAGAATTTTTATGTAGATTTTTAATTTATATTAATTATTTATGTAGATTTGCTGTTAAATATTTTAAATTTAATTCTTAACTACTTATCTATTTCGGATTCATTTCAATTGAAATAGATTTCGATCTTGAAATTACATATTTGAAGTATGAAATAAAACACTAAAATACTATTATTTTACTTTTTAAATAATAGTAATTTAAAAAGTATTAACTATAAAAGTATAAAAAGTAAAACATTTATTTTATACAAATTATACTTTAAAATAATTTTAAAAATTTCTTTTTTCTAAAATTCATTTATAATAAATGGAAAATTTTGAGAAAATGCATTTTTCTAAACTGACTTTTTTCAATCAAAATTTCTTAATGGGTAGGAATATAATTTACAACTTTATTCCTCCTACATATATAACTGATGATTACATTATGATGTATGAAAACAACTAGTAATGTGATTGGAAATTGTTAATTTGAATACCAAGAGTGAATTTGAAAATATGAAAGCCAAAGCTTAAAGAATATTCATTTTTTGAGCACTCTGAAACTTAATCAGTCTTGATGTAACAAAACATGGCAAAATTTGAGTCTAAATTGAGTATTGTTTTGTTAAAAGACTCTAACATATTACCTGGGTATAAAATTACCAAGGTTTCCTTCAGCTAAGTTAGGATTTTTATTAATTCCGATTGCAGATGCAGACGGATTTCAGCTTTTGAAAAATTGCTTGTGTCCTTATTTTTTTAGCAGTGTTTCGAAAAAGTTCAAATAAAATTAGATGAAAATGATTGATTCAACTATTTTAAAATTTCAATTTTCTTATCTGTAAGCAAATTTTTCACCTTTTTAAAAACAGGTTTGAAATTATTATTATCCTATTGGAACAGATTTCCATAAAGAAACATTTTTCTCACGAGTATATAATCTTCTATAAAGATTTTATAAATATATTTTGATCCATAATAAATTTGATGTCGTGACAGGATTGTGTAATTACGATGAGTAGCTTTCAGATCGTAACTGATCCATTTACATGCTTCTCTGTTTAATGTTAGTACAGAAATTTAATTCTACTATCTTTTGCTGACCAATACAATGTCGATCATTTCTTCCATATAAACTGAAATTGGGTTCATCACACCAAAGTGCCATCTTTTTTGTAATTTTTCTTTTTTCTAACTTTAGATTCTTTAAAGAACTTTAACTGATTTCCCTTATTTTTTGCTCTAATATAAGAATTTTTGTATATACACGTGAACGCAATCAATCAGTCATGTTTTATGATGCTTTTACTTACTATTTTCCCGTGTTGCTTAAGATGCTTTTGTTCACACTGATCCTTAGCACGCCTTTAAAATGAAGAAACTTTCATTTTAGCCTGTGTGTGTGAAACATTTAAATTTTCTAACTGTCCGAGTCACGCTCTTGACCTTAATCAAGTAGAATAACTTTGAAAACATGTCGAAGGAAAGATCAGGATCTAGAAATATTCTTCAATATCAAAAAACTTTTAATCGAATTGATCAAAAATCTGTAGATCTTTTTTAACTTTTTTAATCACATAGCCTGAGGGTGTGTTACACTGATCAAAGTGTACGGAACCAAATATATAATATCTGTTTAAATTGTTACAATAAGACAATGATTTTCAATAAAAATCTTAAAAGGTTAAACTTATAAGATTCTCGTTTCGGATTTTCTAAATTATCTATTTTTTCACACATGATTAACGGATCACTATTTATGATTACTAAAATTAAAAACAATTTATTTACATCCTTAAGAAATTTCGAATAGTTAGGACAAAAAATTTTGAATATTTAGTCAGAGTTAGGACCAAAAAGCGGATTGCCTTAAAAATTCTAAAAAATATTGAGCAGATAATTGCATTCCTAACTATTTGTTATTGATATTTATGAATGCTATTATATATTTGAAAATATAAGAAATCAGAATTTACCTCCAACTAATAATAAATTGAACAGTTTTCAAAAGATGCAAGAAACTTATGACTAATTTTTCAAGTTTAAATATAGAAACTTTGTTCAGATCATTTATTAAAAATCATAACTCTCTTTTATTATTATTTCGAATCACATATGCATATTACTTCTCAAAAGGCTTATTTTAATTATGATTTAAGGAGTGTGCATCTGAATATTTTGTATATGAAATTAATTACTCTTGAGCTTTAATATAAATTTCACAAAACATATCTATTCAGTTTCAATTTTAGATTCCTTTTACAATTTTTTTCATATAAATAACATAAAAATATTTTGCACAAGGTTTTAAAGGTACGTTCAAAAGTATTACCCTTTAAACTGTCAAATAATTCATTAAATTAATTATTTATAAAAGGGATTAAAATATAATTCATGACCTAACAATGATAGAGATATAAAGCATTCCAGAATTTATATTAATAAAATGATAAATTTCAGTCTTCTTTTTCCTTCAGTTAAATTCATTATTAATAAGCTACTACTTTTAAAAAAATTAATGAATATAATGATTTGTGAATTTACAGTTACGAGCGAAAGTTGTGTAAAATTTAGTCATCAATTCTAAACAAACTAAAACAAATTAATTTCTGAAAATAATTATGAATGAATTGTAATTTGCGACTAATATTAAAATTTAACTAAGTATTTTTACAGCATGATCAAAACTGAAAGTTAAGTTATCTCCGTTCAATAAACCAGGCAAATTATCTGACAATAGTGTCACTTTAACTAATAACTAACTTCAACAAGACACTAAAAATATATTATCCTTTTAAATCCTATACAATGTTCCCAATTATTTTTAAAAACTTTTAAATATTTTTTTTAAATTTTCTCATTATAAAATGAATTTAAAATATTTATTTATGAAGGATTAATTTGCATTTCTGAACAAAGTAAAATACGAACAAAAACTTGAATCTCTCTCTTAAAAGTATTTTTGTAATTTCGAATTATAATTTTGTAGATTATATTTTTTATTTAAAAAAACTTAACAGCTAAATAATATCTTATTTATTTTTCGAATAAATGTTTTCAAATTAATTTTACATTTTCCGCTTAGAAATTATATTCAAGCATGCGTAGAATTCAAATAAAAATTCGACTTAAAATCCTGCCGACAAAATATTTCAAATTATTTTCATTTTATTTAACGCATGAGAATGGATTACCATTTTTATAATAATGTATATTTTCTTTTAACAAGCACTTTATCTTTTATTTTATATTTTTCAGAAAAGAAACTATACTGACTTGTTTGACATTCTTTTAATGAAGAATAATTTAAAAAAATTTAATTTAAAACTAACAATGTGTCAGAATTGTTTGTAAAGTAATTAAAATTTTCTTTCCCTTAAAACAATGTGTTAATGTACTTTTAACATCTCTTTTAATAAAAAGTAATCGTGAACATTTTAACAATTAATTAATTTCAATGTAAACATATCTTAAGATACTTGTCAAAATAACAGAGTTTTAATCCAAAGTTTGGACATATAATTATGATAATAAAGGAAACTTTTTCTTAAAATATAATAGCATAATTTTTGTTTTCAATGCTTACAAAAGTCTGCATGTAAATTATTTATAGATTTTAAGCTTTAAAGAGTTGAAATAATTTTCTGCTTTTTAATTTACTAAAAATATAAAAATCTGACATTTCAATTTATCTAAAACTACAAATCCTACTAACTAGGACGTATATTAATTACATTATTCAATTTTTGCGTCTTATAATAAATCTAAAATCAACTGTATAAAATGATTCATTGCTTATTATTTATTTTAAAGATTTAATTACCATTTCTAATGATGTGAAACATTTTAATTTTTAAAATACTTTAAGTGAAAGCATTAACATTTGTGTGTTCATTCTTATACACAAACGTGAAAACTATTAATTTTTGTAAAGTAAATAATAAGAGTATGTTAATAATAGAATATAAAACAACAATTTTGCTACTATAAGATCAATTATATAAAATTAATAATATTTACTTATGAGTACAGTCAAAATAATTACTGATTCATTAATTAGGGTTAAAAAACTAAGTTTATAAAACTGATAGTTTTACAAGATCGATACAGTTTTGTTAATTTATGCAATAAAAGCATTTCAAAACTACCACTTCAGTATGTTAAACTATCAATTAACATTTTTTATTTCATTATTTCAATATCGAACATTTACATTCATTCAAATAGTCAACCAAACTAGCAGCTGAATCTCTCTCTGGCCGTCAGTTTATTGGCTTGTAGCCTCATTTCCCCATCTAGATGTGAATGTTTGAGATGTGATTCAGAATCCCTCTTTATTGAGGGTTCCGGACAAATTGGCCCTTGTTTGGTAAACGTGTGAGCACAGAATGATAAACCAAGCCATGAAAGTACTCTCTTTTGTAAGAAAACTCTCACAATTTGCTTTTATTATATATATATATATATATATATATATATATATATATATATATATATATATATATATATATATATATATATATATATATATATATATATATATATATATATATATATATATATATATGAATAATAATTTAAAGATTTAAAAAACCAACATCAGACCTTTTTTTCTGCTAATTTGGTATGATTAGAGGGACATTTCTGCCACAATGGATTAAATCATTGGAATTAATTAATTAACATATCGATAAATATTTCCTATAAATTACCATTAAATATATTTATTCACTATTTTTTTAATATTTGTTATCTAAAAAATTAAATGTCAGGCTCTCATTATTATGAAGGCAATGGGTTTATAAAATACATTAACAGTTATATATGAAGTTATATAATATATCTTGATGTTATTACAACATGAAAAAGTCATTCAATAAATCTCAAATTTATAGATTTATTTTTATGCTGATTCCATTTCATCGTAGAGTATTGTTAGTAACTTTCCTATTAATTATTATATCGGTATAATACTCTTTGTGATTATATCTGGAAGAACAAATCGACAAACAAATAAAAATTTATTCACAAAATAATGGCAAAGACATTATGATCAAGATTTATAGCTTTGATAATTAAAATTACATTAAATTGGTATTTTTTACAATTAATTTAAAAATGTTTGATAAAATGAAATTTTAAAGATCAGTATAATTAATTCCAAATATCTGAATTTTTCAATTAATCTAGACTTATTTTTAATAAATATAAATAAAATTATATTATATTTTTAATTAATCACATAAAATTTTGTTGTCATTTAATAAGCATAAACAAATTCATTTTACATTTCGTTTGTTATTTCTTCAATAAAACAAATTCTAAGTATCATATATCCACAATTTTAAAGCTTGCATTTCTTATCAAAAGCATTTACTTCGCAACTGTGCAGCTATTCTTCTTTTGGCATAAAAGAATCTTGGACTTCCGCCAAAATTATGACTACTTGAATATAGAATTCTAACTCAAAAATCGTACCAGAAAATTTTTTATGATGTATTTGTGCTGAAATATTTTCTTATCCAAGTACCTTAATGTCTTCTATTTTAAATTATTTTTGCAATGTACTTTACAAACTCTTGAAATAAATTTGTAGTAAGAAATCCAAATAAACTATATTTGGAAAAACCATGTTACTTTAATTTGAAATTTTATTGATACATTTTATGGGACTTGCTTAAAAACCTTTACTTTAGAAAAAGAATAATGAAGTTAATTATATAATTTATTCAAAATAATTGCTAATGAAAGTAACAGAAAATTTTTTATAATTTAAATTTTATTAATTTATTCTCAACAAATATCTGTTTTGCAATGCGAATTTGAGTAATTTGAACCTATTCAGATAAAATTATCAGACATGAGTTATAATTCTTCTCATATAAAATCCTTGAGATAAAAACTTTTCCATTTTATACAAAATAAATTCTCAATTAAATTTCTTAATGAAGTTGCATTGAACTCTCAATTACTTCATTTGTTTTAGAACATTAATGTATTTTCACGAAAATATTTAATTATCCTTTTATATTGATATTTAACGCAATTAACTGCAAGAAAATATTCTGCTCAATAAACTTTAATGTAGTTGTATAACAAATAAACTTTTTATGTACTTGTAATATTGATAAGCATACTTGACATTAAATTTCAAACCTTAAACCAATTTATTAAACCTGTTGAAAAGCTATTTATGATACAATTTAAAGAGCCATATACAGGGCAATTAAGGTATTAAAATATGAATATTCTTTGTATAACTTGAAAATCAAAAAATTACTATGCTAGTTAAACTGAAAACTTTTTTCCACCTACTGGCTGTCAGATTTCTTATGAAATATGTACGAAATATGAGAAATGTATGAATTACGGAACCTCCTCAGTTTTGTGGTGCATATATTATTCAACACAGGACTGCAAGAGACCATATTTCAGTTTCTTTAAGTAAGCCTAATCGAAATGCTTTCAATTAGACAGGAAGACTTGCAAACAATATTTTCTGGAAGTCCGATTTTATCAGCTTGCCTTGTGTAATCAAGCTTTAAATTTCTTAAAATGAACTATAGAAAGTTTGTTTACAGATTCTATTTAGTAAATTTATTTGTCAAGCTCTTTTTAAGCTATGGAAAAATGATCCTTCAGAATGAATCATGTCTTGGTGAAGAAGTAAAATAATCGGCCAAATTATTTTTTATTGTACTTTTCTTGACACTTTATTTATACAGCCTTCTCTATATGAATACATTCAACTGTTTCAAATTTAGTAAAGGCTTCAAATATTTGTTAATAAATAAATATAAATTTAATAAATATAATTAGAAAAATTATATTGTGAAAAGAAATTATAGATGGAATGTCTTATAAAAAATTATATTTTATTTTATTTTCATCATTAAAAATAAACTTAGACTTTTTAAAAAAATAAGGCAATGAATGTTACTTTTATACGCAAGTATGAAAATTACTCAAAATATTGATTACTTTTAATTTTGTCATTATAAATACAATTACATATACATTTAGTATAAAATATAAAGATTAAAACTTAAAAAAATAAATTTTACATACAAGCATTTTATTATTTAATATTTATTAATTAAAAACAAATTTAAACTACTTCTATAATAAATTCATTAGAAATCTATTCTAGACTTCCATTGCAAGTTTTAATTCAATCAATTTTAATTCTTTTAACAGCTCTGTAATAACATCGAACAATGCACATTATTCACTAAAATATGAAATTATTTAATATAAAAACCAATTTAAAAGTAATTTTCTTTAATTTAAAAGTAATGTTTTATAAATATTAAATAAATACAAAAAACATTAGACAAACCTAAAAAATTCTCATTCATTTAAGATATATCTTTAAATAAAGTTATTATTTGTGTAAATTTTATTAATACAAGAGAGCTGTATAGTTGAACATCAATCCAATTATTTTCTAATTAAATGTAAGGTGATACTGCCATAAAAAATTATAAAAATCATTACTATTTTTAAATTAAAACAAAAAACTATAACTTATTACAAGAATATTTTCAAACGTCTGATGAAAGATTCAAAATTCTCAAAATTGGTAACTACTTCTTATGAAGCAGGAAGAAAATTATTTTCTTCAATAATAATATTCTTTTATAGAGTAATATAGAAAAACTCAAGTATGTGAAATATTTATCTAAAAAACATGTATTCCGATATTTTAAAAAAATGAAGAAAATAATTACTTTTTAGTTTGAGATTTTAATAGTACCCATATTCATCTTAAACACACACACACACACACACACACACACACACATATATATATATATATATATATATATATATATATATATATATATATATATATATATATATATATATATATATATATATATATATAATATATATATGTATATATATTGGACTATCTGCGATAGTCTGAAGTACAATCGTAAATGTCATTATTGACATGATTGGAAAAACTTCCTTCCCAGTTAACATCAATGTTATTTTTTTTAATTTTAATGGACTGACCAAAGGAGAAGAAGAGTATTGAACTTTGCATCAATTTGGTGTTCAATTTTTGCATACAAAAAAATAAAATAAAAATTTTATTTCCAATGGCAGAACGAATACAAGGAAAAACACATAAAAATCACAAAATAGAAGACGAAGACAGGACAGGAGTCATTGCTCCAAAAGTTCCCTGGCCTACCAATAAAGCGATGATTATGAGCTACCATGAAGTGCAGCACAATGATGGAGGTGGGTTCTATTCATGGATTCTGTCAAGTAGCAGAGCGGACAGTGGGGTGAATTTAAGATGCCAATGCGATGCAAGTGTTCAGCCAGACAGTCGTGACCCATCAGGAATCAAAACTGTGGCACAACTTGACGGTGTGGACCTTCAGGAATATTCAGAAGGTCACCTTTCCATCGCTTGGTTTTTAGCCTTTCTTGCAGTTTAAAAGCTTGAACTCTTGTAAAAATTTGAGAAAAATTAAAATAAAATTTCAAAAACGATTGTTTTAAAAATATTACTGCATTTGCTTTCCTGTTGGTCATAAATGTAACTGGGTATATGAAAAATTATTGTTTAAGCAATGACTGGTTTTGAAGTTTATATTCCAGATTGAATGAAATTTAGTTTAATATGATATGTATTTTCTGTTATCTTCAGGGTTTAAATTGTTATGATTTAAACATATAAATATAAGCAGAGATTTCTCTTAGTAACATTTTACCTACGTTAAATTTAATAAGTAATCATTATTGCAAAACTATTTATGAATGAAAGTGAGAACTTGAAAAAAAAGAAACATTTTTAATACATCATATATCAATAAAAGCTCTACTTAGACGTGAAAAAACTTCACAATTTATGATAGCGTTTTACTTTTAAGTTTAAAAATAAACAGGAAGCAATTCCACAATCTCTAAAACTTCAAAATAATAAAAATTTAACAATAATTATGATGTTTGTATTTGCATATTTACGTATACCTAAATATATACATATGTATTTTTGTATACATATTTAAAAGCGTTATAAAGTGATAGTGACTGATATGGTCAGTAAAAATGTAACAATTTTTCAATTAAATGTTCAACCGCACTTTTAAGATACAGTAATGAAATAAGTTAGCTCACTATAGTTAAATGGTAGGACTAAACTGGGGATAGATTTTAATCCTTAATGAAGACAGAAAATGAATATTTCTTTTTATTTATTGTATTTCTATCTTTCGGGATAAGTGTTGGATAATTTTAGTCTCTCTTTTTATCTGTGAATACGCCCAATATCTCTGATAAAGTATTCAGGGAAAACTTATATTGGTTTTATGTTCACAAATTCTGTAGCCATTACGCTGGTACTAAATAGGGACACAATCAAAGAACTATCCGCAAACAAAAATCCTTGAAATTCTGTTTTTAATGGAAACCATCGTCAAAATCCTATGCCATTTAAAGTCATAGGTTTTGAAAGTAAGTTCTACCGTGGCATTTATTTTAATCCAATCTGCTTATGAAAACTGGTCATTGCTATTTTTCATGATAGAAAATTTATGCCTTGTATTTTGGATACATTTGCCATTAAATGTCTGTAAATAATTCGAAAATGATTTGTTTTTCTAATTAAAAATAAGTGATTAGTATATCGATAATCATTGGAATTCATTGCTCTCTACTTGTTTAGGAAAGCCCATTTAAATTTCCCTAATCTTTTTCATTTAATGTTCAGTGTATATTTGGATGCATGGAATTAATTTTTTTTTAATTTCAGTACATCACATATGGATATTTTTGGGAAGAATTAATTTAAGCAACATTTTCCTAATCGTCATAATTGAAGAATGCTTATAGTACACCTTTTAACTATTATTCAACTGAGCTTAGGTTGAGGTAGGTTTTACTGTCACACTGTCTCAAAATGACATGCATATTTTCAGAAATTCCTTAATGGAGTTTGTGTTCTCCTTATACTTGAATATAAGAATTTCATGGCTCATTTTTTAAAACTATCATAAAAATTTCCTCAACTTTATGATTCAAATCTTAAACAATAAACTTATCAAAGAGAAAAACCATTTGCCTGTAGTACTGCCGGAAGAAAAGAAATAATATATATTCAAAAAAATCCTTTATATTAATGAATAAATATACAGATTTTAGATAAACTTTTATGTAATTACTTGATACTACTTGATGCATAAAACTCATTTTCTTATGCCATAGAACCCATCATTTATTTCTTATGCCATAGAACCCATCATTTATTTCTTATGCCATAGAACCCATCATTTATTTCTTATGCCATAGAACCCATCATTTATTTTTTATGCCATAGAACCCATCATTTATTTCTTATGCCATAGAACCCATCATTTATTTCTTATGCCATAGAACCCATCATTTATTTCTTATACCATAGAACCCATCATTTATTTCTTATGCCATAGAACCCATCACAAGTTCAAAATTGGGTTTTTTTTAATCCACTAAGCTTCGACATGTTTTCGCTCATGCATGGATGCATCGAATGTTGTTTCCAGTTATAGATGATAACTGCTGTGGAAGACTTTATATAGGAGATATCTCATGTATCTGCAGTTATATTATGATGCATGCAAATTTTATTAAATTTATATTATCTTCAGAGCATGCTCTATGTGAGGTTTTTATATGAAGTTTTTACAAGTCGAATATAAAGTTTATATGAAGTTTTTTGTCGGATTTTAGAATATTATCAATATGTATTGTGAATATTTTAAATCAAGCGAATATTTTAAATTTAAATATAACTGATATCCATCCAATTTATAACTATATAGTTAATTAGGTTTCATTTTAAATCAATGTAAGAAAATAAGTGATTTTGTTTATTTAATTATTTTTAAACAAAACCCTATGGAAAAACGCTTTTTCAAACCATTATTTGGCCAATAATAAAATTTTACGGATACATGTTTAGTAAAAGAAGACCAAAATATTTACCTTATTTTGAGCTTATGAAATTTAATTTTATCCTAAGCATTAAATCTTAGATTCTGAAAATAAATGCAAACTTAAATTTGGGAAATTGCATTTTTAGCTACTTTAAGTGCAGTCAAAAACTGCTTTTGGTTTCCTGAAAAATGTTCAGTCATTTGTATAAGCCAAGCTTCATTTACCAAAAACTTTTAGATAAATTTTTTATCTGAGGACGAGAAAGAATTGACGAGAGATTTAACATCGATTTTGAATCCATCTTTTAGTAGAAGTCGTTTCCAGGATGATTGTAAATCAATTTTATTAAACAATATTCAAATATTCAGTCAAAATGACTTATGCAATCTATAAAATATTTGGAATACTATAATGAAAAATACTTTCTGAAAAAGGGAATATATTAGAAAAAGACAGTAAATTACTTAAATCCTAGAAAATATCATGATTTTCAAAAAATGAACTTAAATATGATTTTGAAAGAGGAATTTTTATTTTTATTATAGATAAGAATAGATACAGTGGCTTAGTAATCAAATGAGTTCTGTCTTGAAGACAAATATTTTATTAAAATATTATTTAAATTACAGTTAATAATTTTCGTTAAATACCTTATTACTTTATTTAATAAATAAATATCAAATCTAGAACTGTTGTAATTTAAAATTATATCATTTAAATTAAAATTTCTGCAATTGCGAATAAAATTTTTTGACTTTATTAAAAATGCTTAAATCATATCAATTTATTTTAATATATAAAACTTAATCTTTGCGTATTCATGTTTCTTTCTAATTTAGCATTTTATAAAATTTATTTAGATATGCTTTATTTACATTTATCTATATTAAGAAAATATAAATATTCTTAATTAAATTTCGCTTTGTTATTATTTTTGTTGAGAGTTCTATAAAATTATTTATTCCCAGTGAACGAAAGTTTTTTTTTCCTTAAAAAACAACATGATTCTGAATGAAATGAATAAATTCTATTTAAAAAAATTTCACAAAATTTATAATACTATTCAATTTTACAAAAAAAACTTTATTTCTATAACAGGAATAAGAAATTTTTTACAATGAAAGAAGGTAGAACTGTTAAACCATGAAAACATTTACTATATTACAAACTTGAACATTTAACTGCTGTTAAATCTGTGCTTACTTTATAAAATCCCCAACTGAAAGTAATGAAGAAAAGTATATCAAAATTATTAATAGTTTAATGATATTTAATACAGTTGATATAAAAGACTCATTGATATTTTCTCTATAATATTAGAATAATACTAGTAGTTTATACAAGAATATTAAATATGTTTTCTGAGAAAATGCCGATAAAAAATACAGAGTTAAGTAAATTTATATAAACTGCAGATCTTCAGTAATAGATTGTCACGGAAAGTTTCAAAAAAGAAGATCATATAAACATGAAATAGAGAACTCAAGTTTAAATAAGGAAGCATATATTTCTCAAGAGGTTGTAAAACTGGATAATGTAATTTTAGTTTGAAAAAATTATAATTGCATTTATTGCCCAAAAAAACACGAATTCAGTCTTAATAGTACCCTTAGGATCAATTTCGCTAAGAAAATATGTAATTTGCTCTCTCTTTGACTAAAACGTTTAGCTTCTTCAAATTAATTTTGGCGAAAATTACACTTCTTGCACAAAGATTTGCCAGTTTTAGCGTAGGAACCTTGAAAGAAATCACGAAATGTGAAACTAATTTTTGCTAGAATTTATTCAGCCTTTGAATAACAGGCTGTTTCCTATTCGTAAAATAAATAAAAACATGTTTTGCATACTTTAAAATGAATCAAGGACTATAAAAATCTAATTAAACAAATTTGAATAAATAAATAAAATTATATAAATGAAATTACCAGGAACCATTTTTTATGTATGCCTTTGTACTTCCCAATTTTAATCAGCATTATGTGGAAACTATGACATATTTTGTTTATAGCAAAAATTTCCATATGCATAATTTTATCTGCATAACATGTGCATAATTTGAAATTCATGAATACATTTTTCTTATAAATATATCTTATTCATGAAATATTTTGAGCATATTGAATATAATTTAAATTTGATTATATTGATACATTAATAATCAGTGATTTCATTCAGAAAATAACTTGTTAAACGATATTGAAAGCTTAAATTCAAAATAAATTTTTTGCTTACACATTTTTCAAAGATTAATATTTTATAAAAGAATACAATTGACTTTTTTTGAAGCGTTAGGTAAATCCTTAGAAAAATGTTATAATCTCCTTTTAAGTGCTTTAAAATTCATTTGGATGATTTTATATATATAAAGTATTTAAATAATTTATCTTAATTTATTAATTCCTACTTTTGATAACAACTCCCTTAACTTTTAACTTTACTAACACACTCATTTGTATGTATGCATGTATGTATGATGTTTATATTGTTTGCGATATGATACATCTTTTTTGGGAGAGAGAGCAATTTTAGGTACCTTGGCCCAACCAGTCTTCTGCATCACACAGTTGAGTCATTAACCACGTTGCCTTGTCGGGTATCATTAACTGTGAAAGTTTTCCTATAGTTAAGCAACTTCTTGAAAATTCTACACTTGCAATATTTCTTCTAGTTTATCTAATATATTAAAATTTCACAAATTAAATTTAATTCAATAATACTTTATAATTATTCATTATTTCAACTGTTAATTTAACATTTTAATTCCTTCATTGAAAGTAAATCGTATATACTTCTCAATTTTATTTCCCTAAACTTTCAGAAATGCTTTAATTTAATTTATTCGTGCTGAAATTTCGGAATGTAAGTTTTAAAATCTTTTAAAATATTCTAAGCATATTCAAAATTAACCTCTTTTAAACTTTATTGTTAATTTATCTATTTATTTTTTGTTATCTATTTTTTTATTATTATTCCATCTAAGATAATTGATCCAAGCTCATAGTATATAAATGATTTATATATTGAATTTGCCGTTTTATATCGAAACGCCACTCGATCTTGAACCTTGCGAGAAATGATGTTTCTTTTTTAATTTGAGAAGCACTTAAACTATCCAAATTATTCTCCAAATCAATACATAGCATAACTTATTGTCATCTAGGCAAATTATATAAATGTTTTGGTACACTTGAAACTTATAAATAACTGAAAAATATCTCCAATTATTATAAAATAACATTTCCTACCCACTTTATTGACAAGCATCAAAGTTAAATGACTGGTTCTCTTCATCTCGAGATATCAATTCGATACTTTTTAAAAATGACACATCACGAATTACAATGCTGTTTATAACATATTATCAAACTATCTTCAGTTTGCATACTTTTAATTCAAGCCTTAAATAATGCACTTGAATTTGAAACTTGATATCAAGAGACAGAATCATTTTTATGGGAATGAACAACGTTCACCTAGTCATTTAGAATATTAATATTTTCACAACCTCTAAAGAAATACAGCAGTCGGTGATATTGCAATGTTAATAAGAGTTCAAAAACCAGTCTTCAAATGCAATTTTTCATCAATGTCAAATTTCGTTTCTCTGTCTTCTTTGACGTTTGAATAATTTCTATATCAATTTTTTCTGTTAATTTATGTAATGTTGTTTGGTTGGTTGGTTGGTTGGTTGGGTTTTATGGCGCAAGGTCCAAAATTGGACATGCTGCGCCAAGAAAACTATTTCTGATGTATATATATATATTTTGTTCTAATTATTTTTTTTAACCCAAACAACATTAAAACTTTAAAAAACAAAATTAGTGTATATATAATTTTAAAATCTATTAATAAAATATAAAGTATATCACAATATATTTTAAAATAACAATTAAGTAATGTTGTTTGTCTGATAAAACATTGATTATTATATGCTTGTGTCACTGTTTTCATTTATTTAGTAAATTGTGTTAAGCAATGGCGTTAATTAGGAGGAAAATACTGCCAAATAGTATGTACTCTTAATAATTTTTAAATTCGACTTGAACGTTCTTCATAGAATAAAGAACTCAGAACTTTTCTCATTGTGTGAAAAAGCATCAATATGCCTACTGGAGGAGTTGGATGTCTGAATTATGTAATATTGTATTTTAGAATAAGAGCATTCTTTTGTATGCTACTGTATCATTGTTCTATTTGGCTATGAGGTCACCATGGCAGTAGGTTCAGAAATCCATATATTATTTTTAGGGATTAACCTATTACATTTTCAAGTAATATTATAGTTTTAGATAATACTGCAAGTTCTGACATACTTCTAAACAATTATTTCCTATATATTGAACTATCAATGCTATATTTCTGTAATTTTACAGCTTGTTTTCTTTTCTTACTTTCAATCCTTGCTTGCAATTAATTTAAATATAAAATCCACACGTTTTATTAAACATTGAAAGTTTCTTTTAAATTTTCAAAACTGCATACCTTTCCCAATTTGCAAATTTTTCCGAATCAATTGTTTATTATATATATCTAGTCTCTGATTGGAAAACGAATCGTACTATGCTTTGCTATAACAAATTAAGCTCAGTTATGCGTTAAGAATAGAATTTTATTCATTTTTCGATATGTCAAGCAATTCTTGATAATCATGATGTCAGCATTTATTACTGGTTTATTGTCTTTCATATCTCACAAAATACTTTTGATCAGTTAAAAACTCATACTGAATGTTATCTTTGAACAAAATCCGGATTTAATACTTGTGTTTCTTGGAATTATATTTTAAGAAACAACAATACACATAAGTAAGCCTGGAGGAAGATTGTCTTACAGGAAATAAAATCAATATATTTGTCAAATACTTATCACTTGTTTATAATGTATAAAAGTTATATGTATATGTAAGCATAGAAATATTGCACATGCATGCACATTATCAGATGCATAGCATATTCTTTAATAATACATATTTGGTATAATGGAAAGCTCTGTTCACTTTTGATATAAAAAATTACAAATTTTTCATAACGTCAATATATATATATATATATATATATATATATATATATATATATATATATATATATATATATATATATATATATATATATATATATATATATTATATATTATATTATATTATATTATATATATATGTACATATATATATACATAAACCTTTATTAAATAATATGTATTTATGACTTCTACTATAATATACTATTTATGGCTTCTTGCTAGAGTGAGGGCGATTTGTATACCCTGTTTTTGAAAAAGTTTTCATTTTCTCGTGTGAAAAATGGAAACAATGCTTGATTGAAATTCTTTCATTTTTGAATTTTTCTCGCTACAAAAAAATTTTGTAAGGACAAAAACAAGTGATAGTTGGAGTGTGATAAGCCTGGAGAATATGTGTATGGGACAGAATTCCCAAATTAATACTGCAATTTTGTACGAACTCTTGTCTTGGCTTCTTTCTTGGACTGCTCTTTCTTGGAACATTTCCGGCCTCTTTTCTTGGACTTCTCCCTTTAAATTATCCAGTTGCTGACAATAATTTTTCCGAACTGAGCTTTTCGTTCAATTTTTAACGCTCATAATGTATTTTTCCTCAAATGTCCCATCATATACACAACATTCTCTTTTTCAGAGTCAAGTTTGCTTTAGAGTTAGAAGCGGCTAAGTTTTCCGTACAATATACCCTTTTCTTTACGATGTTTTCTTAGGTAATTCACTTTTCATTTCCGGTTATCATCCGGTTTAAGTAAGGCTCGATTTTGTTCCAAACAAGCAGAAATAGTCATATGATGAATCGATCATCAAAATTCTTCTGACTTAATTCATGTGCCACCCATTTCAAATATTTCCACACCAATCCTATCTTCCGAATATGATCCAAAATATTTTGCTGAGCTGAACTAAGCTTTCTGTGACCTCCGATGTTGCCAGAAAAGATCTTGCTTGGTTTTAAAAACATAGTTTTAACAACATCGTCATTGATCAATAAGCAAAATTTTCCAGTAAGCCAAATATATATATACAAATTTTTTAAAAAATAATTTCACTTGTAAATTATATTTTTGCTTTTCTGTAAATTTTGCCACAAAAGAATTGATGCGAGCAATACTTAATTAAGAAATAATTAATGAGATCTTATAAAATTCATAATTATAAGAATCCAAAATTTAAAAAATACTGGTTTTCCTGATTTAGAATGTTCTAACGAAAGCAATGACAATAGTCCAAACTACGGTAGAATTGAATACTGCAGAAGTTATCAACAGTTATGTTTTTATTGATAAGTAATGAAGGAGAAAAATCATCTTGTGTTAATAGATGCAATGTGCTGTTTAAATGTAAAATTTTGCTTACGTATTTTATATCTATAATCATAAAAATCACAGTTTATAATGATCTTGTTTATTCATATTGAATAGTTTATCTTCAACTACATATTAAAAACATAGTTAATATTAAGAAATATTTTTAAACATAATTAATTCTAGAATTCGCCATCAAATTTCTAAATATTTAATCTATTAATTACATTCATATATTTAAAAAATGAAAAATTTCTCCCCTCGCACTATTAACTACGAAATTAATAATTGTTTCATTTTTCTATATGAATGCAGTAATGAGAAAATTAAAAATTTGTATATCCTTGTTATGCTGTTATTTGATGAATAAAATTAAAAATTTTCAATCAACAAAGAAAATTCAACAATAGGATAAGAATTATGAAATGTTCATTCAAAACTCTATTACTTCATACTTAATAAAATAGGAAGATGTTTCTCCCTTATTAAATTTTTTTTCCTTATTCTAATTTTGTAGGATATTGTTTAGTTATTAATCAATTGAACGAAAAAAAAGATCAAAGTTAATTAAAAGCCAAATAAAATATTGAAATTTGAGAAGCAGCATTTTTCTTTTAAAATGAAATAACTTTTTCTAATTTTGAGAACTAATAATATAATACAAATCATGTAGCATTAAAGAAACTTTGTTTGCTCCTTTTTTTCTTCGTTTAAACTATATCTTAAGGTTCCATTCAAATAAATTGAAACCAGAATTTCCATTACTTTGCCATTGTAATCGTTAATAAATCAGACAGCTATTGAAAACTTAATTTTTACTTTTTGTTAGACATTTATTTAAGGAATATTTGTGGTGTAAATATCTCTAAAAAATATAAATATCTGAATTTCCATTATCTCTTATATTAAAAATATATAATGTATCATTTTAATGAGAAAAAGGGAATTCTAATCGATATAACACTAAATTTCGGAAATCTTATAAGCGATTGGGGAGTGATTCGTATTTTTAGATACGAATATCAGCATTTTTCTTGTTTGAACCTCTTTTTACTTTTAACCTAGAAGCTAGAAAAAATAGATACGCATTAAAATTTTAAAAGTGACAAAAAATTAATTTAAATTGTATTTTATAATTAATTTAAATTATAATCTAATTCATATTAAAAAGCCTATTGGATGTTTACTTCCATATTTGCTACAAAATAGTCCGATTTCTGATAATGTTACCACATATTGGCCGATTGCCATTTTGCTTTAGCACGAAATTTCGGAGAACCTGCCGGAACTTCTCAGTAATTGATGGTTGCCCTTTTCCGAAAGAAATCCTCATAATAACTGGATTGTTCACTTTAAATAAATGAATTTTGTGTGGAGCAGCATGTAAATATCAGGTGAAAGTCTTCAGTAATATATTTTCACTTCAATCAATAATATAAATGATTTTACCTTTCCGTTAACTTTATGATAAATATTTATGAATTTTAAAGGCCTCTTTTGTAAAATTTATGAATCTACAATTTATTTAACAACTATGATAGTTAATAATTTTCTGTAATAAATATATTTATATTAATAAATTGTAAAATTGAACAATGTGCAACGAATTGTTACTTTCTTCCGAGATATTATAAATTTTATGCACTTAAGCTAATTTTTTGTGCAAAAGTTGTTTTTTTATGAATATCTTCTTAAAAATAAATTAATTTATCGAAAACTGAAATATATTTATTTAATGGAGACAGGTGAAAGTTTCGATCAATATACACATTAAATATTTTATTGGACAAAAATGCGAATTCCAAATTTATAACAACGGCATGTTTATTTAAAGGCTATTTTTTAACTACATTAGCATGTGAACTAATAAAGGATTGTCTCTGATTCAAAATAAAGAAAAATTAGTGATAAAAAGAGATATTTTATTAAATTAATGTACCATACAACATAACTAGTACTATATATTTTTGTGTAAAAAAAACAATTTAAATTTTTTGTATACAATATGAATTTATAGAGCATAATTATTATTTTCTACTGTACAAGTTTCTTTGGAAAATTATTTTGGAGTAGATATATATAAAAGTAAACATAGTTTGATAAATTTAAAAAATTACCGAGAACAAAAAAATATTGATCCTGACATTGTTTACATAACTTTTAAGCAAAAAAAAACTATTTTTTGAAATACACGATGATGTAAATAAGACTATTAATGTTGTTGTTGTTGTTGCTTATCCTCCATGTCTGACGGAGTCAGACTAGATCCACGAGTTCGTTGACTGTAAGGAAGTCGAAGACTAAAAGAGGATTGCTAAAGAGATCCTCCCTAGAGAGACCCATGCAATCCAGAAGATGCTCAGGAGAAGCCTGATGATTTTGGCACTTGGTGCAGGTGACGAAAGAGCAGAAAGGCACTTGGTGCAGGTGACGTCCGATAAGTATATAGACTATTAATAGAATTCAGAATCAAACTATAGATTCCAAAACATATATTATGAGAATAATTTTGTTTCAAATATAAACACCAACATTTTCCCTTCAAAATCACATTCTAAAAGACAAAAATTCAAACGATTGTTCTTTTGCTTTAAAAAAGTGAAATTAATTTTGGATTTGCCATTAATTTTAAAAATTACGAATATAGTTCTCCAAATGTTTTGAAATTCGCAGATATTATTTAGCTTTGAACGATCTTGTACTAGTACTAGCAATGAGTACTGGCAATGACAATTAAAAATTATGTTCATACTTTGATAAAAGATAAATTTTTTTCAAAAAATATTACCATGGAACAAGGAAATACTTTCAAATGTTAATGAATGTAAAATAAAAAGCTACTTCTTTTCTTTTTTGTTCAATGTTTAAAATCACTTATGACAATAGAAAATTTCTTTAAATCATTTATAACACACAAAGATACAAACACAAATTAAAATGCGCAGAAAGACATTACTTTGGCAACCTTTAATCAAAAAGAGGAACTTCCTATCACTTTAATATGGGTGTAATCGATCTATTCGCAGCAAGCATCGAGTTTCAAATACATTTCTCTGGGGATTATGAAAATCTTTTTAAGGAACATTGGTAAAACGTATGGAGTATTATTATCTTTCTACTCGTCTGACAGCTAAATTGTTGAGCTTATTAGTCGCAATGGTAATCCTGTGCGTTGGATCGATCAATAAAAAACTCATTAAAAGCTAATAATGGTTAAAATCGCCAATCAAGTATTGAAATTATACCTTCTTAAAATCCACCAGTTTAAAAATATCGACTTAATTTTTAAAGAAAATACCTCATCTCACACACACTATCAAATGTGACAATAGTTTGAAAGTTAAGTTCCAGTTATCTTAATCTCAAGTTAATTTTCTTTTCCGTGAAATCAATATGGTCTTTTTCAGAGAAGAACGTTTATACGAAAAAACATTTGAATCAATTATAACAGTAAAAAGTTATTGGTCAATAATGGAAATAAATAAAATTTCATTCATCTTATCAAATAATACGCAAAATTAACATTTATTTTTATTATAGTTTAACTGGATTCATTTAAATTTTTAAAATTAAATATTTTAAATATAATTAGAAATATTTGAAAATAAAATTTTTAAAGGCAGCTAAAATGCCTAATTTAAAAAATTAAGCACATATATATATATATATATATATATATATATATATATATATATATATATATATATATATATATATATATATATATATATATATATATATATATATATATATATATATATATATATGTATATATATATATATATATATATATATATATATATATATATATATATATATATATATATATATATATATATATATATATATATATATATATATATATATATATATATATATATATATATATATATATATATATATATATATATATATATATATATATATATATATATATGTATATGTATATGTATAGATAGATAGATAGATAGATATAGATAGATATAGATATAGATATATATATATTTATTTATATGTATATATAGTTTTCCTATTTAATTAGTACTTAAAGTTTTTTGATAATGTAAATACACTTCTTATTAGCAAACAGATAATATCGAACCAAGAAATATTTCAAATATTCTTCCAAAAGAGAGTTTTATCAGTGGTTCTTTAATTTCCAAATATTGGTGAATAATGGTTTCAAATTTAGCTTTAACTGTCAAAATTTTGAAATTTGCAAGCATTGGTAATCTAAAATCAAATTTTGAGAAATGAAAGGTTTTAGGTTTGATCCTAATTCCATGTTAAATAAAAAAAAAGGATTGCGTTTCTGCCCTTTGTATATTTATTCTTCAGAATGAGTATTCTGAAATTCTAAGTGTTTATTCCCTTGTCATAGGGAAGCTTAATACATGATCTATAAAAAGTTTAAAAATACATATTTCTTTTCGAAATGACTTTCAGGGTTGTAACCGGAGTAAAAAATAAAATTGCTGGTTATTCAAAAAAAAATATTTTTCTGAATGTTGTAAATTAAGAATTTATCTATATTTAGCTTATCATTTCTATTAGACTTGCTGCAACGGAAAATTTTAAGAATTAGGAATACATTTTCCTTTTGATTGACCATGCGATTAACCATATCGATAGTTGCACAAAAGTTCAGTGTGTGGGATTGCATTTTGACATTAAAATATAGTTAAAATATTAAATTCCACAATTTTGTTAACCAATTTTCCTGAACATTTACATCTAATTTAAGTAGCTTGACAAACAACTGACATATTTGCTCAAAAATAAATGAAAATGAACGTTTTAATGTGTAAAAGATCTTATGTCTGGTGACATATATATAAATCTAATTGCCATAATTCAGTGCATATGAGTATGATATCTCTTCTCCTGCCTCAAAAGCATTGTGGTAATTATGTTACAAAAAATGTTAAATTTGTTTCTTTTCCATTTGTATTGAACTATATAAAAATGAAAAGAATCCCATACAGCGTTCAATATCACATAAAAAAACGATTCAAGATCTAGTTCAAGAAGAATAAGTGTCTCCATTGTTTGAAAACTGTGTAGTCAATATAACTTCAGTCCCCTTTCGTGTGTATAAAAATCGTACATTCAGAAGCGATGCTATGTGCAATGGCAAGGCAGGGTTGGCGGCTAAGTACGCAGGTCAAAAGAATTAAAGGATACCAAAAGTCGTTTATAAAATAAAGTTACTATTGTGGTTACGCAAATTTTTCTCATTTTCAAACTTCTCAGTACGCAACTTATAAGTTTGACTCCAAAAACGGAAGCAAATGAGATTTAGCTTTCAATTTGATGAAAGAAAATCAGAAAATAATGATCTACATTCAGTAAGCGCTTCATATCGATGAGTGCGATGTCTCAAATAAGGCATCTAACCGAATCAGAATCTTAAAGAATTGTTGGTTGGTTGGTTAAAAGAAGGCTAAGCACACACACAATCTGGAGTAGCAGAGACCGTTGAAATTTTATGAAATGTGATTTCTAAGATGTGGAACAGTTTTCTGGAGACTGTCATCATCTTGCACAACTTCTGAATTAAAAATTATCCTTAAAGATTCATGACTGAATTTACCAGAGGAACACTGTCGCATATTCATAATGAACTATTCTATTTTACTATATTGTTGCGGTAATTCTTCGTGCTCAGTGGAAATTCAATATTAGATGAGTCTCCTAATTTCTATGATTCGTTACATTTTATTCATGAAGAAAAATAGTTTGCTGAGAGACATTATTTGTGTCTGGAATGAATTTAACTTTTCTTGGAATGAAATTCTTTTTAAAAAATAACCAGAAAATATATTTTGTTGGTACATAATTTCAAGTGTTTCCTTGCATAAATTCATAATATTGTGATCAATATTTTAAACATGTTCGTTAACCATAACCACATATTTTAGACAAGGTACATATATTTTATTCATTTTAGAGAGTTATTATTTTGACTCACAAATCATAATGATCACGCAATCAAAGAAGTACACAAACCAATGTTAACAAAAAAAGAAGTGACAAAGCTTGAAAGTTAATAACGTTGAACAACTGTCGAAAGTATTTTCAAATAGTTACGTCAACCTATATTCACATCTTGATAAAATTAAAATTGCCGTTGCATTAATTTTCAAACATTATTAATTTCATTTACATTTGCCGTCAGAATCAGTTATTTGAAAACATGTTTTCCGTTGCTTGAATTAGAACGAATAACATAAAGTAACATATTTTTTCTCAAATATCATTCTGTTCAAATTATTAAAGAAATTTTTTAATCTCTAATTTCTTATTTCTTCTTTAAATCTCAATTCCTTTGCAATAATGACACAACAGATATTTATGGTATCAATTGCCTACTATATAATTTTGTATAATCTATCTTACAACTGTATTCCCATATAAAACCTCATAAATTTTTAACAAACGTTTTTTAAATGCTATTGAAAATCACATCTATTATATTTCAATTTTCTCGTATATATAATTAGTGAAAACTTTTATTTATGATATTGATGTTTCTGAGAAACTATAGTTTTAAGGAAATCCTTTGCCAAATTACATCACAGTGCCACCAATATATACGGATTTAAAATTCAATACATTTAATTTTATGTTTTCATTAATCTTAACACCATGCGCTATAGCACTTTTCGCAACATTGAATCCTTAAAACGACTATTTTAAGTATGAAATACAGCCTTTATTTTCTCACAACTTTTATTTTTCATAATAGAAAATGAAAAAGATTTTTGTCTTTTTTAAGGGTTTGGAAAATCTGTATTATAAGCACATAACGTTCAGAAAATAAACTTGCATTATGGTTAAAAACGGAAACTTTTGCTTTGTAATGCATATAAAATTTCCTTTTTATAGGCCAGAAAATAATGCAAATGCTTTTCTCGGAGCATCTGTTACAATATAGAGTCTGTTTTTCTTAAAGATGGCATAAGAAGGAAAATAGCGACGGAAATGGAAAATACTTTTACTGAAAAAAACCACGCGAAAGACTTAATATTTGCAACTAAGAATGCCGGAACTGTATTTCTTCGCTTTCTTTTTTCTAATAAAAGCAATTTTTTATATGCTCATATCAGAAATAAAAATTTTTAAGTTTAATCTGACTATTTATAATAGAAATGATGGGGAAAAAAATTGTACATTAAAATTTGATTAAAATAACGGATATCAAATTGGTTAAAATTATTGTAAAAATATCATCTCATTAGTTTCTACATCACAAGTACTGTTATACACTGAAGTTTCAAAAATATTAAAAGTAACTTGCAGAAGCATCGTAGGAAAGCTTGTCTTTTCATCGTCATAAACTTGCTATAGTGTCGTCATTTGAATTGATTATGCAATCTTCTAAATATTGGCTTTGATTTCTAAATATATTTTTGGATAATATTTTCTTCACAAAATCTGAAAAATTTGAAAACAGTATACAAAATTTATTAAGCTAGTTCAATCTGCTTTAAATTTCTAAATTTTTTAAATTTTTTTTAATTTTCGTACTTTTTTATATATCATTATCTTAAACAGCATCAGTTATTATAAACTAAAAATATTTTAAATTTATGTCATTTATTACTACTCTGCGTAAATACATTTTTCCGAAAAAGATTCATTGCGGTGTCTAAATTTTTGTTTCAAATCTAGTATAAGAAGATTCAACGTGTCATTTATGCACTACATCTTTCACTCGCAGATTGGATGCATAACAATCTTTTTATATGCAAGTAAAATCATTGTCTAAGTTATCTCGATGGGTTTTTTGTATTTCAAATAGTGGAAATTTTTTCATTCATAAAAGCTTTTACGTAATCTTTCCAAAGATTGTTTCAGAAATCCATTAAAAAATTTAAAGTTCTGTGTAAAAATCTAACATTTTTCATTCATTTATTCTTATGCAAAGTCTTATATTTCTTATTAAAATAACCAGCTCTTTTTCATGGCATCTTTTTGTATAAATTGTTTCAATAGCTTTCTCCAAAGACATTTTGTTTTTAATTTACTGAAGGCACACTTGTAATTTTACAAGATGCTTAAATACTTGTATTATATATAAGAACTTGGTATTATAAAAAAAATACTATATTCTTCAGTAAAATATAAGGTTATTTAAATACATTATACATTGGTGGCTAAACTCCAATTTTTCTATATAATGTTTATCCTATGGTGCCATATAATATATAAATATGCTCCCAAACATACTCATGCAAAAAGTAGAAACTCAGCGTTCATCCTCAGCTGTTCAACAGTGACTGTTATCGAACTCGAAACTTTTCATTTCAAAAAGCATTGCTGCATAGGAAATAGTAATTTTAAAGATTTTATCAACAATTATGGAAATAATGTAGATTATTTTTATGCTGATTATTCTAGTATTAGACACGGAAAAAACTATATATCATTGAGAAATTAACTGAAACCCCTTATAATTAACATTGAACTTAAAATTTAGCATTATAATTATTTGTTGATTACCACCAGGCTACGGAGATGTCTTGAAAAATAGTTATTGATCGTTTAAATTGCCTTATGGTGTGTAAAATATTTAAGTTTTTCTGTTTTTATTTATTATTTAATATGGTAAAATTTTCCTTTTACCATATAGAATAAAAAATAAAAATATTTAGATATTTAAGACAATCTAATCTTTGGAATGGTAATGTTAAATTTTTAATTAAATGGATATTTGCATATATGAGGAAACAGTGATAATTTTTTATCGTTAGTGGTAATTGAGAAATATTTATTTGTTGCACTTACATAAATGTAGATTTCAATTTAAAATAAATATTTATCAAAAAGTAGGAAATTTCAATTAAAAATTTATTATTCTACTAACAAAAAAGTAAAAAAGAAAATACTAAAATTTACAAAACAATTATTAATGTATAGTACAAAATAAAATTTAAAAGATAAATTGGTTTCTGATTTCAAATTATTGTAAGACAACTGTTGTAAGTTATAACTAATCAATATTAGATAAAACCATTCGAAAGGTTTCATTCTTCATTAAGTTCATTATTTTGTTCTATAATAATTTTTAAAACTATATCTGACAAATTTCTGTTTAACTTCTTCAAAATGCTTTTATCAAAAACAATGCAAGTTTAAGATTTAATCATTGATTACATTGGAACATTACTATATTTAAAACACATATTGGAACATTATTATATTTAAAAAGAAATTTATGCTTATTTTTATGTTAATGCTAAAATACTTGGAAGTAAACAGTGTTTTCATGCAACTTTATAAACACATTCATACTTTTTACGAAAGCAATCATCTACAAAATTTAGTGCTGCCATCTTTCGGTAAATTTTGGCAGATATTTCTGGTCTCCAGGCATTTTTAAGATAAATAAATATTTTCTGCGTTAAAAGAAAATATTTCAAACAAGCAATTTAGTGTGTGCAAATGTAATTTAAACGTTAAGAACAATATAATATAGGGCTGTAGTTCAAATTTTTAAGTTAAAAAATGTCTTCAAATTTTAAACTTTTATCTATTTATTAAAATCAAATATAATTGTAATTCTCTAGAGTTTGCTTATTTCAACGACTAATAAAAACTGCAATTAACTTGATGCTGTTTAAGCATTTGAACTTAATGGAAACAAATATAAGTATTTTTTAACTAGTAAAAAATTCTCATTTTCTTCACATAAATATTATTTGAATTTAACGTGATATCATTAGAACAAGAACAGAAAAAAGAAAGTTTAAACTATATTTTTTTCCAACGACGGGCACTTGGGGGTTTAACCTTATGTCACAACAAGGCCAGAAGCTGCTACTCATTTGTCGTTACCCATCGGGCACCTGTGAATCAAGTCACGGAAGCGAGTAGCGTTTTCCGCGTCTTACCACCACAAACCCGTTTATAGGGTGGGCTACATTCATATATCATCACGGAAGAAAAGATGGAGAAACAAAGTAACATCCATGGCCCGAACCGGGATTCGAACCCAGAACCCACAGTTCAGGGGTCAGAAGCGCTAACCACTCAGCCATCGGTCAACACGCAAACCATATAAGATAACATTTGACTAAACTATAAGCATTGCATGGAATACGCAAATGATTTCTTTTTAATTTAAAAAAATTTGAAATAAACAATATTATATATTAAGTAGTAAAATATATATATCCATATAGGATCAAATTTAATTCGTAACAAATTTAGCTAAATTTAGATAAGCAAAATGTATATCCGTATTAAATTTAATTTAATTTGAAGAGTGTGTTCTCAAATATATAAATCACTTCCAATAAATACATTCAAAAACTCGAAATTTTGTCTCAAAATTAAGACAAATTTTTAATAACTAATTGCATAAAAATCGACATATTTCAAATTTTCTATTATACCATTCATTAATTAATACTGAAAAATTCATTAATTCTACCGTCTTCCATAACATTGTTAATTATTTTTCATTACATTAACACTTATTCATCTAATTATTAAGTTTACTTTAATTAATGCATGCTTTAATTATTATTTTATTTTGTTTAGAAGAAAAATTCTACCTTCGATTGCCATATGATATTTGAGATGCTATCAAAATAATTTTAATTTTTTATTATTAAATATTTTATTGACATTTCCGAGATTATGTTTTGTTTGATATTACACATTTTATAACTAATTTTTGATAAATGCGTTTGAGGTCATTTAAAATCATGTGCGAAATACTAATCTAAAAATTCAATTATAAAACATTTTTTTTTCATAATAAATTATTTAAAAGCATAAATACCTTACTTGTATGATTATGGTATTTAAATAAAACTGAAAATTAATGTGTATCATTCTGCACTCAATCTTTATACTGATATGTGTAAGTTTTTACAAATTAAGATGGATTGCGATTCATTACAAACACTGAATTGAATATATAAGTACAAATAATTGAACTAAATATAATTAAGGTGACAAATCAATTAGTTATATAATTGATTAATTCCGAAAAAAACATTTTTATTGGTTATAAATCAACGGCATAATATATTTTATTGACAAAATTTAAAATAAACGCTATTTTGTATATCATAGTATACATTTCTCAAAAGAGCAAATATTTTTATTCTTATGAAACCAGATATTAATAAGTAATAATTAAGCGTTTATTATACTATTTGATAAATTCATTTATATCATTACTTGACTTAAAGAAATCAATTTTCAATTACTATTTTTGAATTGATAAAGGATTATAAACTTTGATGCATTTTTTACAAATTGTGATATTATTTCAAAGTATGGACAATGTTGTGAAATAATGCATATAATTATCTTCACTTTTATTAGCATTCTTTTCGATATGAACTTCACAAATTTTACAGCTTATGATCATATATATCCCTGGAACAAAGAATTGAATAGTTCATAAAGATGTCATTCATATAATGAGAGAAAATTCGTTTGTAACCAAAAAGAAAGCCTTTTAAAGTTAGTCATATATCTGCTTTTTAAATTAACTCTTGCCCTACCCAAATGAATTCCAGATATATTACTTGTTAAATAAAAATTAATTCTTTCACAGAAATGCAAAGCCTGAAAATATTTCATAATTTGAAAAAATTCCTAGTAAATTTTTCCTCGAGAGTTTCACTAATATTCAGTATGCATGCAATCATGTTTTTTCTCAAGATATAAAATTTTACCAATAAGAAATAAGGAAGAGTATATTTTATATTGTATTTTCCAGAAAATTTTATTTGCTTAACATATTTTTATTAATATTGAGAATTTTGATTTTCAAAATATATCCATTAAAATATTATTTGTTGCTATTTGAAAAAAAAATTATCAATGATTAACCAAGACAGTTTCGTATTTCAAAAAATTCCTAGTAAATTTTTCCTCAAGAGTTTCGCTATTATAATAATTCAGTATGTGTGTAATCACGCTTTTTTTCTCAAGATATAAATTTTTCCTATAAAAAATGAGGAAGAGTATATTTTACACTGTATTTTTCTGAAAACTTTATTTCCTTCACATATTTTTATTAATGTTGAGAATTTGATTTTCAAAATAGATGCATACAAAATATTATTTGTTGTTATTTGAAAATTTTACCAATGATCAACCAAGACCGGTTTCATATTTCTTTTACTAATGCACCCAAAATCCTTAACATCATTTGCCTGCCTCAAAGCCAATTCTCAAATTTAAGGTAAGCAATATTAATTTGAAATTCAATGCAAAATCTTCTGCTGCACCTCAATCACTGCTGTGATTTCTTTCTTCCTTTTTAAAATTCAATAGTCCCATCCCTTCCACAAAGGTGACGTGATCTGCGTCACTGTCAGAAATTTGTTTTAACGGAAAAAAATTCAAGAAACTGAAGATCCGCTTTTTGAAAAGGAAATATATTAGAGTTTGTACACGTAGCAAAATTTTATAATAAAAAAATGGCAGAGAAAGGAAATTTAATAGATAACAGAAATTCACACTGAAATCTGATATACAATTGATTTTTCATATATTTTCATGACTATAAGTGCCATTAAATTTAAATCTTAGAAAATATTTAAAAATTTGAAACAAAGAAATATGTTTTAAAAGTATATTACTTAATACAATTGATATTTAGAATAATAAATGCATAAAATTATACCTAATTCATTTATTATTTGTTAACAAACATTAAAAACAAATTTGCTTAACTTAAATCATAGAAAATTTTAATTTCACCATTGATATTTTCTCCTTATTATTTATTAGAAGAATAGATTCAAACAAATCTATGGATCACATGTAACGTACAGTTTCTAAAATATCTTTGCTTTTATTTTATATTAAAACCTACTTTCTATAACAATTTTTCTAAAACTTATCTTAATTTAGTGCCAATAAACTGATGCTAACAATCATAAAATTAAATATTTTAACTAATTGCGTTGTTTTAACTTGTTTTGCAATTCATTCTTTTCTAATTATAAATTGCAATAGTATTGCATATTTTAATAGTAAATTTTGCTTAGACTGATAGACTGATAGAGACTGGATAGAGCTGATGACTTTCTGAAAATTAATTTCTACAGTAAATACACAAATTGGAAGGTTGGATGTACGTAAATTATTTGGGGGCTTATATGTATTGCATCACATGGGAACTCATATAGCTCACATTATTTAGAACAAAAATTAAAGCAAGGTAATGTTTAATTATTAGGAATTATTCATGTAATCAGTGAGAAATAAAAAATTAACTGAAGTGGAATGATTTTTAAAAACATAAAATGCCAACAGATCTTTTGTCAGTCTGTTTGTGAAGTTAAGACCTTAATATCTATCCCTTCGTTTCATAGATTCACGACTGCTTGAGTATTTATGTCCGATTTGCGAACAACCAATCTTAGAAACAAAGTTGCAATTTTTAATTGAAGATCCTTATATTCTTTACGATACAAAAGTAGTTTCAGAACATATAATTGACCCCATTTTTAGGATGTGTAAAAATATGAGAGTCGATTTGATGATGTTAATGGTAAAGACTAAATCTTGGTAAAACAGAATAACTTGCAGAAAACGTGATCCTAATGCAAATATCTTCCTCTCTGAATTTTGTAAGTAAACACAAACTTTTTAATGAACTGTAAATGAGTGATAAATATTAACAGAACCTGAAGCAGAAGAAATTTTTCAGGGAGACTCAGTGACTATATAGATTTGTTAATAACTTAAAACATCCAACACAATCAATTTGTCTGAAATTAGGAGCTCCGGTCAAGAGACGAAGTCAATATAAAAGATAATATCTTCTTCTCCAAACTTAAGCAAACTGTTTTAAAATATGACTCTGACTAGCCAATTTGAACAGAGTATGACACATTTGTCACTTATTAGACCCAGATGATAGAATAAAATCGATCACGAGTCATTTATACAAGCTCAAACCACAAATTGGATTAAAAAATAAAATAAAAAAGTAAAATTGATCACTTTTTTAAAGTATTGACACTGTCTATTTCAACTTTATTAACCATAAAGTGGTTGTTTCTTTCGTTCCAGTAGAGATCATGATTACGTCACTTTATTACAATTCTCATTGGTTTAAAATATCCATGACGTCAGATAACGTTTCATGTAGGTAATGTGTGAGTGGCAGCAAATGAGGCAAAGTTCGCCATAGAATGTCTGAATGTCGTCAGCGATGAGAAAAAGTCCATTCATGATTTTTATCAGTAATAAAGAAGTATTTTTTTATTATAATTTTTTTCCGTTTGTAAAAGTTTACAATATTATAACAATTACCAGTGTTTCTAAATAATTAGCTTTCAAATTTTCAAATCTTTAGCGATATTGCTTCCAAAATTTTTGAAATTATTATTTTTTTTAATTTGTGCCTTTGACCGATTCAAGTTTTCTTGCCTGGCTCTCCGGCTCACCATGTTCCCTTGTGTGGCAACTCAGCCACAGTAAATCCCTAAAGGGGAATGAGAAGCGCATCTTCCCTAACCGATGGGGAATCTGACCAGTTGCTATTTGGATGCGGTCGAATGAAGACCGTATTGGCACCAGTGTATCACGGTGTGGAACTCATTTTTATAGAATATAACCATGAGAATTGTTATTTGTTAATTGTTATTGTTAAAATAAAATATTAAAGGCAATAGGACTTATTAATGAAAGGAAACAAACACGCAACAATTCGTAACGCAATACCTTGTGCCTGGCTCACCAACATCTCTTCTATCATTTCACGTTCTCTTGAAAATAGTTAAAGATTCTCTAATTCATTCTCTCACTCTTTAATTTTACTTGATAAGCATTTTAGGCTTAAAATACTGATCGTTACGAGTATTTGAAATCCTGATTCCTGAAATCGTTTTGAATATCTTTGAGCCAAATATGCTTCACTACAGTCGAATCGATAGGGATATGACACCCAAATAGAGCAATAACTCTATAGCTTCAACTCGCTGGAATCGAAATTAAAAATATTGTTGAAGTTTATTTTACTAATAAAATGATTTCTTGATACCAAAACATCAGTTTGAGAAGCCGTTTTTCCATTGATTCAAGCCATTAACACGTTGACAACAAAACAGAAGAAAGAGCAAAATGAAAAAGGCAATACAAAACATCCGCTTTATGGTTAGTGTAAATTGGCAAGGATGATTTTTTTTTATTTCATTACTGCTTTTATATTCAAAATCGGAAATTAAATTTTCGTGAGATTGCAGATCTGGCAATTGCAATCATCACATATGAGTGTCCACCAAGATAACTTCTTTTTTTTTTAATAATATTTGCTTGTATCTATTGCTGTGTTGCAAGAAGAAAATCAGTGACAGACACATATATGTATATTGTGATATGATTGAACAAAATTATTAAAGCTGAAAAGTAAAGAAAAAGTACTGATTTCTTTCTTTCATCCGATTAATATCTTAACTATTTAGACTATAAAGCTGTAACGGAACACTAAAATATTTTTAAATAATTTTATTAGCTAGTTTTCATCATCACTGAGTTACATTTTTCATTAAAATAATTTCAGTCATTTCGATTTTATTATTGCTTAGATTAAGTACTCATACCACCACAAATTTAGTTTTTAAACTCAACAATTTAAGATTTTAAAATTAAGTTGACGATGGTAGCAATTTCATGAATATGAATCTACTTTTGACAAATTTTTGTAAAACTGAAAAAATGCTTTTTTTATATATATATTTTATTTTTATTTTGACTAACCTTTTTTTATCAGAACTAATTGCACTATAAATGAGCCTTGTATAAATTACATCTTCTGCTGAGTTTTAAGCAAGGACATTATGCTCATAAAAGTATAAAAAGGTGCACAATTGACAATTTAGATGGAGGATTCAGTACCCCATCAGAATAAGATTCAAATACTCTTTCTGATAGAGAAAACACGTAATTTTGTAAATTTGATAATTTGTACAGTCAAGTAAATTAAACGCAATTTGAAGCCTCAGGATTAATTTGCAATATAAAAGAATGACTAAAAATAAAAATCAAGTCAAAGCATGGAGAGAAAACCATTTTGCATCACGTGACTTAAATACAAGTGTCTCTACAATTAGTGACTTCTCTGAAAAATAATTAGGAATTTAGAAGTTAATTTTTTATTTCTCTCATTTTTTTTATTGAAGAAAATATAGGCAGAAAAACGTGCTTTTCAAGAGTGCTAATGTTTTACAATCATATATATTATAGACAAGTTAATTTTTATTTATAACTTATGTTAAATTTATGGTTGAAAAAAAATCCATATTATTTAAAAAACTTAATTCCTCAATTAATATTTATAGTAGTTCTTTGAATTTGTTCTCTTTATCATAAGAGTAGCTAAAGTCAGGGAATAAATTGCATATGAATAATTTAATAAGTTATCCAAGTAAGATTAGTTTAGGAAATGATTCTAAAGATTAAGAGGATATATTTTTGAAATTATATTTTTATTTATTATCTTTGACTCCTTATAATTTTTTTATTTTTAGGTTTTATGTAATACTCCTTTAAGTGCTCTTTAAGGGCAGCAAATTTGTTATGTAATTATAAATTTTAGATATCGTGAATAAATATATTTAATAATATTCTATTAAAAATAATTCATTATGATAGATTAATAATTAAAATACCATTTTAATTTTTATTTCCACTTATTATTTACTGGAATTTTTCAGGGTATGAAATATACTACGGAATGAAAAGATAAAAATCCCAACTTCAAAAAATCAGTTCCTTTTGTATATATTAAATTTAAAATAACAATTTATATATTATTTCCAAAAATATATTTAAAAAATCAACACAAGTTTATAATTTACATATTATGAATAAAATTTAATTAAATTGTATTCAGCCGTAAACATTATAAATGCTCTTTTGAATTCTTATTAAAGTGATTATTTTCTGTATCGAAATACTGAGTGAATTAAATTGTAAATAGATTAATCTATCCAACTCACCAACTCGAGTTAATCTCATTTTGTGGTGAAAATGGATGCTAAAATAAATATCTATTTTAAACTCTGCTAAATATAAACTTTAAAAATAATATTAATAATTTCAATAGAACTTAAAAAATACTATAAAAATAAAAGTGCAATGTATTTATGTACAGAGTTGTGAATAAATTACATTTAATATAACAAAAAAAAATCAATCGTATCTAAGTAATCGTATGAATAAAGCTAATATTTAAAAAGTATTAAATATAAGATAATTTCAATTTTTGAAAATAGAATTTTTAAAATAAATCCATTTAAAATTATGTAATTAAAGTCTATTTAATTTATTTTAATGTCTACTTAATTTTTTTCAAAAATTTTCATAAAATTCCGTGATAAATAAATTTTAATTACTAAAGATAAGTAAATCGAAAATTTTTAAGCCCCTAGTTTTTATAAAATTTACAAAAAAATTTTTTTTATCAGTATTTACTCCAGTTATTTTTTTCTATGACTGAAAAAGAAATATGAAAACGCCCTCAGCTATTTTTCTTTATCATCAAGGAAAAGTCGCTTTCCGAGTTTTTCCGTTCAATAAAATATCTTAGTTGGAAAAAATGCTTAACAAAAAACCAAATAGACTTTTCTTATAAGATGTACTCAAGAAGTATTTCATTTTTACAACAATGAAAGGCTTGCTACTTCTGCAGTGTACTATAACTGAAACGTGTCTCAAAAAGTCCAATATTCAACGGATACAAGTATAAAAGTGATATTATGGACATGTATATAAATCATATTTTATACTGAATATCTAAGCAAATGTCAGATTGCAATGACTGACATATGTAATGACATACCGTGCTTACAACATTTAATTCACATGTTATCATTGTATAGATCTCGCAGAATATTCCAATACAAATAAAGGTAATTCCAAAAAGTAATATTAAAATTGTAGTTCTTTATGAGTATTAACTCAAGTACCGATATTGTGGATTGCAACAAGATCAGGCCAAAAATACTTGGAAGTTTGAAAGATACAATATTATATGTTCTATCACAAAGACCAATTCCCCTTCGTCAATAAAAATAGTTTTTTTTTTTTTTATATTTAAAGAGTTGAAATTACTTGGAAGACAGTGAATCTAATACATCTGTTATTTTTACCAATAAAAAAAATTGTTTGAAGTGCTATTGCCAAGAAATACTAAGTTTTCTCTAATTTATATAAAAGGCATAATACACTATATGATATAGAAATAATATAATAAGCACATAAGTGAAAATTTATATATATATATATATATATATATATATATATATATATATATATATATATATATATATATATATATATATATATATATATATATATAAACTTGATGTCAATGTGTGATTGAGCATCATTCTAAAATTTGTGCTTTGCAATTTTAAAGGGAGGAAGTACAATTTAACTTTTTTAGTTTTTTTCTTTGTATAATATATATATATATATATATATATATATATATATATATATATATATATATATATATATATATATATATATATATATATATATATATATATATATATATATAAAGTTAAATTGTACTTCCTCCCTTTAAAATTGCAAAGCACAAATTTAACTTTTTTAGTTTTTTTCTTTGTATAATATATATATATATATATATATATATATATATATATATATATATATATATATATATATATATATAAAGTTAAATTGTACTTCCTCCCTTTAAAATTGCAAAGCACAAATTTTAGAATGATGCTCAATCACACATTGACATCAAGATATTTTTTTGGTAAGTTCCAATTTCAGGATCACTTGCTTCAATTACCACCTGAATCAGTCAAACGCTGAAGCATCTTTGAAACCATTTGATTTTTACACTATCCGAATACCATTTGCAAATTTAAATTTTTATTTCATAATTTTATTGCATATGCATTATTGCAAAATTACTCTCACTTCTTATTAATTATACCCAGCTTATTCGATAGTTATTATTACGATAGCATATATATTATTTGGTTAAAACTGAAATCCCTCATTTCACTGCCTTTTTATCTCTTAAAAAATATGTCTCTTATGCTTTCTTTCTTTTATCTCTTTTAAAATAAATCTCTTAAATGAGCAAATTTTATGATTTTTTTAACTATTTTTAGTACAAAGTATTTATAATAGTGAAATATTATTCTTAATAACTATCACAATTTTAAACTAACGGCAGTTTCAACTTTATGGAAATGTCTAACAAAAATACAACAGATAGTTTATAACATAAAATAAAATATACGATATTTTCTGCTCAATTATTAGTAAAATATGTTAAAGACTTAAAATTCTTGTTCTAAATGTATGTAAATTAAAAGGATTTTAAAAGCTGATATATATTTCATATAGAAATTTTGTCATTTCGGAATAAAACACGAATCCAGAATACCAATCTTCCCAGATAGATTTGATTATAATTATTGCAAAAATCACATCCATAAAGTACTTGGTATCTTGACAGTCGTTCCGGTCAGAATAAATAAAATGTCAAGAACTATTATTTGATGAGCTATTTTTCAATTTCTCAACTGACACTCCACAGTGGATAGTCCAACAACTGAAAAGACATTTCAATGCATATGAACATCACGGCATATAGCTTTTCAGTTCTTTTCACCCAACAGACATGAATTCGAAAAACTGATGCGAAATATCACCTCCCATTGACTGATACAAAAACCGGAATCTTCTCTGAAAAACACTGCCCTGGTAATGGAAAATTATCATTTGTGAGTATCTATGCACTTCGACATCTATATGTATTATATGTGTGTATACTATATACCTTTGTGAGTATATATGCAATTATTATCATAGATGAGGCTACTGAAGGCTGGTATTTTCCTCGTCGAATTTTTTTGATCAAATCAACAACCACGTTGAAAACATTAATTCACGATAAATTGCCTTTCGTGGGGAAAATGCGAATTTGCCTGAAACTAGAAACACACTTAACTTTGGTTTAAAATTATAATAGTTTAAACATTGATGATTATCCTTAATAGAGCAATTCGAAGCTATTTTATTTTGTAATAAATGCTGCATGGAAGTCTATAAGATTTTCCTGAAAGAATTAAATATCTGCACATAGTAACTGAAACGCAAACAAAATTCTAAACATAAGAAAAAGAACTTCTGTAGAAGCAAATATAAATTCGTAACAATCGTAATATACTGTAAAGACTTAAACTGAATATGATAAATTTAATTCTAAACACAAATACTGTTAAGAATAAATACCAGTTTCTCCTCATTTTTAATCATCAAACATAAATTGTCACTAGTTCTGCGATCTATTTAAACTTATTATCTATTAAACTTATAAATTTTGTTGTGAAGAAAAAACAAAATATGAGTTGGCAGACGGACAGACATACATCGCAATCTTGCAAACGTGCACATGCAAGAAAGAGCAGTTTCATTCACCTGTTATTCAATATTGATTGGGATCCAATTCGGAATCTTCCGCTCTGAAGACAAGGCTTACTATTAAGGCATAATTTTTTAAAAATTACTTCAAAAACTTTGCAGTGTAAGGAAATATGAGACATTTCAAAACAACAATATATTGTTGATAAAGATGACTATTAACTTCTTACGAATTGACTGGAAATGACTTAGAAACAAAGAAAATATATAAACGCCCCAGATAACACTTTTTATATAGTTCAATCCTAAATTTGTTGTAAATTATATATATATAAAACCTACTTCAGATACAATCATTTCAGGAACATTTTGATAATGAAATCTAGCACCAAATTTTTTTTCTTTTTAAATAAGTAGTGTGTTTAATTTTCATTTGAAATGATTACTTTCAAATGATTTATTTCAAATTATCATTCCACTAATATTCATATTGACATAATTTCTCTATGTTTATAAAGTTAATTCTGCTAAATATAAATGTTTGTAGAATTTTAGCTTCCAAATATTTAATTCCAGTTTAAAAATCGTGAATACATAAATCATTGTATTATTTATGCACGATTATTGTAAAAAAATTCATTTTAATTTCATTATTTATAAATATGAATTATATTAAATTTTATAAGTCTCGATCTCATATTTATAAAGCATCAAAATCTTAATCTTATCCAAAAGTCATATAAAAATATATCAACTATTATTGACAATTTTCTTTGTTCATAAACGTAAATTATATTAAACTTTATAAAACTTGGTCACAGTTATAAACTATAAAACCAAAAATTAAAATCTTTCATGTTTAGGATACATTGTAATATTTTTTCACGAACTGAAACACATAAACACATAAGCATTGAAAATAAGTACATAATGCAAAACGAAATTTTTTTTCGTAATACAAAAACAGGAAATATTATGTTGAACTTATTTCATTATTAAACTTCATAAAATTGGAAAAGCTTTCTATACGGGATGTTTCTAAAATGTTTCAAAAATATTCTGAAAAGGACTCTGAGATGTTAATAAATATACGATTGAAACTATTAAAAAACCACTTTAACTACTCTTGGTTAAATTCATCTCATAATAATTAGTGTAGTTGAAGTACTCACGCAACAGCTTTATGTAAAATATAGTAGCAATCTAGTGTAGATTAACTTTAAATCTCATTCCTTCCATTATAAATTATTTACCATCAAACATACACTTAAATCAAAAATTTAAATCGTTTTTTAAATTACATTATATAACATTAGATTTTAAAACAAAACAGATATTGAAAAAGCATGTTTGTAACTTTAATTTTCAAGAACAATGTATATTAAATAGAGAAACATTTATTTTAATACTTTACCAAAGATTGATTTTTGTAATTATAATGCAAACAAGTTTTCTGATTTAAAAATTCCCTGATTTCTAAGATTTGTAAAAATCTAGTATTTACCCATTATTAATAACTTAAAAATATGAAATTATAACAATATGATTCATAAGTAACAAAATTTGAATATTAGATAAAATATAAATTGCAGACCAAATCATTTAAACACAAAATTAAATTATTAGTATTGATAAAGAAAAAAGAAATTATTTCACAGGAAAAAAAAATCTTATTTTAGCTAAATGGGAGAGAAATATTAGCAGTTAATAATAATCAATAATTGCATTTATAATTTATGTAATTAACACAATAAGTGGAAGTATTAAAGTAAAATGTGTCAATAATTATCAACCTAATACTGCAGAAATTCGAATGATTCACTAATTGTTAACCTTAACTTTTAATACAGTTAGAATATTAATATATATGTGTGTGTGTGTGTGTGTGTGTTTGTGTGTGCGTGTCAAAAAAAATATCAAAAAGCATTTTTTATAATAAATACTCAAAATAAAAATTCTATAACTTTGATAAATATAACTGCAATTATAGTATTTGTAGAAAATTTTTGCAGTTTATTTTGACTTTAATTTAGACCTATAAATTGCACCATTGATAATATAAATGGAAACACTTAAAAACTTAATTTTTGTATATGATTAAATTCATAATGCATATATTTTCTATGTAACTTAACATGAGCAATGTTTTCCTCCAATTCCACAAAAAGCTATCAGAATTTAGACTGATAAGAAATAGCCTAAAAGAAAATTAGTAAAAAAATGAGTGAGTCAGTTAACAAAATTCCAAGCAATAAATTTTTTAACAGGAAAGAAACAATATGATTTTCTGTGAAGTTATAAATGTTTTCAGATGCAAATGTAGATCTTATAAATAAAAGTCAACATTAATACTTAAAATGACAAAAAAATTATCTTCTATATATTTTTTTAAATGTTTACATTTTAATAAAAACTTACATTATAATTTTCTTAATCTTTTAATAATCAATTTTATAAATCTCTAATTTTCTTCAATGAATTTATTAAACTACAAAATATAGTAAAGTAGTTTATATTCAATCATTTATAATTTTAAAAATTTAATATTAAAATTAACTTATTATTAAAAATTATTTATCAACAATTTTTGCACAGCATAGTAAAAAATATATATTAATTTCTATTACAATGAAATGCATACAATATTAGCACTTCCAATATTTAATATAAAATTTTTTATTATTAAATAAATATTTCAAACTTAATCCTAATAATGTCATTTTATTAAAAGTAAGTTTTGTATTGTTATTCTATTTAATTACAATATACATCAATTGAAAAACATGCATTTTAAAAATTTCTGGAATTCTTCCAACATTTAACAAAAATAAAGTTCATTTAAAAATAATTTTTGGTTATTATTACTTAAGTCACAAACATTTCCTACATTACATGTAAGGTTTTTTGTTATGAATAATTATAGTAAATATTATTTATGTAAGCATGAAAGACACTTGAATGAGACAAAAATAGCAAATTCTGTTTTAAACTCTTTTATTTGTACATATGCTCTAACACTGACAAATATAATAATAATAAAAATGTTTTAATGAGGTTTAAATAATAATGATAAGCAATTTACATGCGAAAAATGATTAAACAAATTCAATGAATTTTAATGTTACAAAAGACAGTATGTACAAGCGAATTTTTGTATAATTTACACTATGTGTTATTAAAAAATGCTGTACAACATTTTAAATATTAACAAAAATTAAATTTTCCAGTAGACTAATTCAGGACCATAAATAAATCCCATTACAAATTCTTTTTTACTGTACTAAAATCCACATAAAGTACATAGAACACTTATTTACAAAAACTTTTAAGTCAAATGGATATTTAGTTAACTTTTTGTTTACATTATTTACATAAATACAAAACATATGCTGATTATATAAAGAATTCTTATTGAGATAAAAGGAAACTATGTAGATTTAAAAAATTTTTATGAATGAACTCCAATCAATACTATGGTTAACATATTTTTATGAGATATTAAAATAAATGAAATAATTTCTTAAATTTTATATTAATAAAAATATAACATAAAAGCAATTAATATTTTGTAAACAATAATTTTTAAAAAAGTATTTCACTCAATCTCTTCAATAGTAACACTAGATGTTGCATTTGAATTTTCTGGTTTATTATCTGGTTTGATATGTTCATCAGCAGGTGCTTCAGTAATAACAGGTTGAGAAGGAGGAAATCTGACAAATCTCAGTTGATTCAGTACAGATGGATTGAAAGCTCCAAACCTAGGTTGCTTGTTCCTAAACTGAACATTATTAAATTGCTGAAAATTGTTCATATTGGGAACTTGGCTTGCATACCTTGCCTGCACTCCTGGTGCATAGCCAGGTATATTTTGAGAACCTTGGTTTTGTGCTGCTAATCTTTGTGCTTGAATTTTAGCTGCATACTCCATAGCCAACCTTTGGTTATCTTGAGCAATAAGCTGGAAAAATAATTGTTTTAAAATTTTATAATTCATTGTAAAAAAGTTCTAAATGATTGCAGTGTACAAATTTTACATAACATTAAAACATAAGACAAAAATATTTTAATCTAAAAAGTAAGTTAATCAAAGTTAGACTAAACCGATTTTCAACAGAATGCTAAAAGTCATAAGTTCTCCCATTTACTTCTCTTTTCTATCTTATATTTCATTCTATTTATGAATGAAATGAAATTTGTTTAAGAATTTTACGAGATTGGAATAGGAAAAATTTTAAATGAAAACTCATGTTTATTTTTACTTTAAAATTTACACAGTTTATTTTTTAATAATTACCATATAAAGGGTAATTGGCTGTACGATAAAAAACTATTCTTATTAAAATTATTAGTTTTAGATATTTTTATGTACTTAAATAATTATTGGCTTTATCATTTCCAAGCATATTAACAACTAAATCATCAAATTATGAATTTATTAAATGTTTTTAATTTTGTGAGAATACAATAAGTTTCATAAATTGAAAAATCCAAATTTTAGGGTGGGAATTCAAATCATAAGAATTTTTATTAAAATAAATAATAGCAAGAAAGATTCAAAATGTAAACATTTAATTAAAAATGTAATTAATGTAAACATGGTAATTAAAATGATTAACATTTAAAATAAAATCTTTATTTGTTAATAAAAAACAATAAATAAATAAAAAAATAGTAACAAATTACATAAATATTGCACATTTACGAGTTCAAGGAGACTAATTTTTATCAAGATGAAATCCTTTACTAAATTGTAAATTGTTTTTAATGTAAAATAATAATACTCTAATGACATCAAACCTAAAATCAGGCAGTTGTATCAACAATTAATAATACCATAATGAAATAGTACAAATACATAAAATTATAGCTCCAAAAATTCAAAAGACTAGTTAAATTCAAGTTATTACAGAATTTATTAGAAACTTTAAAGTGCTTAAAAACTGCATCAATGATGATATCATAAGTTAATTATAGTTACACCAGTGGTAATAATTCAAGCTAACAATTGAAATATTAACTATAAATTCCATGAAACATAATTTTTCTTTACAGAAGTAATTTCAAATTAAAAACAAAACTCAATTACATATCTATTTATCAAATGGAGTTGAAAAGGAAATATTTAAAATTTCATTAAACAACTCAAATTTAAACTTGAAGCAGATGTTAGCTATGTGTTAAATTATTTACCATTATAACAAAAATATCACAAATAATCACTAAAAAGTTGAAAACCCGTAACTACTGATAATATTTACATGACCAAGGATTAAAAATTTAGTAAAAAATAAAAAGCTTTAGTAGCAATCTTATTTCATTAATAAATTTAGTGTTACACATAATATTTCACAATACATATATATAGCCAATTATGATACAATATTTAGATTTAATTATTAATTTTATGAACATATTTGCATTTGAGTTTATCTCAAAAATTAATATAATAACTACCAAAGATTCTAAATGCACAACAGGAATCAAATATATTTTTATAAATTAAATCATAAGCAAAACTATTTTTGTGGTGGAAAATTCAATATCTTTTCAATGAATTTTTACATTGTTCCATACTGCATATCTAGTTGTCTCACAATTCCACAAGCATAATTTGATCCATATTCAACAATAGCTTCCCTATTAGATCTACAACAAGTTTGTAAAAGTTACTGTTGCAACAAAATAATATTTAAAGCTAATATGCATGCTTAAGCTTTGCAGACCTTTAATCATCAGATAATTTCTTGTCATAAAACTACTGTCCCATAGTTAATTACGATTAGACTTTCTCATTTAATGTTACAGTTGTGTAAAATAATTAAAAGAAAACTGTAAAGAATTATTTAGATTTTAACTACTCAAATTTATGAGAAAAATATTAAAATAATAAACTTTAATAAAAAAGAGTGTGAAACTAATATTATTCCTAGCATTCATAAATTTGACTTTGCATATTGGTTAGCTTAAAGTCAAAGGTTACTGTAAGGTGTTTTAATATCATCTTTACCTTTATGACTTTTCATACATAAAGTGTCACATCCTCATGATAATGGGGAGTAAATCTGAAACAATTTCAAACCAATGCCGTACACAATCATAGACATGCAAACACATAGAATCTGAAACAGCTATCTATAATTCTTTAAGTGTTTATGATCAAATCTGTGTTTCACTAAGCCTATCATTAGATCTCAGTTTGAGCTTTAATCATACTTTTACAAATCCATTGATTAAAGATAAAAGACGTTTGTATATTTCAAGTAAAAGTGAAAACTGCTGATTAAAGATGGAATGAAATTACAATTTTTTCCCAGGTGGGTATCCTGGAAATAAAATACAAAGAACCAAATTTAAAGCAGTTAGGAAAACCAGGTCTTTAGCAATCAGATTTCAAATATCTCGTCCTTAACTATAACCATCCTGTAAATGTTAAACTGATCATTTTGATTTTAATGTAACCTTATTATATATATATATATATATATATATATATATATATATATATATATATATATATATATATATATATATATATACATATATATATTAGAAGTTATATATACTTGATTTACTTATATGAAATTACATTACTTGATTTTTTAAACAAAAAAAGCCAACTATTTAAGATTTCAGGAAACCAAATAAATTCTCACATATATACCATTCATTCTCATATACATTCATCATTTTTTTTACCTCATATATAATTGTACAGAGTAATTTAAGTGCTTTTTAACTGCATTATTTATACCTGCTGATTTCTACTAACTAGAAGATTCAAAATATTACTATACTATTCACTTTAAACCTTATTGAGAAATAAATTTGAAATTTCAGCAAGCACATTTCTCTTTAAGCATCACATTAATGGACAGGCTTCAGACCTAGGATGCAAAAACTTTAAAAAAAAAATTATTATCCCAGACAAAACTTAATTCATCAACAGATCTAATCTAAAAATTATTTTCCTATAAAAGAGCTTTATTAATGGTATTACTCTTAACTTCTGAAATCTGTTACTATGTTGGCCTTTCTAGTAATAATTTTATAAATTGAAAATGGGATTAACATTGAACAACTACAATAACAATTTTGTGTTTAAGAAAGAAATAATTCTGTTACATTTAGTTAGAAATAAATATAAGCTATAATAAACAAAAAATAACTTAAATATGCTTTTTGTGGGAAGAAAGAAAACATAGGTATTCACTTCAGTCAATAAATTAATATGTAAAACAACAAAGAAAAAATAATATGAATCGACCCACATATACTATCAGAAATTAAATGTAAAAAATAAATATTTTATTTAAAAATCAAATCATGGCTTATATTTTTATAAGATATGTATAGGTAAACAGAAAACTACTAAACATCTGTAAGCCTTTATCAATGACTGACTTAACTATTATTAAAATCTTAAAGTTAAATCATTAAAACTTTATTTCACTAGACAATTTAAATTTAGATCTAAATTATGCTTTAAATTTAAGCACATAAAGATGCATATCAAAAATTTTATAATTATTTGCTGATCAAAATTTAAGTATCGATAATATTTCAGACTTGGTCTTCTATTTATTATTGCAGAAAAATTTTAAAATTCTTAAGAATTATAGGCTCTTCAATAAAGATTTGTTAAAAATTATAATTTTATGAAAGTTTGGAAATTGTACTTTAATTTGTAAAATTAATTCTAATTTCAAAATAAATAATACTTGCAACATCTTGGATTTTTCAAGAACAGTATATAAATTTATGTTCAAATGAAATTTCCACATTACAAATGTAATTTTTTTGAATGCTCAATTTGAAACTAAAATTGAGCTTCCATTCAATAGTTTGTAATAAGTTCCAAAAAAGAAAATTTTAAAAATTGTAAGGGCACAGATAGATTGATTACCTTTCATCATTTCTGACAGCCATAAATACTTTTAAAAAGATACATTAATTTTAAATAATTTTTATCAAGCTTAATTGATTGTTCAATAATTGGCATAATTAGAATAAAGTTAAATTAAGTGTGGTAGCTACTGCCTTTCATAATTGGAGATATCAGCTCCATTTAGTCCAAGTTTTTTAACAAAAGAAAATTTCATAGAGTTAATTGACAATTTATCTTCCTCTCTCTCATCCTCATAAACATGTATGCACACACATACATTTAAATGTGTGAAAAATATTGCTCATTACTGGTACCCAATCATATTTAAATGAAGAAACTCTAGACTAATTTAAAAATAACATCAATTCACATGACTTTACAGCAAGCTCAAATGTAACTAGTTAGCTATGATGTATTTGTTTTAATTACATTTTACTTGACCAGCTTCACTTACATTATGTTAATATAGACTTGCTTACATTTAGTAGGGATGTCAAAAATTAAGGTGATTCCTTTCAGTCTATTTTAATGGAAAATTCAAATGCAAAATAAAATTTAAAATACTAAATTACAAAATTGAAAATATTTTCAAATAAAAATATGTTTGATAACAAACTTTCATGAGTTATTTCCTATTTTTTAGAAGGGGATAGAAAATTTCAGGAGTTTCCATGGCTATGGGGAAAAAATCAAGTTTAAAGAGTTTCAAAGAGTTGTACAAGCCCTTTTACTGCAGTAAAAAGTACCAAATAAAAAAATCTTAAATTGTAAAAATATAAAATAAAACATTTTTCCTTTCGAATAACATTTATAAATTACTTTATTAAATTCTGTAGTAAGATTATAATACAATAATGCTTATATGCTAAAATTTAAAACTAATGCAAATGGATGAAAAAATCAAAAAATCTTATCAACTAATTATTATCAACTACTTATTAGTTTTGCATATTATATAAAAATAAAAATAATGAAAAATATTCATTGACAGTTCACGCACAAAATGTTTAGAAATTCCTCATAAAATCATTACAATTATTTTCTTGATAATCACTGGAAAGAAATTTTAAAATTTATAATTAAGATAATAAGGTTAAATTAATCAAAATGTTTTAAAAATTCAAACAAATTTGATAAAAATTAGTAGAATGGTAAGAAAAAAGTTATGTATGTAATTAGTAAAATGATGAGAAATATGTTGTTGTTAGCTTACACTCTTTAAAGATCTGACATTTATCACAGCAACTCCAATTAATTGTTGACAGAAAGTAAAAATTTGTAAGTTAGCAGAATGATAAATTCTTAAAAGAGCATATGATGTAAACTTTATTTTCTCTTTTGCATTGACTAAGTGATAAAAAAAGGTTTAGTACAAGTACTTATATATATTTTTACAATGATTAAAATTCAATTTATATAATTAAAGTATTAACATATGAAATAAATTATTAAGGTATGTTGCAGTAATGCATTTACCTGCTTAACTGATGTATAATGAATTGCCAATTGATTAATAATTGCATTCAGTTCGTCTAAATATTTGTTCACCACTGATGGTACTGATCCCCGAGCAACAAACTGAAAAACAAAAGTAAATGAAAAATAATTTCGAAAAATTCCTAAATTTAAAGATTAAATTTACAAAGTAATAAGGAAATGGAGAGTAAAAAAAATTATAATAGTTCTATGCTTGTTGAAAATAACTGTCACTAATAAAAAAATCATGAAATATAATGGAAGACTTATTAATATTTTCTGAAAGCAAATTTTTGTTTCTTAAAAAAGAAGATAAATTTTACATTGAATGGGCACGCATTACCTCTAAATTTTACAAATGCACATATTGAATGTAAATTCAATATAAGCAAGCAATTAAACAAAACTTCTTGAATTTTAAAGGAAATTAAAATAATTCTTTCTGAAACATATCTTCTTTATATTTTTATCTATTTGATAAATGAAACAATCGGCACAAAAACTGCATGACTTTTAACAGATCATCAAAGCAAAAAGTAAAGAATATATCAATTTCAAATGTAATTTGCATAACAAATAAACAGAGAAATAAGAGTTGGGAAATTAAAAAAAAAACTTATAGTAGAACATTAAGGAATAAAACTGTCTTTTTGAAACATAAAATAAATTATATAAAAAGCTATAATGAAATATTGAACAAATCAGAAGATATTAAAAGATTAGATCACAAACATTTCCCAAAATAATAGCATAAAGTCAATTAGTTATAAGAAAACATTTGGAATAAATCATAAATTAAATCAATAATGAGTTAATACCTCCTGCTTTCTTCTTAGAGTCTTCACATGTTTTTCTTGGAAAACACTTCGTAAATAATATATATGAGCAGCAAGTTTTTGGCGCAACTCGATATTGTTTGCTTGAGGATGCTAAAGCAAAAGAATATTTATCTATCAATAAGTACAGCAATTTAAGAGAAATAAAATAATCACTAACTAAAAAAATTAGAATTTATAATACAATCAAATACATATTTGAGTTATATATTTTAATCAACCTGTATTAGTATTATGATCTGAAAGAAACTAATATTTATTTCTTTATGATTTTTGTCTCTATGTTTCAGTAATTCTTATTTAAGTAATAAACTTTATAGCATTTGTTATTTGATGGACTTATTTTCCCTAAAAAGTTTTTTAAAAAAAAAATTTGTTTTAGCACTTTTTACTTGGACAGTTCAATATTAAACACAGTGAAAGCAAGTTTAAAAACATTTTGCACTAATGAGAATCCTTTGAATACTTTTAGAAAATTACAATCATTTAAGTTAATTTAAATTTACAATTACCATACTTTCTTGTGTACAATCCCATGGATTATGTGTTAAAAAATTTTTGGAATTTAAATTTGGCATATTAGAGTGCTGACATTGATAATCTGATAAAAAAATTCTTTATCAGGAAAGCTTGCAATAAGGTTTTGAAAGAAATGTCTCTGTTTTGTAAAATAAATAACAGATGGTACTGAAAGCTTTCAGAAATTGACAAACATATTTCAACTATAAACCAATTATAAGCAAAATAAATTTTCATTTCCTTGAAAGGATGTTACACTCATCAAGCATAATTTTGTATTTTGTTTTATCTGAGCTGCTTTATTTTGAAAATAATCCAGTTCATATATGATCAAATAGAAGTAAAAGCATCTAAAATACACAGGATTTTAAACTAGATGCATATAAAAAGCAAATTATAAAATGGCATCTAACATGATAATATAAGGTGAAAAACAAATCATGTGTAATACAAAAGAAAAAATACAACAAATGAAGTTCAAAAATAATCTACTTCTTTCATTTAATAAAGCAAACATATTTTATTTTTTACATTAGTATAACTTCATTTTAAAAGTTATTAAAAAATAAAAGTTTTAATATAATCTTTGAGAATTTTTGGCAATGGAGCAAATGTTACATCTCAGTTTATCGCATTTGACAATGAGGTGGATCCAAAAAAAGATTGAACCAGATGGGTTTTTTTTTCCTGTACCATTTATTATATTTTAATCATACAGTGAATTTTTATATCATCCACCAAAAAAATTACTGTGGATTATGCAACATTTTTTTCTGTACACTCATAAAGGCCTTGAATACAACCTGCTGAAAAATCATATGCAGGAAAACATGGTAAATAAGCTCTTATTTTTTTCAATGCAAAAATGTTTTTCTTTAATGATCCATTCCCACTATATCTTACAAGTAGTATCTTACAAAATAATAGGATATAAAATTTTAAACTTTTAATAAATAAAAAAAATTATTATAGAATTTTTTTTGTAAAATTTATACCTGTTGTTTAAGAGATGTTATTAATCCCTCAATAATTAATTTGGCATTAGGAATCACAGAACCATCATAGTCAGCTTCATTAAAATCTGGCTCTTTGCAGTACTTATTAACTTCTGAAATCAGAAAGACATTAAAAACAATTTAAGTTAATAGTTTAAAAATTAATATTGCTAAAAGTTAAAAGTTAAGCAACAACAAACGTTCTCATACATCATTGTAACAAAAGCTATGACTTGAAGAAAGAAATTAAAAAATTGACAGTAAATTCACAATTCTGACATAATTCATAATTTGATGAAAAAATTCATTTTTGAATCAGAGAGGAAATATTTGGTACCACAAAGTTTATTACACCAAGTCTTTAATTTACTTACGTAAATATCATCATGAATTATATGATAATATAATTCATGATGATATTTACATCATGAATTCATTTCATCATGAATTATATGATAATGATTAACAAACCTTCTTCTAATGATATTTCAGCAGATGTGCGGCCTTCTCGTTCATTTTCATATTCTTGCCAAGCAGCCTTACGTTCTTCTTCAGTTAAATCTGCTTCAGTTTCCTTTTGAAGAAGAGAGTCATGCTCATGATAGCTGACAATTAAATCTTTATGTTTAATGAGCATTTCAGCCAGTAAGCGATCCTATTAATAAATATTCAAATTTTTATCATAATATAGTATAATAAAAATATTTAAAGATAAAAATGTTAAAGAAATACAATATTGTAATTATAGCAAAAAATATTAAAACTCTGATCTTAAATTTTATTAGACAATTAATTATATCAAAATACTGCATATTTTGATACATTCAACCAACTAAAAACCAATTTTACAAAACATTATTCAAATATTTTATTATGAAAACAAGAATAACAAATTTTAAACACCAATTGCATATAATTAATAAATGCAAGCTCAAATAAAGTTATATTTAAGATAAAGTTAAAGACATCAAATTTTGTCCAATAACGTGTAAAACTAATACATGTAACTTCAGAAGAAGCAGTTACATTAAACTCGCAACTAGAACTTTAACAACAGTTTCAAAAACATAATAGGAATTAGCTCAAAAATATTTTGTGCAAGTTAATATTTAAAAAATCATAATAGAATAATAAATTACTTTGGTACACCAAAAATAACAGCAGCATATAAGCAATCAGGAACAGTTAAACAAAACAATTTACAGGGTTTTCTTTATTAGACAATGTCATTATATAAAAATGTATGTGTATATAGCTTTGACAGAAAAATCATTTCATCTTTAAATAATAAGACATTAAAAATATGCAATAGAAATTATAAATATATGGTAAAAAAAATTAAAAGATCAAACAAAAATAAAAGTAATGAAAATTTTAAAATGACAAAAGTTCTGTGTGATTCTAGTTTTAAAAACCTTCTCCACAATTATAACACTGCAATGCTATATTTATGAATAATAAATCGTCAAATTTATACTTGTAATAATGCAGTGAAATATTATATCAAAAGAATTTAATGAAATTTGATTTGTGTGTAGTGTTCAAAATTATGAAATGTAGTATTTTTTAAAATATTGATTAAATTATGTACTTTAATTACCTCAGCATACTCTTATAAGAAATGACATTCTGTATTCATTAGTAATAGAAATTAAGTAATGAAACAGTTCCAAATAATACCTAAATAAAAAAGTATTTTAATAAAAAAATAAAATATTTCAGTAAAACTAGAAATATTGTGTTAAAAAGAAAAAAATCAATTCTTTTAATTTAAAATATGACAACCCAAACAAAACATGAAAATTTGCAAAAAAATAAGCAAAACTAAAAGTTTGCAGAAAATTAAGAATTTAAAAACTAGATAATATACTGAAGTACAATTTTTATGCATATAAACATTTTGGAAGAAAAAAAAAGAGACCACCAATTCAAAAAATTTTACTTGAGTGAATTATTTTTTAACATAACTCAGCATGATAATATTGTCTAGATTCTTCAATAAAAGATTGCAAAAAAAATTCTCAAACAATTATTTATGCTTAACTTTAACAAATCATGGAATAACAATGAAATGCTATACCTATTTTCAATAATTATTATTCTTGAAATGATATTTATGAAAGTGTAAGCTGATAAAATGAATTACAAATATTAAAAAAAATTATTTAAGATATTTTTATATCACATTTTGCTGCAACTCTGTCTTTTTCCTTTAATTTTAAGTAGAATTGTTGAGTATATTTAAAGAATTGGAATGCAAAATTTTAATGGCGGGAGGTGGCTGAACAATTTAATCATTTTTATGACAATAACCTTGACACTTACCGTTTTTTAAAAGTATTCTTAAATTTACAACTAATTCTTTAGCTTTTAATTAAAAAGATTTTAGATAATTAAAAAGCTTCATAGTAAATGATAAAATTCAGAATATTGGCAAAGCAACAATTTTCCTAAACTTTTTTATTGATATATAATAAATAATTCCTATACACTTAGAGTCAACCTATGAACAAGAAATAAGGGCAAACAATTCTCTAGAAGATTAGTTGGAGGATTTCATCATTTCATTACAACAGTGAAAGTACATTTTTCAATAATATGTTGAAATAGTACAGTGATTATATCTCACTACAAAGAATTATTACCAAATAAATTTCTCATTCACTTAACGATTCTCTCTTCTAGATTTAAGACAACTTGAAATCACTTATCAAACAAAACCTTGATTCTGCCACATGAAGAATAGAATATATACCCCATACCAAATCATACTGATGATAAAAATGTAGCATTGATCTGTTACTTATAATCTAAAAGTAGGCATGAATAAATTTTTAAGAGAATAAAGATTATAGATCATATAAAAAAATAAAAGAAACAATTTTTAGAGAGTAGGACGATTATATGAAATACTGGTTCATCAAAGTTTCTGAAAGGCTAATTTTCCTACTCACTTATTAGAAACTATGTTGAGGTGAAAGAATCAAAACGGTTTTTAAAGTAAACTTCATTTAATATAATTGACTCTAGTGATTATGACAAATATATCTACAATTTTTATACTTTTCTTTAACACAGAGAATATAGCATAAAAAATGTTATTCACATTTATGCTAAAGATAAAATTAAGAAAATAAAGTTAATAAAGTAAAATTTAATGTGAAAAAAATTAAAAACAACATCACTTTGAAAGAAACAATCATTAAAATTTGGTAATAAACATGAAAATTATGAATGGTAAAGATTTATGATGTTTATGAAAGCTAAGAAAGGCTGAAACTTATTTTAAAAATATATTACATTTGATTAATTTTTAACTTAAAATAAATTTGACAAATCATTTAAACTTAAAAGTCAAATATCATGATTTATATCACAAATAGAAACATCATTTTTACCAACATAAAGAATATATTAAATTGAAATAATAGGGAAAATATGCAAGAAAAATATACCATAAATTATATAAATAATAAAATTCAGGGAAACTTACACTTGGAACCATTGGAGTTGGACGATTACTTTGAGATTCTGGATCAAAAGTATACAATTCAGATAATTCTGCTGCATTGAAATGACGTTCAATTTGTTGTTCATCAACAACTCGAATAGAGAGAGAAAGTTTGGTGACTTGACGATCATAAATCTTTTCTTCCATTGTGCCCTTTTAAGTGAATTAATTTGATGTACAAACTCAACAGTAAAACAAATGCCTAACTTAATAATTATACATTAATTATGCACACTTTGAATAATTATTAAAATTGTATAACAACAAAATAAACTACAACATTAATACAAAAACAATATGCAGATATACTTTGCAGCAAACAAAAACATTACATTTAAAATAATAAAATATAAATTAAGTAAAATATTATCTATAGTATAATTAGGAAATACAAAGAATTGTTAAATATTTATTATAGACAGCTATACAGTTGTTATTTAAAGATATTGAAACATGTATGAGATTAGAGAAAATATAACAAATAGAAAAAACACTCATTTTTTTAAACCCCAATTTTTTAAATTTATCTTCTAAATTTTAAAAGTTACTACTATTTTTTCAGGCTTTTATATTAAATTTATAAAATTTAAACAAATTTGAAAATATGATAATCTTGAAACATCAAAACTTAATGTCACTACTTATATGTTTTAAACATAATTTTCAAATCTTATTTAAGTTAACATTATTAACAAGAAAAAAATTTAAGTTTAATTATTATAAATACATTGATTAAAATATTATTTCCATGAAATATTATTAATTCATAACAAAACAAATCATTACTAATCAAAACAAAACGTTAAATAAAACATTTTGATAAACAGTTACAATAGACAAAATAAGAAGGAAAAATAAAGAAAAAAAAATCATAGAAGATAAACGAAATTTAGAATTACGAAAGAATACAGTAATTATAATAATTTAAACTCAATTTAACCATTACAATTGTAACTTTATGGAAAATAAAAGTTTTTTAAAGTAAACTAAGGAAATTATATAGTAAACAAAATTAATCAATAAATTATATTTGAAAATTTCTTTGAAAAAATAACACAAGATCCTTAACACTACCAAACAAAAATAAAATATGCTAATTATGAAATATATAAATATCCTATATACTGTGAATTAATATACTAAGTGTTATAAAGTAAATTCATATGTTGCATAAATATTGATAATTAACAATAAGTACTATATATATATATGTATACATACATATACATACATATATATATACATACATATATGTACATACATATATATATATACATACATATATATATACATACATATATATATATACATATATATATATATATATATATATATATATATATATATATATATATACATACATATATATACATACATACATATACATATATACACATACATATATATATATATATACACACACACATATATATATATATATATATACATATATATATATATATATATATATACATATATATACACACACATATATATATATATATATATAAGCTATATTTCATTAAACAAAACCATAAACCATTTAATATACCACATATTTTAGAAGAGAGTATTTTAGAATCATTGTAGTTGATTATTTCTGTATAATTTACAATTGCTGCAGCTAGGAAAAAACATTTTATAGCAGCTTATCTCTCTCTGTGTAAATTTTTTTAAATCTTAGAATTTTTTGAATTTTTTATATTAGGTAAAATATAGAACTTTAAGTAAGGTGCAACACTCTTTTATACTTGAAATCATAATACAAAAAAAAACGAAATCTATAAGTCATTTTTACCTGCATATATTAATAAATAAACAATTGTTATGAAGAAAGACAAAAAATTATCTGATTTGTTTGAAGATAAGTGTTTCATCCATCAGCATCAATAAAGTACCCCAAAATTTCACTTCAGAAATATTTTAGTATGAATTCTGATGTAATAATTTGTTCAAAGAATTATTAGATGATAAAATGATATAGAACACAAAATAAGAATGAAAAGAACTTTCAGATATTAAACAGATAGAAAAAGATTAGTGCTGTGATCATTTGCAAAACAAGATGGTCACAGCACTAATTCCTAAATTATAGATGAATGAATAATAAGATTAAGGTACTTTTTGACAAAACAACACTGAAATGCTTTTGTACATAAAAAGTTAACTCACAATGTATTTTTAAAAATGTAGTTTAGAAATAGAAAAAGTGATTATTTTAATTGATTCTTCCCCAGTTAAATGAAAGTTAGAATAATTTGTAATTATGAATTTTATTTGTATGTTTTTTATATGATGCATAGTAAATATTTTTCATAATAGTACTTAACATATAAAGACAGAGAAGTGTGGTGGTAAGATACTTTTATGTTTTAACAATTATTTTTCTATTTTATTTACATTTGGTTTTCAAAACTATTTTACTGGTCCCAATGTGTTCATTAAAACAAACATCTCATTTGTAAAGAATTTTTTTATTCATAGATACATCTTTTTCCACAATACTAGTTTATAAAATATTTTCATTACTTTGCAAAATAGCATTCTAGATTTACAAAAAAGTATGTGCATATCATTCTTTGTGATTAATAACTGTTCAGAGCCTAAGTATTCAGAATTGTATTCATCATCAATTAATCACTTTAGTACAACAAAACTATTTAATATTGAAAATTTTTCATAATTAAAATCCATAAAATATGAAATATGTAAAAATACATTACTTTTATTTGTCAAATGGATAATTAGAAATTTGAAAAATGGGTAATTCTCATAGTCTTAGATTTTTCACTACTGTCATAAATTAATTCTTAAATGAAATTCCCAAATTATAAACATATTTCCGTTTTGATACAAATAATCAATTCGAAAAATAAAATGTTTTAGCTAGCAATTTCATAAGTAATATTTTCACATAAAATTAAATGTCAGGAATTAAAAACATGGATGAAGACAGGTTGTGTTTCCAACACTCATGATTATTCATACATAGAAATGTTAGCACACACATTCACTTTAAATAATTCTATCTGAAATTATGAGCTTAAATTAATGACTCAGTTGAAATACTTATAGCCACAGATCTAATATCAGAATCAATGATTTATTGCTTAATTTTATACTTTTGACGTAATAAATCAATTTTATATATAATTTTAAAAAAAATCTTTTCATTGAATACATTTATATTATGCATACAAAGCATTTTATACTGATTCACACAAGAAATTAAAGAATAATGCAAATTGAATAAAAATTAAACTCTTTTTCCTAAATGTGAAAATTACAGCTTGTTTAATCACTTATAAAAAAAGTTTTTCAATATCAGCTTTTTAAATTTTAAAAGTTTAATACTCTAAGGAAAATTTTTAATAAATTGATCATACTTTTTCTTTTAAAGGCTTTTTAGATATAATAGGAATACTTAAAAATAAAAAAAATTGCATCTTTAACAAATTAAATTCCAATCATTGCACAAAAAGAATGCTTATTTTAATATTGAGATATACAATTATATACTTACCAATATTTAATGTGAAAATAAAATTCTCAAATCACATAACTTAAAGATTTTTTTAGCACAAAAATATCATTAGTATTTACATAATTTTATTTTTAAAATGCTGGATTTTAAAATGCTGGTAAGTGCAAAAAACCATCTTAAGAGTAGAGTTTCTAACTTGTAAAAATTTATTTTCAAATGTGTTTAAATAATCTCAAAATGAAATATTTTACTGAAATAATTTATTTATGAATTCTTGCATAAGAATATTATAGAATGGAAATTTATAAAACTTTTTAGTTTACCATTTTATAAAGTACGATTTATGTAAATTAAAGAGCAATTGAAATAAAATAAAGAATTCGAAATAGAAAAAACTAATTTACTTAATAACAAAGCATAATAATTAACATTGTGAGTAAGGAATTGTTTACATAGATTCTAAAGTAATTTTAAAATCAGATATTTATGATTTTTAACTTTTAAAATATAAAGAGCAAAAAATATATATTCTTAATGAAAGGTAGAGAAAATGAAAAATGATCGTTGGTTTACATTAGGCATATAACTGCAAGTTGAATCTTATAATAAAATACTAAAACTTACATTAATCGGTTCAGAAATTGAATTAATGTACTTTATATGTACAGGTTTGGTTTTGTTTGTCGCTCAACGGTCATTTTTTGCACATAAGGGCTAATTAGACCGGGACCTATGGTTTTAAAGTGGATTCCGAACCACAACAAACATCCATGCCCAAGGTGGAATTCGAACCCAAGAACTGTTGAACCGAAGGCAAGAACGCTAACCATTCGGCTGCCAGTTCCGCTTTATATGTACAGGCTTCATTTAAAAAATGTAATTATTTTTTGGATTTCAAAAATATTAAACTTTTTTTTAATTTATTATAATAAGATATGAATTTTTTTAAAAAAAACTACAGAGAATAAATTATACAAAAACTTTGACCAAAAATCCTGTTTATACAAGCAATATTAACATTTATAAGGAAATTTACTAATCACAATATCTATAGTATAAATATTCTTCTAAATAGGTTAATATACATTATATAATTAATTTAAATTTTCCCACTTCATATTTCTTTAATTTAAATTTTAGTTTATAAATGTTTTCCATGTGAATAATCCCTAAATACACATTTCTTTTTAAAAATGCTTTAAAATATTAAGATAATGAGAAATTTTTGAGCAAAATTATTGGCTGACTTATAAAGTTGTTTATTTATATAATATCCATATATTTTCAACAGTAAAATGAGCTGTTTATAGGAGGGGGGGAAATTTCATTATAAATCTATGGAAAAAAGATTTACACTAAAATAAAAATTAGATAAATAATTATAACAAATACATCAATAGTAAGTAATAAATCATCAAAATTGAGTGTCTAAAAGAAAAGAGCAACATATAATGAAAAATTTGAAAAATAAGTCAGTAATAAAAATTACCTGAGCCAACAATCTATATATATAAACAGGTTTTTTCTGACCAAATCTATAAACTCTGAAAATTGCTTGAACATCATGAGAAGGATTCCACGAGGCATCAAGCAAAACAACTCTATTTGCTCCCACTAAATTAGTACCTAAACCACCAGCTCGAGTTGATACAAGGAAAAGGCGAGCCCTATAAATTTTAAAATAGATTCAAAAATATTTTAAGGGGAAAAATAATTGCTTATAATAGATAATAATAAATCTTTCAATACTTTATAAAGACTCAAATAGAAATAAAGCAATAGAAGTAAGAAATTCTCATTATCTAATAGTAAAGAAGCTTCTGAGAAAATTTTTATAATTTGCTTCCTTAGTTTAATTGGTTTATAAAACAGAGCAACTTTATATTACAAAAAAGCAAAAAAAACAACATGAATAAATATTGATTAATTTGATTTTTTAAAATTCAATATAGTTAAAAAAAATTTATGTTTTGAAACTAAAGAAAAAAGTTTTTAAATTTCACATACAATACTACTTACTTTCAAGAAAAACCAACTGAAACCTGTACAGATAATTTATTTAGCATATGTAATTCCTGAAACAATTTTATCAAAATATCGGAAAGTATCAATATTAGTTAAGATGTTCATTAAGCAGTTAAAAATATGAATTATATAAAAAATGGGTATATATATAATGCGTTAATTTAAAAATTACTATCAACATTCAAACATTTTACCAATTAAATATTTTCTCATATTTTGATTAAACCTTAGGTTACTCAGTTAATAATTTTCATAAGAATAATCCAGAAATTAGTAATGTTATGTGAAACTGCAAACAATATCTACTAAACAACAAATTTGTCTTAATGGATAACTTTTTGCAGCTTCATTCAATGATTTCACAAATTAAGACAATGGGCAACACAAAATATTAAAAATAATAAAAATAAATCTATGTGCAGCTAATAATTGATGTTAAAATATCTAAAAGACATATGTAACAAAAACATTTTAATTTTTAGCAACTTTTTATTCGAAAAATAAAATTGAATAATTCTTCCATTTTCTCTATTTTTGCAGTATATTTTTGCAGTATATTAGTTTTATTGCAGTATTGTTATACACAAAGAGTTGAGGGAAAATGTGACTGTGAAAAAGATCCTAGGTATCTAGTTATAAATTCATGAATTTCAAAATATAGGAAAATATGAATAATAGATTTCAATATTGGCTGAATTTCAATAGTTCTGAGTAATAAATTTAAAATTGATTCAAAAAGAATTACATACCTATCATATGATGGATCATTAAACATATCAATGAACTGTTTTCTAAAATCAGCATTTGTACTTCCATCCATTCTGAAATAATCGAGACCTTTTATCCATGATGAAGAAAATGAATCAGCAATACTACCACTATTAACAGATTCTTCATTGTCCAAATTTTGTAGTATATCCTCAATAATGTCAAGAGTTAATAGAGATTGTGAAAATACAATGCTATAAGAACATTTTATGTATTATAATTTCATAAAATACATAATATATTTGCATATGATGAACATTTTTAATTAAATAATACATATAATTAATAAATAACACACACACATATTGTAGCAAAAATATGTTTTTAAATGTAACTGCATTCACACAAAAATAATGAAATAAAGGAAATTACGGTATTACGATAATGATATGCCTTAATTGCAGTAGCATTTGGCATAAAATTCTGTGACTACTGCCTTTTGGTGAAAGAAAAGTGGGAAAAGAGAATTCTGAAGGTTAAAAAACAAATACAACAAATGTTTAAAAGAAGGGCTCATTGTGTCCTAGGTAGGACACTGCTCTTATGAGTGAAAAGACCCCAGTCACTGTTAACAAAGAGAAAAAATGTTACATTTCTTCATCCTTATCTATCAAAGTATGTTCCTGGAACTTTACTAGGACACATTCCTTGACCTGAATAGTGAGTGTACTGTCTATGAAAAGTTCCCCTGTATGGTAATTATATGCTGAGCATTAAAATATCTTAGGTTGTTAGGTGCCCAATATGGTTTAAAAAATTTTAAAAGAATTTTTTTATACTATAAAAAATTTAATATATTTTAAAAGAATTTTTTTTTATACTTTATACTATAAAATCATCAATATATGATGAATATATCAATTTAGATAAACAGAGTATAATGTAGCAAGCCTCCTCATTGGTGCATTCTAAGTAATGCTAAATCTACTGCAACCTTCATCTACTATTTGCCAAGCTATTGAAATCTCATCTTTTTGTTTATTGATTGGACATTATTAGAAGGCACACCAGAACTGAATCAAATTTATGGACACAACTCATTGCATTTTGTGTAAAGACAGTGTTGACATAAATGTAAGACATTTATTGGAATATTCTGCTTGCCACAAAGTGTGACTTCCCTTCATTTAAGACACTTTCATACTTCATTTTTACATTGGACTGCAAGATTTCATATGCTTGAAAGAGCCAACCAAGGGACATAATTTTAAGAAAAAGTTTGATATAGGTGTAATACAAATGCTAAGAAAAGTATATACTGGTAATATAAAGCTAACAATAGCTTATTTTTAATACTGAATACATTAATTCTAAAAAGTAATGTTTGCTGAAATCAATACTTTAGACTTCAGCTTACTTTAAATAATTTCATAAAATTCAAAATCATAGGAGTTTAATTTATACAAAACTTCCTAAATAATAAACAAATTATTTTCGTAGAATATAATAAAAAGGATTAGTGTCTCTCCTCAGAATATTGTTCTATTCACATTGCATAGAGAAAAATTCTTTTTACTTTTTGTATAAAATTAGATATAGCTAGATGGAATCAAACAAATGACAATTTTATCTCCTTAAATACACGAAAAAACATTAATGAATCCCTTTTTTAATAATTTTTTTTAATTATTCTAACTAAATTATAAATATAAGCATTACTTTCATTTCAATAAAAAAATAAAATTATCATATTTTATGTTTTTCATTTATGTATCTTTCCAAATATCAACCATCAAATTTCAGTGTAAGTTTTCAACTTATGTTAAATCACTGGCAAATGTGTACATATCATAAGCAAATTCTGCAGTTTGGATCCCTTCATAATACATTTCTCATAAGCATTTCTGCATCAAGTAGAAAAGGAATGAAGTTTAAATTGAGTCCACTCTAATAAATTAATATTGGTGTGTTTACATTTTGAATTTATGAACTTAGTAAAAGACTTCACAAAAATTTGTTGTAATAAGCATTTCAGAAAAAAAAATTTTTATAGTTTTTTAACACTAATATAATTTTAAGTTAAGATAAAGATTATGAAAAAATTAAGAAATTATAAAATTATGCATTTAAAATTTTGTTTATTTTTCACAATATAAAATGAGTATCTAATTACAAAACCAGGCATATAAAAATATAAATTATTTCATACAAATCAACACATCAATATGTGCATGTATCACTGACACATCGCTTATATATTACTTACACTTTATCCCCAATTGCTTCACATTCTTTCAAAATGTTCATAAGTAATACCATTTTGCCACTTAGTTCAATTTTGTGTGCATCATCATCAGATATAAATTCGTGATACCATTCTTTTTTCTCTTCTACAATTTCTTCAACAGAATCATCCTTATCATCATCTAATAATTAAGATAATTGAGAAACAAGAAAAAAATTCACATATAAATGATCAAATTTCATATATATGATAGAACATTACAGGATTACTATAAGAAAAATTTGGCAATTCAAAAATTTATTAATTGAATAATTTTTTAAGCATTTTTATCTTAATTAGAACAAGAATAAAACATCATGCAGAGAAAATTTATTAAAACTAACTACACAAAGTAGTCGCTCTACTTTAAAATTCTACAAAATTTAAAAAAGTGTTTCATCTTTACAATGATCAATATACAGATAAATTTTTCAAAAATCACAAGTTATGAATATAAAATAAAATTTTCTTCTTAAATCATTAATTTAGATTTAAAAAAATTAATAACAAAAAATGTACTTTTTATTTATATTTTATTTTGTAAGTAAATTTTTAACTAAGAAAATAAAATATTAATTAAAAATAACTATCTAAAATAGTAATATTATTTCCATAATTTTCCTTGACTTAAGAAATATGCAAAAAAGTTTAGAATAAAATGCATATTATAGGAATGTAAAACATACATTGAAATATAATTTTCAAAAAAATAAAATCTTGTGGAAAATCATGCTAGGATTGATGTTTTAATTATACTTACAATCCTAGTATGTGATTTAATTATTTAATTTAACATAACTGATTGTGTATCTCTGTTTATCAGTATTTAAACTTAATTCAAATGTAAACAAAAAATAAGAGTTATTTTTAGTTTTTTTAAAAAATAAAAATAATTAATATTACTACAAGAAAAATTATTATACCTCATATACAATTTTTATTGATGATTATATTTATTATTCATTTTCTATGCTATTGCAATCAACCAAACAGAAATATACATAAATACATATCAATATCAATAAATTAGAATTTGTGCACCAAAAACAATAAATACATAAAATTAAAGATTCTTACAAATTAAAAGAATTCAGAAACAGTTAATTTTTTACAGTACTCTTTGAAACTACTGACGAGGTTGTGACTGATGCAGTCAAATATTTCAAGAAAAATATTAAACAATTATCCTTAAACTCCATTTTCCTAAAACTAAAATAAGCTGATGCTATCTTACATTCAAAAAAGTAGTTCCTGTATAGATAACATATCTGCTTAGCATGAAGTATTGAAACTAGATGATTACAATTCAATATGAAAATCAACCTGATTACATAGGAAATTTTCATTTGCATTACATAAAATAACAAAACAAAAGTAATCAGATACATGACCAATAAGAATTAGAATAAAGAATGTTTTCTAAATGCTTTTTAATATTTTCTAGGCTAAATTATACTATATAATTTTTGCATAAGCTTAAGAAGGCATAATTTTCAATTCAATTTAAGGATAAGTACAAAAAGCAGCATATTATACAAAGTTGAACTCTCAACTAAACGCATATAATAAAATATTGTCAACTTTAAAATAATTTACTGTTGAAATTTGAATTGCAATGCTATCTATAACCAAAAATTTGTAAACAATATTTTCTAACATTTGCAAAACACTTAATGACACGATATATTTCAAAACTGCATAAAACAATAATCTTTCAAATTTGTCAAAATATGCCTATGATAATGTCTGCAATTACCTGTCTATAATTTTTTCTAACTTTTTTTAAATAAATCATGTAGTACATAATTACCCATTTTTCTCTCTTGAGATGAAATGCCAAATGGAACATTATGAAAATTTATTTTCAATATCTTACTATCTCTCTATGATATTCTATTCAAATAAATGAGAAAAAATAGTTACATCAAAATCAAAACAATGGGTGGTACGATTTAGAAAGTGCTTATATGAAACTCCAATTTTCATTATCCAGCATGTTTGGCAGAATGGGGTTCAAAATTGTTTTTATCTTCCAGAAAGATGGTGAGCACAGAAAAGACAGCCATAAGTTTTGGTATCATTTTTCCTCTTATAAGCAGACCACATTATACTCTTTACAACTTATACCAAGAAGTAAATTTGTGAACCATTAAAATATCTGTAACAGGGTTTGTACAGCTTTCCAAGAATCAAATTCCAGTTTTCCAGGAGTCAAATCAAACATTTCCAGGAGGTATCGACATTCATGCTAAATAATTTTTTGTTTTACTTTTAAAAATTGTTCTTAACCAAATATACATATAATTATGTACATGCAATATTTTTCATTCATTTCTGTAAGTAATAAAAATAAATTATTGCAACTATTAATGAGACATTTTTTAATTTAAGTTAAAATTATTAATGATTATTTCAAAAGTCTTCAATGAATTTACAGCTATAACAGCAAGTTTTTTATTTAAATAATCCACATTCTATACATTACTGGATTATACATTGTATAAAATAATGAGTTATTTTAGAGTTTTTAGACATTTCCAATAGATTCCTGTCTATTAATTTATTGAGTATTTCAAGATGTGTATGACAATTTCTTTTCAAATATAAATAAACTTATGTAAAACAAATACAACTATTAGCTATAGTTTCAAGAGTTCATTGGTCATTGAAAAGACACTTACCACCAAATATATCAAATAATTTTTATTTCAGTCTTTATTTCATTAATAACTATTAACAAATTAATAAACAAATTAATCCAGATTCAATTTAATAATACGTAATTTTCATCAAGGCAAACATGGAAAATATGTTATAGCTCAAAAATTTTATATTTAAATATTAATATTCAAAGAATTTTATACAATACAAGGAACACAGCAGCAAATAGAAAAAGAATCAATTAAAATCGTCAATCTTAGTTACGCATTTATTTTTTGTTTGGTAATTACTTCATTTCACTTCACATAATGTTTCACTTTACATAAATCTAAATACTACTAATCGAGTTATGAAATTATTGCAGCTAAACTAGGTAAAAATTAAAGGTACGGTCACCCTTGGCGAAATTTTAAAAATGTTCCTTAGGGTGACCGCACGGCGAATTTCCGATCGCGAAAAACGGCGGGAGGAAAAATAGCTGAAATAGCGAAAAAATATTTCATACATTGTTGATATCTAAAAATATGCTCAACTAATTTTACAAAATCAACAAAAACACAGATTTATAGATTTCAATCAATTTTAAAATAGTAAAGTTAATATGTTAAATTATCCATAAAATTTTTTGATTAAATTTTATATTAATGAATTTAAATCGGTAAATATTCAATAGAAATTGATGACAAATAGGGTTGCCGAAATACTAGTTTGCTGGGTTTCCAAAAATGTTGGCCAAATTTAGCGCCGAAAAGAAACGTGCTAAGGGTGACCGTACAGTAAATCTGATCCCTGAACTAAATCCTGAAAACGTTTACATAAATCAACAGTAAAGGAAACAAAAAGTTTAATATCGATCATGCCGCCATCTAGTAGCCATATTAAAAACTAATACTGTATTAAGTTTTTTGACAATTTTATTGAAATATTTAAAATATTAAAACAAAACAATTGAAAAAATTATAATATTTTGTAGAAAAAAATAAATGCATCAAGGTAAGAAAAAATTCCAGGAGTAATTTACGATTTTCAAGGAGTTAAGTCAAAATTCCAGAAGTTTAAGGGACCTTAAATTTTTTTTGGAATTTAAGGAGTTTCCAGTAGTTGTGCGTGCATTGCTGTTATCACGATGTTTCCAACATTATCATTTGAAGAGAAACTTCAAATATTTAGATACAAAATCAAAATCTGAAACGTAAATATTTCTGAAAAACAGCCACTTATAGGTTAAAACCTTGGACTTTATAAAAAAACCAATATAGCCTAAGTTTTACAGAAAGAAGGAAATCCAAATTTTCTCCAATGTGACTGGAAACAGAGCTCCAGTGGCTCAGTAGCTTCATGCCGCTTAGTGTTAAGATCAAAAAGTGAAGCATCATTTGCCGTTAGGTAGTGATTAGAGAGTTAGCCTGCCTCCCTCACTGGGTTACTGGAGCTCCGTGGGTTGGGAACATGTCCATGTTAGTATGTGATGTCCAAAGTCCTTCCGCTAGAGTGGTGTGGATATGGAGAGCAAAGTGCCAGCTCAGGTGTGACCATACCAGGTACTTGGTGATAGGCGAATTTTCAAAACCCGTTAACCTAATTGGACAAAGCTGATTATAGATGAAATAAGTCAGTCTAGTTCCTCATTTTGTAAAACATAAACGGGATTTTTTGAAAACTTTACTGTAAATTTTTCTATTTAAGAATGTTTATTATCAGATTATCAGCTGTGACATAAATTGCAAAACAAAATTTGAGACATTTTTAACACATAATCAATGAATTATATACAGGCAAATACAGTATATAGAAACTCACCTCAATATTTTCACACATTTATGAGATTCAATTGGGTCAAAATATAAACACACACATTCTGAATTATTACTGCATAATTTTTTATTTTAATAATTTTTAAAATGAAATAAGTCTCTTGACTATTTTAGAACTATTTCCAATAAAAATATTCATAAATTTTTTTCAGTTTTCTTCAACATAAATCTGTTTAACAAAGCTATATGGATCTTACGAAAATGTAATATAAAATTTATTATTATTGATAAACTTATTAAACCTATCCATATATATATATATATATATATATATATATATATATATATATATATATATATATATATATATATATATATATATATATATATAGTCATTTTTAATTTCTTTTAAAATGCATAGTAAAAGAAAAAAATCATTATAGTTGAAAGTTTAAATTTCAAAATAAATACTTACCTAATTTTCTCCTTGACCTTGTACTATATTCTTTTACAATCTCGTCAGTGCTACGTAAAAAGCCAAAAATTTAATATGTAAATTTTTTAAGCTATTTTAGACAGCATAAGCAGTTAACATATTTTTATTTTTCTTGATTGTAAACTGAAAGTGATTTTCATGCAATTTCCACATCTTTATACTGAAACTTTATACTGATATTTAGTAAATTATTTTCTTAATTATTTTTATTATTCGTAAAATTTGATTTGTGAATGGTTAAAATGGAGCAAAATATACTTGTTTATTTACACAGGTGAGATTTAGAACAAAAACAAACCTGATTAAAATTGCAAATTTTTAAAGAAGTTTTCCTTCAAGAAAACCTCTATGTTATAAAGCAACTTTATAAAATTTCTAATATTTAATAGTTTGGTTGGAAGTAAATGAATACTGTAATAGCATATCATGCTCATATTTTTGAATTATACATTAATATGTATCATTCAGAAATTACATAATTATTATGCTGTTTGACAAAAATATTAAGCTTGCATTTTATAATGCCATAAAATAATCTAATTAAAAATTTATATTTGAAATAAAAATTTAAGGCTTTTCTTTGAAGCCTCTCACATGCCTTTATTACATTCATGTCCAACTTTCAGAAGCATATCTTATTTTTATGCAAATTTTTTAAGATAGCTATGCAACTAAATGGATTTCCATAGCCTAAGAAAAGTTTATTTTAAGATATAAAATATTTTATCTATTATTACATTACAGCAGTAATAAAAAACTTAAAATTTTGATTTACAGGCTGCTTTAAAACAATAATTGCTTTCATAATTAGAATGCTTAAACTACAGCAAAAACAATTTCTCATTAAAATTAAATTTTTGTTTCACAAATAAAATCATTAACTTCAAAAGGACTCACCCTGAGCCACTGTTTGATGACTTTTCGGAAGAATCATCATTAATGAAACTATCATTACTATACTCATTCTCATCTTCAGAATAATCCATCTTTAGCTGAAATATATATATATATATATATATATATATATATATATATATATATATATATATATATATATATATATATATATATATATGTTTCAAATTTTCCCTATATATATATATATATATTATATGAGGGAAAATTTCAAACTAAAACATTTACTGATCATTATGCACATTTAAATTATTATAAATAAGTTTTTTAAAATATGTACATCGTAAATTTAAAAAAAAATAGTTTCCTTTGCTTAACTGTACATTTTAACATTAGACACAAAATTTGATGATTTATCCATTTGTCCTTTACTAGCTCCAGATAATTTAAATTAATGTCTGAAATTAGAAATTGCAATTCTTTAAGGAATTATTTGCCTTAGATAGGATTTTTATTTTTGAAACGGATATACTATATATCTGTTTCGACTAGAGAATACAGATAATTTTAAAATTACGTAAGTGTTTCAAATTATGTTATTTGTGCTAACACACTTTCATATATTTTTCCCCATTTAACATTATTTTGCATAAGTTATTAAAAGAGCCATAATGCATAATATTGAAGAAACTTTCCACCTAGTCTTGAAAATGAAGTCATAACATCTGTCAATAAAAAGAGTTAACATATTTACATTTTGGAATGACATGTTGAGTTACTCTAAAAGTATGAAATTACAAATTTAAATTAATTGTAGCTATTTTTCATTATTGCTGCGTAATTTACCATTATCCATTTATTTTATCATTTCATAATTTCTGACATTTTCAAATAAATACTCTGATTCTTTTTCAAAAAACACACAAAATAAGACTTAAGCTCAATTCATAAAAGCTGATAAGCTTGTAAATTACTTTCTGCATTATAAATGAATGAAAAAATAAATCTAACATTTATTATCTTGAAGTAAGTTTTTCATCAAGTTTGTAGTCGTTTCAAGATAAGCTGTTTGGAAAGATGCATATATTAATTTAATCAATGAATAGGTTTTCTTTTCTTCCAGCAATCTATTGCACAGAATAAGCAAATATGCAACATGTATAAATCTAGACCTTTACTGCTTAGCTAATTTTCAAATCAAATAAACAAAGTAATGAGAATGTAAGTTCATGCACTGCTTACGTTTTATACAAAATTGAACAGTGAATGAGATTGAAAAAAATTATGATAAGATACAATTTTGAATCAATGTTATTACTCCAATAACATGCTGCAAAAGTTAACAAAAATTCCTTATTTTTTCTGAACCTAATTTCTTAACAAACGCAGTTTGTAATTCCCATCTTCAAAGAAAGCTTTACAATTTCATTTTTAGGAAACATTTTCTAAAAATGTGGATGAGCATAAGCAGTGATGCTGATTTATACTATATTGTCCTCTATTAAAAAGGAAGTTTTGACTGGTAAATTCTTTTTGTGCTTCAATTTTACAGTAAATAATCATTTTAGAAATGCTTATTGAACTTTTTGCTTCTTGTACATGTTTTAGATCATAGGTTCCCAAAATGGTCCAGGTGGACCCCCAGGGGTCCACAGGAGATCACACGGGGTCCACGTAGACCTGAAAAGAAAACAGGGGTTCTCAAGTGAGTGGGGTCCATGAAAAATTTTCTGGTTTTCATAATAAAGAACAGAAATTTTGACTTAGATTTACCAATCAATGTAGGCAGGTAGCATCAAAAGGACACAAGAAAATGTGCTACTTTTTTTTTCTTCTTAAAACCCCCAATTTAGGGTGATAATTTTTAGGGTTTTGGGAATACAGTAGAAATGTATCAGCAGGGGGTCTACCGAAAATTGTAAAACTTTTAAAGTGGTCCACGAGAAAAAAAGTGTGGGAAACCCTGTTTTAGACCATTGATATGATAAGAAACATCAAAAAAATAGAAATATGATATTGAAATTACAACTACAAATCTACACAATGAGCAAAATAGACTTTTTTAGAGGATGCTTTGATGTATGGAAATTTGAAAGTGTAACTACTTTTTGAAAAATTGGAAATATAATTTACTACATTTGCTATCAGCCTTAATTCACAAAACACCAGCAACAATGAAAGACTCCATCAAAATAAATGCATGTTTTCAACAAAGAAAGCCTCGAAATTAATTCCAACCACCAACAGCTCAACAATCACAGTAATTAATGAATGGGGCCAAATTCTATCCCAAGACTCAATGTGAATGGCAATGCTATACCATAAACATATGTAAGATAATATGTGTAAGAACTCAAATGAATATTTTTTTCATTAGCTTTTCTTTTTTTAAAATAAGATTTTTTAAAAATAATCAATATCTTCTATACTTTGCAAACTGAAAAGTACAAAATATCACATGCTATCAATAAAAGTGTAAAACTTTACGATCTAGCATAAAAAAATGGCAGGTCTGTAAAAATGGAAATTAAGTAATGACATTAATATTAACTATCCGGCAAACAACTTTTGCAACAAATTAAATTTCAATGGCATAAAAATTCCTTCACATAGTTTAAAATATATGTATTATGCAGATATTGAGTGTCAATAAAAAATTTTCCCAAGTAATTATTATATAATGACTAAAATAATTTTTATTTAGAATTCATCAACTTATGATTAATATATAAGAAAGTGATTTATTGTTAGCATATAACATGAATTTGACGGAGTTAAATGACATGAAAAAAATGTTGCAAGATTTTTACAGTAATAGCGTTTTGAAAGGCAAGACTAAAATTGATTTTCACTTTATACTTAGTATACAAAATTAATATTATAGAATTTTTTTAAATGTCAGGAAAAAATCCAAAAATACAATACATATTTTTTATGTAATTAAATTGGTACAAATTTAAATATAATAATTTTAATACTATAAGTCAAGGCATATATTCATGATTAAGTTATTTCAGTAATAATTTTCATTAAAGGCATCAGAAATATGTATTTAAAGTTGCATAACATTAACAGAGTAAAAACATTTTAAAAAGTTGTAAAATATAAACAATGAATTGGTATTAATGTTTTTTAATACCATTGTCATTAATTGTTAAGCTATATGTTAAACATATATAAATAAATTTTATATAATATTAGCATCGGTAAATAAGCTATAAATAAATTCTATACAATATTTATTAATATCTTATTAATAGATGCTACATAAAAGAGATCTTTAAATAAGCTTTAAATAAATTTTAAAACATTCTTTAAATTAAAATATAAAATCTTTTTCACAAAAATGGTAAATGATTACCTTTTTTACTTTTGCTCGCTGATAGCTTGTATGAATAATATAAGGATGGGTACACAAATTTCTCAAGGTATTATAATCCTGAAACAATGTACTTCCTTGTATTTTGTCTTCTTTCCTTGCTCTAGATTTATTATCAAGATACCATCGGTACATTTTTATTTGCACATCAGAGAGTTTAACACTCAAAACATACTCATGCTTATCTGGCAAAAATTTTGTTAATGCAGAATAATCACATCTCTGAAAGATAATAATACTTAAAAATTAGAATTATTTTAACCTAAAAATTAAATGTATGATAATAAAAAATCTATATAGCAAATTACCTGAACACAACCTTCTAATAATTTATGTAAAATGTGAATACGCTTCTTCATTCGCCTAACATCATATTCATTGGAATCTTCATACTGACCATTCATTATAGGATTAACAAATCTATTTCGAAATTCTTTTGCTGTACCCAAAAGATGAGGTTTCACAAAAGATAACATACAATGATCTAAGAAAGGAATTAATTATATATTCATAATAAAAACAAATGAAATATTTTTTATAAAAAAATTCTAAATTAAAATCCTTTTAAGAATTTTTTTAAGTAAAAAAGAAACAATGTTGGTTAAATTTTGGTTTTTATTAAATTAAAAAGATTAGAAACTCTAATAATAAATATGCAATTTTATGTAAAGCAAAATAAAAAAATGTTAAATTTATTTCAAATACATTATTTTAAATATAATTTCTAATTGTCCTTATATTAGTAAATAGTAAAATATTAATTCTATTTCATTTTATATAAACATACCTAATATTTTAGTATATAAATCAAAATTTCAAGTTAAATAAATTTTTGTGAGAATATTATTTTAATGATTAAATCAAACACATACAAGTAATTAAAAAATGAAGATCTACAAGTCTATATTAGTACTTAATGTATTAAAATAGTTTTCCTACTTCATGGGACGGGAGTCAATAAGTTATAAACATACAAATAATAGATAAACAAACAAAACAATAGATTTGTAAAAAAAATTTTATTGAAATTAATGTAAAAACAAAAAAAAAATTATTAAGTAAAATGGACCTATACAAAATTTTAAGTAAATTACAAAAAACATAGTAGCACCAAAAAAAGGCTTTTTTTTTTTAAGGAATGAACAAAATTGATACTATTATAACTCAAAAGAAACAAAATATTAATTTAATAACAGTTTAGAAGGAGCATTTAATCTAACATGACAGAAACAAAATTTTGATTTTCTCATTTTATTCCACTAGCAATGGATCCATAAAATCTTTATATTAAATGAAATTTTTTCTGAAATTTTTATACATGATCTGTAATGATCGAGCTGTTTTAAGAAAATAAAATCTTTTCTTCTTCATGAGTATTACATTCAAAATTTGTAATGCAGAATGAGTATTTTCATAATAAAAAAAAATAAACAAATTTTGAAGAAATAAATAAAATGCACATTATTCAAAAAAAAAAGATTTTCCTTTCTTCTTTCTAGAATAGAAGAATAAATGCAATTTATATCAACAGAAAAAGATAGCATATATTACACATTCTAAAATTAGTGATTGTATATAATAAAATTTGAGTTTTATTCTATGCTAGAAAATGGAATAGCTATATTTCTCAACAATATTCATCACCACCATGTTTATTCACAATTTAATGAATATATTTTAATGAAAAAGATCTGCTTGAACCCACCTCAATGCAATCTTAATTATTTTTCTTTTGACACAGTGGCAAAAGAATCCACTACACTTGCAAATAATGCAAAAATCAACATCCCGCTTCACCAAATCACATTCTGGGCAGTAACTTGTTAAGGGGTTTAGCTTTCAGTCCCCTTATTATTATAATTTTATGGCACTCAACCTTCTGGAACTGATCTAATTTATAATCGTTACAGGATAAGCAACAATAATATACATATTTCTCTAATACATAACATCTATTCAAATTTATCACTTTGTTAATATTTGTTTTATATTTCCTAATCATCTCCTGAATGAATTCATAATTTAATTCTAATATTAAGAATTTGAAACCAATTTATCATTATAAAATAAAAACATAAAGATAACAAATTTTGATTAATACTAATAAAATATTTTATCTGTTTTAAATGTTAAAAAATACTACAAGCAAACAAATAATTATGAAATTTGATGAATAGATATTATTCAAGTATTTCACTCTTTTTAAATAGTATGTTTTAGAAATATTTTTTTAAAAATATAATATAAAGTTAGGAGTTGTGCAGTAAAATGTAAAAATTTTTTATAATTTACATTCAAATATTTTGAAAAAGAGCTCTGAATTGTCTGGATGGTCAAAAATTTAGTTGAAATAATTATCTGTGATAATAAGTTAATTTAGTACAGGACATCATGTTTTTAATTACTAATTACTTTAATATTACTATAAATGAAATATTTTAAGCTTACATTACTGTGATATATGAGGTAAAAATATCCGACAACAAAATTGCAGAATACTATTTTAAACATTCAACTTACATTCTTTTAAATTATTCTGCAAAGGTGTTCCTGTTAAAACAATCCTCCTTTGTGTTTTTAATTTGGCACAAGCTTTAGATATTGCAGATGTCTCATTTTTTAAAATATGACCTTCATCACAAACAACAATGTCAGGGCCTGAAAAAATATATAAAATAAAACACACTTTGATTTTCTTCAAAAAAGGCTTCAAAAACATTAAATATTACTATTATAACAACTAAGAAAATTCTCTTAATTTTTTTTCCTTCTCAAGAGAATCTTTTATTAAATGATTATAAAAAAAAAACTTTCAAACTTTAAAGTAGATTATTAAACTTATTATTTCATTAAATATTTAACAGCATCATAAGACATTATATATTGTAAAATTTTTATATAAACAAAATATTTTCTTCAATAAACAATCCTAACAAACATTCATCATCAAAGAATAGTAATAATCACAAATAAGAAAGATATGTTAACATACTTGTTAACTATACATAATAAATATGAATTCTGTTCAAGCATGCTAAAAAAATTTTAAGATCTTCAATGATAGTGAGTGACTTAACATAATATTCTAATGTTATTTGGTATCATACATCCTATTCCAGAGATAAATTAGTAGAAAACAATAGTCAGTGTAACATTAACTATAAAAATTATTGAAAAATACTATAAAACATGATTTTCTTTAATATGTTGGGAATATTTGAATAACTTTTATATACTACATAAAGAATGAAACTCTTCATATTTATTAACACAAGCTAGGATATATCTGCACAAGTCAAAGAGATTTTCAACAATCATATTTATTGTAATAAACTTCAAAAATTATGCATGTATTTTTTTCTAGCCACAGAAACATACAGTTCAAATTATCAGCTGAAGTTGGATGGTTAATTAATTTAAAATCACAAAGGTATGCATGAACTTGTGTAATGCAAGAAATACCATAAATTTATATTTACAACAAATATTTTTAATATGTTTTCACAACCAAAGAATAAAAAATGAATAAACTAAAAATTTATGCTATTAAACTTAAATGGTTTTTAAAGCTGTATATAAATCTAATGACTTTTTTGTGCAAAGATGATACATGGAAAATAAGAAGGATGAAGAATGTATGATGAATAGTTAATATCTTAATCTATTATAGAAATAATGACAAATAGTATTTTAATTAATAAAAAATATCTATATCATTTACAAATAAAGTTTTAGATATTTTGTATACCAATAAGCTTACCTGGATCTAATAAATATCCATGGACTTTTTGCCTATTGCTTTTTGACAGTTTTGCAATTTTATCCGCAGCCAAGCGACGGAAAATATCATAACTGATTATAAGAACTCCACCCGAATGGTACCAATATTTCAAAATATCTAATCTCATAAAATTATCTTTTGCAACCGTTATTTCATGAATCTAAATGGAAATAAAATCCATTAAGAATAAATTCATTTTATGCAAATATTTAGACAAAGAACAAAAGGTATAGAATCCCTGTAATAATTTACTAAAAACAAGTAAAGAATTTACTCAACTCTTCTAAATTTTGTAAATTTATTATTAGAAAACATTACAGGATATTACTAATACAATGAAATGCTATGTAATTTAATACAAGTGTTTGAAAATATTTTTAAATATACATTTATTTAAAAACTTATCGAAAAATTTTCCACAATTTTACAGAATTTAAAATTTAATCATAAAATAAGCAAAATTATTATACATATATTACGTATTAAAGTACAAACTAAAATACATAATATAAATTATTACTATAAGAAAATAAACATTCTTTTTTTAATTTTTTTTATTTATTTATATGCTTTTCTCGTACTCTTGTTGCCAAAATATGTTAGTTGCATTGAATAGTATTCAATATTTCAAAAGTAATAAACAAAATTTTAAAATTTTAATTAAGTTAATGTACCAAAACATTTTATTAAATTCAATACAGATAATTCCCAATTATCCTCAGTAATTCATAGATGAAGCAAAATTACAGAATAAATAATTAAATACAAATAGAAAATGCCATCATAAATAGAAGTGCCATAGTTAACAGGAATGCTAACAGCTCCACTAAATTTTTAATGAATGTAATAAATAATGTAACAAAAAGTCCTTTTCAGTTAAATGACTTTCTATGATACAATATAATCAAAATTAGGTTTGTGTGGAAAACCTATCATAATGTCTTAGGTTACAGATCACCATCCATTTAATAGCACTGTCATTGCAGCTGTAACAGTATTCATTACCTGAAAATGAAACCACAGTTTCTGAGTGGGAGTAAGAAATATTATTTATATTGGTCTATCATCGCAGTATATATTCAATTCTTAGAACTAAAATATCATTAGTTGAATTCAATTGAATACATTTTTTTAATACACATGAAATCATTCATTATATAATAAATATACTATGTCAAAAATCATTGTGGGTGTATACTCAATAGTTTCCCAAACTTTCAGGATGCCTGGATGAATAGTGTATTAATCCACTAAGAACAAATTTATAGACATACATTTTTATGTATATAAATGAGTCAATCTGACATACTTCATACAAATTTTTTCAAGTAATTGAAAAATCACATAATGACATTCTACATAGATTGAAGACTAAACCATTTCAAATTAATGTTAATTATTACCATCATTTAACTCTTTGATAAGTTCAAACATTTTCCACAAAATTTATACCTGAAGAATTAGCTGCTAATGATCAAATATATATGTTTTTTAAATTAATTTTTGCTATTCAAGAAATGTGATATGAAACTCCTTTTTGCTTATATTTTTGAATGGGATAATACACATGACTAAAACTCAAGTTTATTAATGATTGGTTCAAAAAAAATAATAATGAAATAAAAGCTTCCAGTAATTCCAAGAAAAGTCATTTCTAATGTTAAATGGTAGTCATAAGATTAGTATAATTTAAATATTAAATTTTCAATCATATAATTAATCAGAATATAAATCTTAAATTAAAAATATTTATATAAATGACAGAATTAATATAAAGATGTCAAATCGTCTGCTTGTTTAAAATTTGTTGTTCTAGTTTCAAAAATGCTTAAAATAAAATAATCACTTTCAAAAAGTCATTAAAATTTATAAATTCACGTGAACAGCATTCATGCTTTTGGTTACACTGCAAAAAAAAAAAATTGGTGGAAAAAAATCTTTTTTTTGCTGTTATGTAAATAAATATAGTTAAAAAAACTAGTTTTTTAAATTGGTTAAGCTAAATAAAATTAATTTAGTACAAAAGATTTTTCAGTGTGTATAATTTTGGAATATGATAAAATATCATTATTTATTACAATTCAAAGGCATTTTTGCATAAAATTTTATAAAGAATCACCATGTGATCACATCATCAAAAGGTTGGTTAAGCTCTTTGAGGACATGAGTTACTTCATTAGGGAAACCAGTCCAGTATAGCAGTGTAAGTAGTTGGAAAATTTTATGAAATGTTTTTTTAGCCTTACAATATCAGCATATCCTATGCATTCTAAACTCAAATAATACATAGACACAGTGAGTGCCTCCCAATGGTCTGAAATGTATTTCGAAAATGTCCGCAATTCTTACTATATCCTTTTTAGATGATGCAAGGATTAAAGCCTTACTATAAACTGTTGTGTAAAGTTTTCTGTTAAAATCTGCAATATAAGGTTAAAAGAGATGATCTTACAAACAAACTTGTGTTAATGGATGATACTTTTCACACTTTCAACTAAATGTAAAAAGTATTTTCACCAATAATTATCTGTACAGTTAATCATAACTTAGTACTTTGGGACATAGAAAATTCACTAATGTGATGGAATAATACCATTATTTTCCAAAGCCAAATATCTTTGGTGCCATTTAAAATAGTTGTGTTTTTGATTTTTCCCCATAGAATAAATTAATGAGTACAATTACCAAGAAATACAACAAAATGATTGCTTTTCAGTCCAAAGAAGCAATCCCTAGCTTTATTTTGCATTATGATGTTTCACTACATCAACAAAATACATACATATGTATTTGTGAATAATAATCTATTCTATTGATGGGTCAAACAATGTAACTGCCTTGTTGGCCAATGAATTAGTTAAACATTACTGCTAATAATGTGTGCATCATTAAAAAACAAAGTGTTAAAGTCTCCATTTCTCAAGAAATTATACAGCAACTGAAGCAGTGATAACTGAAATGCTTGATTTTTAATAAATATAACTGCATACAAGTCTATAGACATTCAATAGTTGGAACTGGAACAATGCATAAATATTAGCCACATCATTGGAGGTTTGGTTTGGTTAGTGTATTGCTTAATGGTCAGATTTAGCATTTGAGGGCAAATTAGATAGAAACCTACAGTTTAAAATGGATTTCAAACTATTACAAATATACAAACCCGAGATGAGATTCAATAACCTAAGATATTGAACCAAAGGTCAGAAAATTAATAATGCATCAGCTAATTTGACCATACCACTGGAGGGATATGCATAAAACATCTGCTGAAACTTGGTTAACTATAGTTTCACAGTAAATTTTATTTATGCAATTAAAATATTATGAACAACCTTCAAAGGTATGTCTTTTTTTGTTTCTTTGTTTTGTTCAATTTAACTTTAAACATTCATCATATAAAAAATATAATTTAAAATTGCATGATATATGTGTATATATATATATATATATATATATATATATATATATATATATATATATATATATATATATATGTCTGTGTGTGTATATATATAAATCAATTTCAAAAATGCTTATGATTTTTTAGCCTTAGTTTTACATAGTGACTTTTGAAAAGATTTTTAATATATTTACTTTCAACAAGACCATTCAAAAATTTACATTTCACAAGATTTTGTAGAATGCATTTAATGATTTTATAAATTTTTAAAATAATATATTATTTTATTTCAAACATTTTGATGCAATACGCATGATTTTTTTACTTAAATTTAAGATAAATCTTTGATTATTTAGCTTCTGAACACCATTAGTTTGATTAATAGATTGGTCACTTTACGATTACTTTTTTAACATCAAAACTAATTAGATTGAAACTAATCAATTGAGCATTCCAATCTACTACAAATATCCACAGGACAGTCTAATCCAAACTATCCTATGGATTATATTTAATCTGGAATATCATAACTTATTGAACTGTAAACTTGAGAAGTAAGCATTCAGCTATCTTATTAGCACTAGACATTCTTACTGAATGGTAGTAAACACTGGTATTATATAAATGAAAGCATAAATTAAATGTATATTAGATCTTTAATTAGAAAAAGTTTCACAATTATAATAAAACAGCAATATTATAAAATTGTCACGATTTCAAAGAAATAAAAAATGTTTACTTGCCAATATTTCTTTAGTATCCAATGGACTAAGCCACAAATCAAATTCCCTTTTCCAATTTAAAACTGTATTATATGGACAAATAACCATTGCCTTCTTGATTTTTGCATTTACTTTTTCATTAGTTAGACATGTATGTAAAAATGTAATAACTTGCAATGTCTTTCCAAGCCCCATACAATGAGCCAGGATGCAACCAGAACCAGGACCTGTTTCAAGATCCTTCAAGGATTCAACTGTACATTCCCACATAAATTTGACACCTATTAAATTCATATAAAAATAAATTTTCTAAAATGATAAGTAAATTTTTACTGCAGAGAATTTAAATAATGTTTTTAACAATTGTTTAAAAAAATTTATATTCAGATTTATACCATAAATAAATTACATATAATGCAAATTTAACTTCCCTAAAATATAGTAAAAATAAATTATCTATAAAAACAATTTTTTACATACTTAAGTTTTAACTTTATAATGTAAAGATATCAGAAGAAGAAAGACACAAAATACTTGCTAGCATTTAAATTTTGAAACCTTAAAATTTTTTCATACTTTTAAATACACATATGAAACACAAACTTTTGTTCATAAATGAAAAACCAACAAATTCAATGTTCTTTACTTAATTGTACACCCTTAATACAATTAAGTAAAAACAGAGCTTCTATGTTTGTAATTTGATATTAAACTGAAACGAGTTTTTCATATTGAGAAAAACACACAGTGCACTCATTCATAAAAAATGTCAAAAAAAATTATAAAAAATATCAATTGGCATTTATGTAATCTAAGCAAATAATTTTTTATCAACAAAAATTTAATGCTGAGAGACATAAAAGAAAATAAGCAATGAAAAAGTTACTTGTTATTTTAAATAAAAATGTATACACTTTTTCAATATTATAAAAGAATATTTTTTAAAAAATCTGATACATAAAATAACTAATATATATTTATATAATTCTCTTAAAACAATATTTGGCGACTGATTTAGTCTCTGTTTATTAACATAGTTCAGTTCAGTAATATTTCTTCTTAATACTTTTGTTAAAATATTTTCCATTTTTGCATAAAACAGAGAGCAAAAAAAACTTATCTCTAGATTTACAGAAACAATGTATGCATGAATTTTCATCATTAACTACAAATCAGTGTTTCAGCATTCACACTATATCCAAATTCATTGTTTTGGTACAGTTGAACAAATTTTTGGAAAATTATGTTACTTCTATTAGTACATTAAAAATCCATGTAAGATTGAAATTCCTTAGCAAAATTTATATTATTCTTATTTTTAAAATATTTTAAATAAAAATAGATCAGCTGAATTACCTAGGATTTTTCATTGTCATGTAAGTTTCCTTTTCCAATAAAACTCCGAAACTAACTCTTTTCGCAAATATTCAACATCAAAAATATGATTTACATTTTTATCTAATAATTTTCAAAAATTAATATTTCAAACAAAACATATAAAACATTTCTTCAAAAAGTCAAACAGCAGGATTGCAGAATAATTACATTTCCTAAAATCATTATCACTAGCATACATTTTTAAAATTTTATATTTACTTTAAATCTTTAAATAAACTGTGGTGATTCATCATATTCTGGTAAAAGTCAAATATCAACTAATATTCACCATAATGGTGACTGGTTTTTGATTTTACAATCTACAAAGATCAAAATCTACTTATTCATGCCTTCAAACAGAACCCTGATAAATGTTCCCACATCAGCTGAAAAACCTAGTCTATATTTCCCAGTTTTCAACTGATATTCATCACACCAAAGGCAAGGACACCATCTTGCACAGAAATAGATAATATCTCTTTTGTTCCTTTAAATTTAGAAGAATTCGTTCTCCCAAAAGAATTTGACTCAGAATTAAAATCAATTCTTCAAAACCTGTCTGCCTTTAAATTGGAGAAAGCATTTATTATTTTAAATGTGCATTTATATTGTGATACGTTGACAGGAAAACCTCGACCATTTATTGCAAAAACGTATCACCAAATAATTTTTCATCAACAGCAAGCACTTTCTCACCCGGGAATATCTACAAATAAAAAGTTGATATTTTCACGATACATTTGGTCTAATATCTATAAATACATATCAGAGTAAGTAAGATGCTGTGAACCCTGTCAATATTCTAAAATTCACTAGCATACAAAAACTCCAATAAGTTCTTTTACCTTACTGGATTCTCAATTCTCACAAATTCATCTTCACCTAATAGAACCTCTTCCTCCAAATGATGGTAATATATATTGTCTCACAATCATTGATTGTTTCACCAGATGACCAGAGATAATTCCAATTCCTGATGTCAAAGCTTCAAATGTACGTAAAGCTGTCTTCAATGTGTGAATCTCGAGATTTAGTTGTCTTTCCCAAATCACTACTGACCAAAGAAGGCAACTAGAATCTTCACTTTTCTATGAAATATTAATTCTTACTAGTATTAATAAGATACACACAACAGCATATCTTTCAATATCAAATGGTACCACTGAAAGATTTTAACGCTATATAAAAAGTTCTTTAAAGACCCATGAAAATCCTAGATGGGCAGACACACTGCCCACAACATTTTACTAGGAATTAAAACTGTCTATAAGAATGATTTAGAGTCGACCAGTGCTAAACTTGTTTACAGAAAATTTCGTTTTGCCAGTGGATATGTTCAACGAATTCGCCGGCAAATAATCCTTAGACAAGACATTTGCAACAAATCTGAAGGAACAGATGATTGAGTTGTTCTTACAAACAAATAATTCAAAGTGTTCACTAAAAACATCTAGGACACATTATAGAGATTAAAATCATAATGGCTTCTAAGTGAAATACCTCTGAGAAGAAAATCATGAATTTGGGTGTCTTCTGCTTGGTCCCTGATTCTAAATTATGAAGATTCCACACAACCTAGCTGTTTCTATTTTAGGTGTCAGAGCCCACCTTTGGGCTAGGTACAAGAAAGTATGTTGGAGCATACCTTGGTAAACTTTGGTAATGCACTGTGAATGCATACAGATATGTATAATCAGAGATTTGAATTATGGACTGATCTGACCTTCTCACTCTAAAGTACCATACTCCTTGTAAAATTGCTGTTTGTGAAGTAGCATTAATTGAAGCAGCTTGGCATTCTCTCTATGCTATAACAGCATTTTCTAAAACAAGAACAGAATTTCTACAATGATTTTTCCTAAGCATAAATAAACTGAAATTTAGATTTTGCAAGTTCTTTTTCTTATATCTTATTCAAAATGCATTGAAGAAATGTGAATCACACTTCATTTGCATAACTTGATGAAGTGGATATAACTTGAAATTTGTATTGTTTTCAGACTCTTTCTAGATGTGCATTTTTAATGTCATGTAGAGCATTATAAAGACATATTAATCTAAAGCATTACCCAATAAAAATATTAAAACAAAGATAATTTAAATGGCACAGTTATATATTTTTTAGATTTTAGCTTAACTTTATACAAATACAGTAATAGCTCCTTTTTTAACATGGATGGAATGAAATATTAAACAAAAAATATACTATACAATTAAATTTTAAATTATGAAAATGAAATTAGTATAAATGCACATACCATTTACTTGATGAGGTTTCAATCTTTCTATTATATCAGGGTGGATTTGAACTAATTCGTCTTTAGAAACAGGATCAATTTCTAAAACTAATTTTTTGGTTATAATTTCTTTACCATCTTTAGAAGTATCTGTTATCACATTATACTGAAAGCACAAATTGGGATTTATAATTATTTCATAATATCAATCAATAGATCAGATATAACTTATAAATAATAAAAATAATCTCTCTCTCAAATCTAGTTTATATTAACTTAATAACCACACATGAAATTAAAATACAAAACATTAGTAATATATCTTAATTTTATAAGAACTTTATACATGTTGCATTAAATTTATTAGAACATTAAAATAGCATTACATGGTCATAAAGCCCATACTCACAGAAATATTTGCAACAAAGAATATATGTAATTTATACAATAAATACTGAAAAATTAGAAATCAAAGCTACATTTAAACATAGAAAGACAAAATGCAAAATCAAGATCCAGTTGGTTAGCAATAGTTAAATGAAGTACGACATTATTAATGTCATTAATATTAAAACAATTTTAAGAATAAATTTAACAATTTCAAAAATTAATTTAAAATATTTATCAATTAATAGAATATTAAATTCACTAAAATGTAATTCCATCCAAAAATATTTTAATGATAAAATAATAAAGCAGATGATTAAAGTTTACACAGAAAAAAAATTTTCTTTTCCTTATCTTTTCAAAATTATGATTTAAGATTTTTTGATGGACTAAATTTAAAGTTTGCTTTACTATTAACGTCATTTTTAGAAGTATGGCTTTTATGTGCATAAGTCCAAGCTTATTGCAAAGTTACATTTCTTTCTCTGTGATACAACACACAACAAATCCATCATTAACAAGTCTCACTGATACCATTAAGGAAACGCCACATTTTTAAATATTCTTTTAAACTAATTTTCTTAATGAGTGTTTATAATTAAATGTCGAATTTTACTTCAAAATTTTGAAACTAAGCCCAATTATTCTTTATCTGCTGGCAATAGAAAAAACAGGTTTATATGCATATAAATCAGTAAATTAAAACATTTCAATTTCTTAATGTTTGAATAATTAACATTTTTTTAAACATAAGAGAAGCCCTGCATATTTTAAAAAATATTTATAAAAGCATTTCACTAAAAAAACTCTTTATATTTAACAAGAAATGAAACATTTGATTTTCTCTCTAAAAGCAAACAAAATTTAAGTTGTATATTTTAAAACAAATTTACAAAAAACCAAAAAGCATAAACATCGAACACAGTTACTTAAATATTTTACTTACTATAATGATATAGTTAAAATTGATTTCATTAAATTTTATAAGAGTAGAATATTGCTAAGTAATGAAGGGAATAATTATTTTATGTGATAGAGTGTTTAATATTACATAATATTTAACATAATTATACATTAAGTCTTACAAAAAATTAATGCCAAATCTATTTTGAAAATAATTTAAGAAAATAAAATTCCTTGGTTCAACTGAATTCTTCCAAACTTATTTTGAAAAAAAGTATTACATCAGATTAAAACGTAACCAAAATTAAATACATATAATGTATGAAACAATATAAAACTAATTGTTTAGTTTATTAACAATTTAACTAAAAGTTGTTAACATATTTAAAGAATTTTGCAAATAAATACACATCTTACTAATTTTTGTTTTTCTTCAATTCTCTTTCTTCGTTCTCTTTCAGCTTGTTGAGCTTCTTTAGTTTCTGTCTTTAAATCTTTCTTTGAAATAATTTTTTGAATATCTTTTCTACCTTTTTTAGGAGTTTCCTAAAAAAAAAAAAATTATGAATACAACTAAAATTAAACATACTACTTAATTTTTTCATCATATTTCTTACTTTATTTAAACTTGCAACACTTATAATTATGGAAGCCCAGTGGCTTAGTGGCACACTTCCCATTTCCCAAGGCACAGGTAAAAGGTATGATCCTCAGACTGGGCAAGGTCAACTCGACCTTTTAACCATGTAGTGAGTCAATAAAACTGTAGAGAACTAAACACTGGAGGTTTTGCATTAGACTGACTACCTAACCACAAAATATGCTTCACATCTCTGAGTTCTTGTCATGAAAACAGACCTGGGCACTGTACACCTTGACTCCTTGAGGGCATTGTTCCACTGAATTTAGTTTATACTTATACTGACAAATACTTAAATCATTGTAAAAGTAAATTAAATAATGAAATGACATTTTATTTCAATGGTGAGAGTAACTTCAATTTCAACACTAAAAGGTTGTAATTCTATTATATCATTAGAAAATTTTTTTGAACATAAGTCTTTTAATTGAAAAGTAAATGAATTAACAGGATTATAATAAATTAAAATTAAAAATAACAAAATTAATTCAAAATTTTATAATTAATAGTATATCAACTATTAATACCATTAACATCATTTTATAGAATCATTATACAAAAAAAGTCTGGGAATTATCAGGGAATTGTATTAATATTCTTGCAAAATTTAAATAACATTTGCTGTTCTTCTATACATTAGATTTATTTAAATTTTTCATGTAATTATTTTTCAATAATTTTCAGTTTATGGTAAAGATTTTTTTAAATGGAAGAAATAAAAATGCATTAGATTGGGCATTCATGAAATGGTCAACAACAGAAATGCTTACAATTTTTTTTTCTTTTCCATGCAAAAATAAATACATACTACTTTTTCTTTTTTATCATCCTGTTCACTTGAAGATATTGCTCGTTTTTTTATTCTTCTTTTTCTTTTTTTGGATTTCCTATCCTCATCTGATGAAGTATCAGAAGATTCAGAATTATCTGTAATTTTTATGTCATCATCAGAGATATGTTTTCGCTTCTTTTGTCTAAAAGTATCATAATTAATTAGAAAACAAAATAATGCTTCAACACTGAAACAAATAAAACTGTTAAAAATTTTATAACAAAATTTATTTCAATAATAATGGCAATTGAATTTTAGGGTTGTATAGTGATAAAAATTTACATAAGTTTTGAAATTAATTATATAAATTACAGAATAACCTTTTCAAAAATATCAGTTGAAAGGTATGGGTTTTTCACTCCCCCACTATTTTTAGCAAATTCATTTTTAAAAAGAACGGCATTTAACACATACACAATTTTGTATTCTTTCTACTATGTAATTTTTCTCAAGCTTTCAGAATCATTAACTCAAACAAAAAATCAATACCTGTCAGAAGAATTCTTATTTTCTTTACCAGATTCAGGATCAGATAATAATCGTTTTGATAAAAGTTTATCAAATTTTTTCTTCTTTCTAGGTTGAAAATCATCAGATGAATCAGAATCTTTCTTTTTGGGTGCTGTCTTATTCACAGACTTTTTTGGAAGATCATCACTGTCTGAATAAAAAAAAAAGAATTAAAAATAATATAAAAAGAGAAAAATTTTTAATCTTTTTATAGCAAAGTAATTGATATTTGAGAAAAAACCTCAAAAGACAACAAAACCACTCTTCTATTTAATTTTTCACATCATGTTACCCTCATTATTTTGTATAAAGAATTACAAGATTCAGGATCAATATACAGATTTCATAAAAATCATTTTCAAAATTTATTATAAATTAATTTAATGAATATTCTGGATAAAAAAATAACCAATTTAAAAATTTAAGTTTTGTATTTTTTCTTTTTTCCTATTAAACAATGCATGCCTAAATATCTAAAACTTTAAGTTTTTATCAAAGCACTATAATAAAGAATGTTTATAAAGAACTTTAATTATACACATTTAAATTTTTTTTCTAAAATTTTTATTTTAAGACAATTTGTCAAAATACTATTCATATTTTTTGCCTTGTAATTCAAGCATTTTTCTAAAATAAATAAAGCTTCATAAAAACCAGGTTACACATTTACTCACATTATATAAATAAGTGCCAGGAAAGTTACAACGCTCAGAATTTAAAAAATCAGAGAAGAAATAACTTGCAATTTTTTTTGCATCCCACTCTTGAAAAAAATACAAAATTTTCAAATTTCAATGTAATTCTTTGTACTGAATTAGAAGCTTTTTATGAGCAAAATCAGTATATTCTTGTTCTTCCACAGAGAAAGTAAGATGCATCAAAAATGGTTTGGTTGAAAAGGTTTTTAAATTCCGATGAATATCATGTGAATTGTAATTCAATGAATTACTTTTACATTCATGAGTTTTTGATTTCACAATTTTAAATTTAGTATTTTCTCATGAATTCTTCATGTCTATGAATGAAAAAAATTTTTGTAAAAATTAAAACTACAATTTTATTGCATTTATCTTAAATTTTATTTATTAATTATTATAATCACCATACTTTAGAAGGAGCTTCAAATTCAATTACAAAAAGAGATATTTTACAAATTTCATAAAACCTGGGTTGGTTTGTTTGTCGCTCAACGGTCATTTTTTGTACACGAGGGCTAATTAGACCGGGACTTACGGTTTAAAGTGGATTCCGAACCACTACAAACATCCATGCCCAAGCTGGGATTCGAACCCACAAACTGTTGAACCGAATCATAAAACCTGGGAACATTTCTTACTTTATAGCAGTCAATTCTTTATCATCAGATTAAAACTTAAATTTCAGTTAAACAATGATTTTGATAAGCATCGTATATCCTTTTATACAGATTTCATAAAAATCATTTTCAAAATTTATTATAAATTAATTACATCAAAACAAATTCAAAAATTAATATAAATTTGTAAATAACCATGTTTCAAAGTAAAGTTTTAATATAAAGGAAAAAAGAACAAAATAGTAAATTGCTACTGCTTTTCAAATAAATTGGCTTTTACATAACCTTTTAACTGTCCTACCGGCGATAATCTTGGGCACAGCACTGGTGTTCGAAAATGTCACACCTGAGTATTACTCAAGGTTTTTTTTTTGTGTATCGAATTGTTATACCCGAATATACATCAGGAGACGTTTATTTCGACTTCATCTCTTTGTCAAACCCGACTGTATCTCGGGAAAAATTAATATGCACTTAATTCAATAGATGGCTGGCTGGTTGGGTTGAGTTTTATGGCGCAAAAAAAAACTCAAATAATCAATAGATGGCAGCACTTTACTGAAGATTTCAAAGGTTAGAGGTTAGAAGCTCTTTTGCTCAGTGACAATTTGTTCTAAAATTCATCAAAATTAATCAGTGACAATTTGTTCCAAATCATCAAAACAACTTGACAGTTAAAGGGTTAAAAAGTTTCTTTTACAAAAAATGAAATAATGAGGCACTTATTTAGAGTTCTATCAATAAAATACTTTGATGCCTCATTATTTTTTCTTTTTTGAGCAAGCAAAATTAAGAAAGAGACAAGAATTAGAACATAAAAAGAATTTACAATTTGGTTTAACAGTAATTCATAATGTTTTACTATCATTTTCATATTTTATTATTTTTTTAAGAAAAAAACTTTTTTAATTGAAAATATTTAACAAATATTAATAACATAAAATTTAACTAAGTTATTAACAATTTTTTGAATTTTAGCATCTTTTAAATGACTTCAGACTAGAAATTATTCTTGCCTAAAGAAGTTGACATTATATGATAAAATAGTTCTGAACAAATAAAGCTCTTTTTCTTAAATATTAAAAAAATTTTAAAAATATTTTAAAATTCTGAATAGGGAGTTTCATCACATAAGAAGAATAAAGATAAATAAATATTTAAGAAAATAATTTTAGAAGATTCATATATACACATTACTAACCACCAAAATGGAATATCAAGACTAGAAATTTGGCAAGTAACATGTAATACAAAGATTAAATCATTCAAATTAAAGCCTCATGTGAAGTTTAGATGATAACAAAATTATTAGTTAGTGTACCCAACACTGACAGTTATAACTACTGCCACATGCTTCAGCATTAAACCAAAGAAACTTTGGGTGTATATTAATTCTAATCATGCTGATATTATTGTTCATAGCTAGCATATATACTAAACCACTGATGCTTTCTGAAATGTCATTGTTGACATTCACCTATAGTACACCACATATTGCGGGAAAGGCCGAAACTTTAGCACAGGATATATATATATACATTTACATATTACAAATCAGAGTTCATACTCTGTTTTTGAATTAACCGTCAATTAAAAGTTTCAGTAAAATGGAACAGATCACTAAAAATCTACTTCAGTAATACAGATCTATAGATTGTCACAAAAATTCCAAAAAAGTAGTGCATTCCTTTTACTTACAAAATGATTATCTAATTGAAGTTTAAATAATTGCTATAAAATCTCGTATATTTAATTTATTTTTAAGTGAAATTACCAAATTACTTTGAAGATTTACATTGAATAACTTTTACTAGTCTTCATAAACCTATGAAACTATTCATTAATCATTATAGACAAAATAAAACTAAATTAGAAGCAAATGGTAACAGATTTTGGAGACAGAAAAAAGATCAGCTAGCTGTTTCAGGACTTGATTATTAAGGTGTTATAAAAAGAAATATACTTGACCATGTAAGGTACCTACTTCCCTTCCTTATAGCTCAATGTATACATTAATATACATAGACACGCATTATGATTATAAACTAATCCTGATCAAGAAGCTAGGAAGCTTTCGTTTTCAGACTAATTTGACAGCAATGTTAATTTATATGATTTCACAGCACAGCCATAAAACCTTACAATTTAACTGAAACCATATATTATATATTTAAGCCAAAAAAATTTTTGGCATTTATGCACATCAAATCTACAGCAAACCTACCAGCCAAAACAGTCAAATTTTTGAGGTCACGTGACCATCTAATAAGTGTTCATGTAAACACAATCTGTGATTGATATGGCATTGCATCATTATTAGCTATTGTGAAATTACAAAAAATGGCAACAATTATTAACAGAAAATAGCAGAAAAAAATCATCATTTAACAACTTTGATTTTAAAGAAAACATCTAGTTTTAGTATAATATATATGGTTATATCAAAAATAGAACAAAATCTAAGGAATATAGTGAAAAATAAGAAATTTATTGCCTAGTCTGCTCTCCCAGATAATATCATTCCTGGCTTGATGTCATTTTGCAAAATTCATTGTTAAAAAAAAGTCACTGTCTGTATAAGATTTCCATAAACTTTTTCCCCAATGTTTTGAAGAATTATGTTCCATAATCTATGGTAGTTTTGCTTTTGTTGATTTTTCAAAGTACAAATTTTGAAATGATGCTAACAACTGCAGCTTTTTTAATGCAGTAAAACCCCGAAATCATTAAATAGAATGGAGCTATTAGCAGTATTTAAAGTACACAAAATTTAATTTAATAAAATAGAAGACTCACTGAAAAAATAAATGCACTTTATTCAGGAAGAAAAAAATACGAAAGAATTTCAAAGAAAAAGAAAAAACTATCACCCATTTTCATTGCATAAAAGATATAAACTGGCTGAAAGAAATGAGAAATAGACAAAATTAGTTTTCAGTATTATCATAAATTTTTACTCAAGGTAACAATTGAGTACGTATGTAATTCTTCAAATGAAAACTTTATTTTTTTTTAATTAAGTTCTGAATTTTTCTAGATTTGCATTTCCTCAATGAATGAGAGCCATTTTTATACCAGAAAGTGAATCCACTATACATTCTTATTATAATAAGTAACTCAAACATTACTTAACCTTCATCACAATGCAAAAAAATGAATTATCATAAAACAAATTTAAATACCTGAAGAAATTGTTATTGAACTACTATCAGATCGCAGCAATTCCTTCTTAGCTTCAGCTTCTGAATCTTCTTTAACTATAGGAGGAGCCTAATAATAATGTAATTCATATAAATATTAAAAACAATCAGTTACTTACTGATTGTGACAGTATTAATTTCATACAGGATGTTTCAAAATGAATGATCTGATTTGGACTGAGTCCAGTACGGCATTCACCTAATGGTATATATCATTTTACTGGTATATAATTAAAAATTAATACCCTCTAAAAATTCTTAAACCTGCATTCTGATCTGTAAGGCATTTTTAAATTTAGAATTGTTTTTAATTCTATATTAATTATTTATATTTATGAACTTTTTACCACAGCGGTGACTTTAAATTTGATGATGATGAATTTGGTATGAAATGCATACATCATTGAAAATATACTGAAGGATTAATTTTATATATAGTTTTTTTTAATCAAATTTAAGGTGCAATGCAACAGTAATATACAATAGTGAAATTCATGTACCCATATTCTAACAATATAATGGTTTACCATTTAATTGATGTGAAAAGTTGTCCAAATATATTATAATAAAAAAACTAATTAATTTGCAACAATTGAATCTTTTATCATTTGAAAAACAAACTTTGATGAAAAACACACAAGACATAAATCATAGGAATGAAATAATATCTTTACAGCAAATGGATTTTTTGCACTAAGTGGGAGAAAAATTCTACTAGATCACTAACTGTTTTTATTTAATATGCAAGGATGGAAGGAGGTTTTCCTTTCACAAAAAAACATCCTTGAATTGTTTCGACTTAATTTGAAAGCTTGTAACTGCAGGATGATCAACACTAGGGTATTCTCAAAATCATGATGAAAATTGTTACAAATTCACAATTTGAGAAACAGAATGCAAAATGATTTCTATTGTGTAATTGTCATCTTCACAAAAGTTCAAATGCGAGCCAAAGAAACATCATTAGTGCCACTAGTTAGCAATTGTGTGAAACTCAAAAATTTATTCCATTTATCATTATATTATTCAATCAGAACAGATTAAAACCTAAATAGTTAATGATTTTTTGAAATTCAATCATTCTTTCTGTACATCTTATATCACCTCATAAGAACATTACATGGATTATTTTATAACAACTAAAAAAGAATCCAGAATAATTTTTATATTTATATATTTCTTTTGCTTTTAAAATTTAAAATGACATATTTGTTTTGCTATATGAAAATTAAATAACCTTAATGAATAATAATAATGAAATATGAATAATAGCTGCATTTTCTCAAACAGTAATATTGCTATTCATTTTATGAGTATACTCTCAGAGCAATATTTTTTACCTAAACAAATTTGTGAAATAAATAATAATTTTATTTATGTTTGATTTCCTCTTTTTAGTGTAATAAATATATTTAAATTTTGAGCTTATTACAATTTTATATTGCTTCTAAAATAAACTAGAGCCTTCAAACTTCAATGTTACTTATATTTTTATAGCTACTGATTTCATATTGTCATTAAAAGTGGACATAATACTAATCTGGAAATATCTGCTTACAAATATGATTTTTTTAAATACACCTTACATATTCTTTAAAAAAAGTAAGTTCCATTAAACTGCTTAAGAGCATTATCATGCTGATAGAATTCTGAAGCCCAGTATTGTTTAAAATAGTAGATTTGAAAGATTTTGTTCCAAAACACAATATATTAAAAAGAAACCTTGAACCAAGAATTAAAATATTTTCATAAATAAAATATGATCAAAGTTATGATTAAATGGTTTATTTACTAATAAAATGAATACAATATAAAATACACTAAATCCTAAAACAAAGTTTTTTGATAAAATTTTATATTTTCAATATAAATGCTAAATAAACTTATTAATTAAATAAAAAAGACTTTTTTATCAAAAAAATTTAAAAAATAATATTCATAAATATAAAAAAAATCAATTTCAGGTTTTACAGCTTGAATTTAAGTTAACCAACAAAGTTTCCAAGCTATTATACAAATACTTTAAAAGTGTACCTTATTTAACATAGAAATTTTAAATAAAAAAATTATAATTTTTAGGTTAATAAACATTATGATATAATTTCTATTAGCCTAAATTTTTTTTAGAAACTAATCCTCAGGCGATTATTACATAAAAATTTTGGCCAAAACTGATATCCAGCCCAAGATAGAAAAGTAATACCTATGATTGAGATTTAAGTTATGCATAGCAACACTTTTAATGTTTTAAAACCTACTGTAAAATTGATTTAAAATAGTTACATTTAATAATTAAAAATCAAATAAAATGTAACAACACAGTTTTCATTAATTTTTCTAGAAATGATCAAGGAGATGTTTATAATACATATGCAACATTTTAAGTCTAAGCTTTTATAAATTAAACATTTCACAAGAGTACAAAAACTAATATCTGATGAAAAGATAATTGTTATCAGCCACATTCTCTGCCTATTATTGGATTAAACATAGCCAAATTTCATTAATGGGTTTTGAAATAATCACTGAGACCACAAAACATAGGTTAAACCTTGAGGCATAGAAAGAAACATCTTCTTAAAAGAAAATCCTCTTGTTTAATAACATCTATAATTAAATATGAAAAAAGATCTTATTTTTCTGGATACTCATCTGTTAAGAAGCTTTTTTCTCCATGTCTCATATTCACTATCTCTGAAAGTATTCTCGAAAGGTGTTGTGATGCAAATAGTTAATATTGAGTTAACATTTCAAAATAGACTGGCATAATTTGTCACCCTATGGTCATTTTTTGCACACAAGGGTTAACTAGATAGAAACCTAATTAAAGTGCATTCCAAACCACTAAAACATGCTAGATCAAAATAGGAATAGAACTCAGTCTATTATACAGAAAAGCAGAATATTTAGTTATTAGTTTGAATATTTTGAACTGGAATTCAAAAGTATAACAAACAAGGAAGAATTTGGGAAAAATTAAATAACTATGAGATTCTAACGGGATATAAAGACTAAATCACTTCAAAATGTAAAAATTCAATTTGTATAACTTAATCTTTATTAATTTCACTTGATATTCATAGTAAAAATTATTGATACAGTAACAAAATACAACTAATTTCTGTCATGATAACACTGAAATCTAATTTTTAAAAAATTCTTTATCAATACTATGAAAATGAGTCACCTCAAATCAAAATTATTTGATACAAAAATAATTTTAAAATTAGTAGTCAAAACAAACAAAAAAAATCAGTAAAATATATAACATACTAAAACATAATATACTTAACCTTTTTATCACTAAATTTATCAGATATATGATCTTCTTCTGAAGAAAATATTATTGAACTTGAGGAAACTTGACGGGTCTTCTTTGGTGTTTCTAAAAGGAAATTACAGTTTATGATAATACACAAGATAAAATTATGCTCAATTTGACAATTTTTAGAAAAAATTGTGCTTGTTATAATTAAAATCAGTTAATTACTTTTTTATACATGTATGATTTAAAACACTAAAGTATTTTACTGTTCTAAAACATTGATACTTTTTAAAATTTTATTTACATGCAATTTAAAATATGATTTTTATAGCTCAAGAAATTTCCTATATTTGAATAAGTAAAAATATGCCATGATTTTACATTTGCCTATTTTTTCATCAATTATCTCATATAAGAAATTTAAGAATATGCATAAGCATTTATAATTAAGTATTTCTTCTAAAAAAATATATAGAAATATATTAAAATTTTAAGTAATCTAAAAAAGAAAAAAATGTATACATTGATTAGAATTTGAAGCAACCTTTAAAATTATTATGTTAATAATATAATAAAATTTATATGTTTTAATGAAATTTTGTTTCTAATCATAAAATAAAATTTATTACATTTATAAACAAAGCAAAATATGAAAAAAAAAAATGTTTTGCAAAAATAATAAGTATATTATTTTTTTAAAAAAATTATTTTTTTCTAAAGCCATGATAAATTTATATCTTAAAGACAATTTTTTATCAATAAGATAATCTAATGACATTAGTGCCTTAAATAATTTTTAGATGTTTTGGATATAATTTTCTAGCAAGTTTCTTTTCATTAAATATTCAATAAACAAAAATGCTACTTATTTACTTCTAATTCAAGCATTCTTTTTATAAATATTCAGACATAAATAACTCACTAATAATTTAAAACTTAAATATTAATGTCAGAACAAAATTTACATTCAGAAAGATAAATTAATTGAATTTTTTCTGCCAGTATAATAGAAAACTATATTAGGTATACATGATAATGAAAATTTTTCAGATCAAAATATTCAAATTAACGAAGGGGTAATAATTGATTTGAAGAATTTACCAAGACATTTTTGAAATAGTTATATAATTTGCGATCTAATTTACTTTTAATTCTTTTGTTAAGAAAAAATTTGCAATTATTCTAAGTGGTCTTTGAAAAAATGTCCATGTTGCACTTTGATACATAAAGAGCAAACATTTCATATAATTATACATTTGATACTAAATTTAATAATTTCCAAGTAATGAATAAAATGTTGCATTTTAAAATGCTTTCAATGAACTTAAAATTCTGAAAGCATAACATATGTAATTTAAAATGTATATTTTAAAAATAATTATTTAAAAAATATTTGTGAAGATGATTGCTTTAAACTTTTTGTTTTATAATATATACAACTGTGTTTCTTATTTTTTTTCTTAATTTAAACATGCAAAATAACTACACATTTAATAATACTAAATTAAAAACTGAAATAATACGTTTTTACAGTAGAATTATAAATGGTATCATAAAAAATGACATAGTACACTTTAATGTGTCCTCAACATTATGTAATAATAATGTCTAATTGCCTTTTGCAAAATTTTACCAACTTTCATTGCTTACAATAAAACAGAATCCATAATACTGTAAACAATTATGTGGTATGTTTTTCAATTGCAATACAAATTATTAAACATAGTTCAAACTTCAACTCCCAGTAGGATCTATGCATAGAAATTTTTCAAAGATTTGGTTTAGATAGCTATTAGCAATGATTTACACCAGACTAGCCTCTTCATACAGCAGTAAAAAGATAACGTCTAATCATAGGATGTGATTACTTTATGGTGCATCAGTTACTCATCTGCTTTTTATTGAGGCCAGCTTACCAATTGTACTGAGGAATTATTGATAAAGACCATGATGAATTATGCCATGTAATTTGTGAAAAATCAGATTGAGAGAAGCTAAATGAATCAAAAGCTAAATAAATGGATGTTTTTTTCCCTTTTATACTTTTTGTATTTATAACTTTTTTTACATTTATAAGTCATGTATTTTGTATTAGAAATAAAATGTCATTATTCATAATACATTTTAATTTGCATATTTTTATTTAATTTTATATTTTTTAAAGTTATTTTATAAAACTCTCATCAATAAAAACTAATTGATAATTTGAGTTTTATCAATAACAAAAGAATTTGATTCAAAAATTCAAAAAATAAAATTCCTTATTGTTTAAATTCAAAATTTAATTTGTAAACACATATTATTTGATAATAATATTCTTTTTAATTTACCTTATTAAAATTTACAATCTTATTCCAAAATGTATTTTTGTAATAATGAAGTCATTAGCATGGAATTTACCTTTAATAACACATTGAAATTCCATATTGACTTTACATTTTAGTAAAATTTCTCAAACAAAATTGCAAAAATTTAAATAAAATTATTAACGAAAAATTTATAGAAACAAAATATAGAATATCAATATAACACAACAAAGGTTGATATTTTTCATTCTAAAAATTATTTTATGTTACATTTACAAAGGCATTTCCTAAATTTAATTATATAATTGCATTAGAAAAATATGAATTTACAGAAACATATTACAGTTCTTTTCAAAAGATAAATTTCATAATTCTGTAACATAAAAAAACTTTGCACACATACAAAACACAAGAGTGAAAAATAATAACAATAACAAGAGATAAAATTTAGATTTGTAACAATATTAAACAATTCCATTTGTAAAATTTTATTTAATGTTCAATCGATAGAATAAGTTGGTAATAATTAATAAAGCTGGAATAAATTCTATGGCATTTGAAATAGCAACTATATAAAAATTATTAAGTGAAAATGTATGATAATTAATATTATTTTTTAACATATTCCATTTGAATAAAAATCGTTATCATTAATAAGTAATCAAAAAACAAAATAATTATCCATTTTCTAAAAACTAATTTTAAAAACTGAGCTAATTTAACTTTGAATTCATTATTGTTTAAATAAAGAATTTAAAGTTTTAGATAAAACAAAATATGTCTGAAAATTAGTTTTATGATAAGCTCTTTCAAACAATAAGTTAATTGAAAAAATTAATTTGATAACAATTTAAAGGACATATTGAAATATCTAGTACAATAAGAAATGAATGATATTATTGATAAATATATCAATGATAAATATTCAATTCAAGAATATTTTGAAAAAAAAATCACCTTACTTATACTTTTAACTAAGTCATATAGAAAACAAAATAATTAACCAAATAGAAATGATTCAAGTGGAAGACATTATACTTTTCAAAATTCTCTCTCGATCGTTCTTTCTCAATGTATATATATAAAATTTTATAATAAAAGTACATATATTTATATTATTAGTAATACACAATATATTTTGAATTATTTTAATCTTATAAATAATGAGAAATGACAAAAAATTGTAAATTAAAGTTCCAGATAAATTCAATATTAAAATTATCTTTATACATAAATTCTTTGAAAAATTAAATAAGGATTAATGGTGCAAATATATTATTCAAATCACTAATATTTCTTAAAATGTAACGGAGGAGTAAAAGATAAAATATTAAACTATGCAAAAAGATACTTAAAATGAAATAATATTCTTTTGGCATTTTTCAAGCATGCCACTGTTCAACAGACTATGAGATAATTTATATCACATTCAATAATATAAAAATTTATTTTGTAACTAAACAATTTTTATTCATTTATAAGATTTCAAAAATCAAAATCTAATTAGAATTAAAATGAGGAAATAAATGATTTTCAACATTTCCAAACAAAATTCTCTTACATTTTTTCTCATAAATGTTTATAGCTTTAATAGAAAAAGTTCTTCAATAAAGAATCAAAAGTCAGAGTGACAATCCTTAAATTAATAATGCTTTTCATTTTATTTTTTAACATATACAACATATTAAGCAACATTTGTACAGTTGAGATAGTTATGAAAATACTGCAAATTTAAAGTTTTTAAATTTATTTAACTTAAGATGAGGAATGTAACAATCACTTTTGTGTTATATAACAGGCATATGTTATATTACACAAAAGCTTGTAAAATGTGTAATATAACAGGCATATTCAATAGCATTAATCACCTTTAAAAAATAAATCAAATGAAGCAATAGAAAGAAGTGTCTATATCAATATTAAACTTACTTTTAGGGATTTTTTTTGTTTTAATAGAACTATCTTCTGAGGAATGATTTTTAGGAATCTTTGCTGTTTTTACTGGCTCTTTAATAAGGTTTTTCATTGCTTTATCTAGTTCATCAATTAAATAGACAGCAGGTACTTTAATAGTTGTTTGACCATCCAACATATCATCACAACGTTTAAGAATAACACTTGTTGGTAGCCTTAATTTTTCATCATTTAAGTAATCTATTTCAGCTTTTTTAGTTTTTGATACTGTTGGCAGATTTCTCTTTGCAGAGATATTACGTTTTTTTGATGGACCAATAGATTCCAAGTCAAAGTCTGATAAAGAACTACAAGAATCAGAATCTAAGGAACTAACTGATGATTCTTTGATGGCACAGTTTTTGCTCTTAAGATTTTTTAATTGATTTGGAGATCTACTCAGAATTTTAGAGAGTGGTTTTGGTTTTCCTTTTCCACTGTTGAGAGATGAATCAGCATCATTTTGCAATTCACTAGAATGAACTTCTGCAGTAACAGTTATATTACACTTTGGTGAAACAGAATTATTTTTTACTTTACTTTCTCTGTCACAATTGGCAGAAAGAGGTAATTTTGAAATTTTATCATTTTCATCTGAAGAATTTCTTAACAACTCCATTTTAGCTTTAAGTTCAGAATCATTTTCATCTGAAGATTCTCTTAACAACTCCATTTTAGCTTTAAGTTCAGAATCATTTTCATCTGAAGATTCTCTCAACAATTCCATTTTAGCTTTAAGTTCAGAATCATTTTCATCTGAAGATTCTCTTAACAACTCCATTTTAGCTTTAAGTTCAGAATCACTTTCCACATTAGTACTGTTGCATTTAATTCCAGATAAGTCCCCACTATTATCAACATTTGTTATGTCTTGCTTATTATTTACTTTTGATTCTTCATCTTTTTTTATCTGAATTTCAACTTCCGAAGCATTCCTTGAAATCTCAGCAGTAGAAAAATCCTCTTTTACAGAAGTTTTCTGTTCATTCAAGTTATCATCAGAATCTGAAACAATAGATATCACAGTAGTCTGATTTTGGTTACCATCTCCAATTTTCTGCAAATGAGCATTATTATTTTGATTTTCCTCAGCTTGTTTAAGTTTCAAATATGCAGTATACTGTGATGATAAATTCTTCATGATATTGCCTAGCTCAGTTTTGTGTTTGCTCACTACTTCTTCCATTTTTTTAATAATATGCTTAAGACTTTTAGAGCGAGAGACTTCAACATGTTTTAATTTGTCCATTTTAGTTAAAAGACTTTTACATGAATTTTCTGTTTTAGTAAAAGCTTCTAGTACCCAAGATTCAGAAATTAGTTCTTTTGGCATTTCTATCTCTGATTTTTTATCTTTTATTGTTTTTCGTCTGCTGTATTCCTTTATCATATTACAATAAGCAACTTTTGCTTTAAGCTTATCGGGATCACAAATATAACATTTCCAGCCTTCCCTTAACATTTCAGCAACTTCAGCTCGACCAAAGTTGCGTTTTACACAATTCATGCAAAACACATTTGGGCAAAAATCACACAAATACAATTTACCACCATTACCACACCATGTACAGTAATTATAGTTCCCATTTTCATCTTTAGAGAATTCTTCATTTCCATAGAAATCATAGCATTCCTACAGTAAAAGAATCTTTATTAGTGATAATTATAAAATTCTCTAAAGTGAGCATAAAAATTATAAATTGTATGTTGAAAGGAATTAAAATTTTTAGGAACTTTTTTTGATATAACAAATATAATATATCAATCTCGAAATAATAAAATTTATTTAAGTTTGACAAAATGCTTTTAAAAAATACAGTACTTATTATTTCCATACTACATATGAATTTTATTTATAACATGAAGAGCGATCCCTTAAAAATAAAAGTTAACTACACAGCATTATAAATAGCTTCATTGAATTTTAAGTACAACATAACATATATCAAATGTAATATTAAATACATCGGATACTATTATCAACAAATTGGTCTCAAATGAGTCTAGATTAGTGAATATACTGTTAAATTTTGATATACAATCTGATTGCAATAATAAGAACAATTTAAGGTTACAAGTATCTTTCTAAAAAAATTTAAATTAGATAGAATAATTTAATTTTTACAAGTGTACAAACAATTTGGAATTAAATACTAAAATAGTGTAAATGACACAGTATCAAAGAGTAGTAGCACAATGAACATTTCAAGTTCCCATTATTTTTCTTTTTGGTATGAATACAACAAATATAGCACATTACAAATGAAAAGCTCTTTATTTGATAATAAACTCTAGTTCTGAAACATAGTGAACTAAATTAGGATTATAAATTGAATTTTTAAGAGCACACAATTGTTTTTCAACTATTGATTTCCAGATGACTACCAATCAGTGCATAGTAAAAGAAACTAAGTATCAACAGTGATAATTTTACACAATGAAATTCCTCAATTTTAATAACAAAAGAATTTAGCACTTCTTCATTTGCAATAAATTATAAAACATGAATTTTAGTACAAAATTTAGAATAACAATATAACATTTTAACTATATAACATTACATATACAAGAAAAAGGATCCTCCTTAAAAATTAAATGTAATAGGAAAATATTTTACTGCATTCATAATGATAAATTTAAATTGAAAAAACCTGTAAAATTCAAAGCTAAACATAAGGTGTCATGAAACTAGAAAATTTATATAAATTATATTCAACATTGAAGACTATGATCAACATATTATTCTCCATAGTGAAAACTCTCTATTTTAATCTTCTCTTCCTTAATATTACTGTACACTCAATTCAAGAGGTTTAATTTATAAGAAGCTCAATTAGAGATTTTGTTTCATAACAATAAAATTTAACAGTAAATTTGTAAAATAAATTCCTTTTATTATCTTTTACTATTTTATTCAAATAAGGAAACAAAGTAATAAACTGAATAAAAAAAATCAGGAGTTGTTAATGATTCTGAGATGAAAAAATTGCATTTTAAATATATTTTCAGAAGATACAAAAATTCTGGTATAAATAAGAAAAACTCCTTTGTGCTGTTCACATATTGATGTAATTAATGTTTTAAAGATTATAATTTGAATCTTTAGACAAGATTACTTACTCTACTTTCTTGGTGGATCCAGTTTTGGTCCTTTTGTACCCCAGATCATTTGAAAATAATTTTACTAACAGTTTATAAATTGTCATCTTTGTTACAAATATTCAAAGTCAGAAATTCTTGTTGAATATATTAAATTCTTTAGATAATTATTCATTCCAAGTAATAATCTTTAATATTTTAAAACCAAATTGTTATATATTTTCTAATCTAACTTATCACAGCAAAAATATCAAAAAGAAATCAGCTGTTGCAGCTGGATTTAGTTTGCTAGTAATAATTTGAAAACCTCTGTCTTTTATTTATTAAAACAGGGGAGTCTCTAAACTACATATATTTTATTTTTCTTAAAAATCTAAAAAAATAACAACTTTTGCATTATATATATATATATATATATATATATATATATATATATATATATATATATATATATATATATTATAGAAGAATTTTGATTATATACAAGAGAGAACAATAGATTTCATTTAAGAAATCAAAAACTGTCAATGATTTTATTATTCCAACAAATGCAAACTACATTATTGTGCAAATTAATTGAGACAAACACAATTTTCACAGATGTTGTTTAATTGGTATAAGTTAACTTACATGAACCAGTAGAAATCTAATACAAAACAGTTCCACCTCTAGCTTGAATGAGACCTGCACACATTTTCGCATGGATTCCACTAATTAAGAACATAAACTTTTTACCTTGTCATCATGAAACAAAACTTTTACAATGTTCTCAATCATTGTTTTCTTTGCTGAGTAGTCCATTTAACTCATACTTCTCTTTACAATGCTCAACAAATCTTCAATGAGATTTACATCAGGAGAATTACTAGAACAACCCAAATCTGTTAATTTCTGTTCTTGATAAAAATTTATTTACTAGCTTAGAAATATGGCACGGGGACAGATCTTGTTGAAAAATACCAACATTACATATCAATGTTTGCATTATAGGCAAAATTTTTCTTTCTATTATAGAAATGTATTTTGCACAGTTCATAATCCCTTCAACTGGTACTAAGATGCCAGATTTTTTAGAAATAAAATAACTCCAAAACATTTGTTTTGAGGATGCTAAACTGTTTGTGTAAAATCACATCATCTGACAAATCTTGGTCAAATCCCTGGCATAAATAAAATGCATTTCCTCACTGAATAGAACTTTCTTCCAGTCTTGCACAGTTCAAGATTAACATTTCCTGGTCTAAATATTTTCTCTTTATTGCAGGTGTTAATAATTGTGTTTTGATTGGTATTCTTGTAAATCTCAAAGATTCAATAAGCCTTTGTCAAACCATCAATAAATCCACATTCACACCAGTAGCTATTAATTCTCACAGAAGATTTATACCATATTTTCCTGTATATAATCTGCAGGGGCACATTATTTACAAGACCTTTTTCCGAGTAAGCGTAGCATAATTTGCTTCAATATTTTAGCGAATAATCAAAAATGTATACTGCTGATAATGTGGGTCTCACATATAATAAAAAAATACACAGTATGATTAAAAATAAAATAAATTGCACAGAATAAAGATTTATTATTAAAAATATCAGTTTGAATCCATCTCATTGCAAAGTGTGGTAAACTGAGTTGAAATCACAAGAGCAATAATTTGGAAGAGCTAGTAAAACTTGTCAATTTTTATTTTTATTAATTTTTTAAAAAAGGATAGACATATTTTAAAAATAAAATTTGTTTCTTTAATAATTAAACAAAAGAAATGGATTATTTTTTGTGTTTTTTATTATCTTATTTTAACGCATGTTTGTTGCATTTTTATTTATCATCTCTATAGATTTTAGTTTAAAACTTGATATGTAATTTAAAAGTTTTTTGCTTCCATATGATGATATACAAAATTAAAAATTTTCAGAACAAAATAACTTAAAACAGGACAAAAAGCAAATCATGACAGCAACTGTTTTTGCAACAGTAATATCTTCATGAGGAATCAAAATCATTCTTGAATGTGATTGGACAAAGCTGATTATAGATGAAATAAGTCAGTGGAGTTGTAGTGTCATCTGTTATTTATTTTATGAAATTTAAATAGCATCTTTTCAAAACTTCATTGTAAACTTTTCTGCTGGAGAATATTTTTTATCTTATCATCTGTGGTGGCATATAGAACACACAACAAAATTCAAAACTCTTTTAACACATAATCCATATATTGGATTATATACAAGAAAATATGGTATTTGTTTTACAAGAATGCATTTTATTAATTCATACAAAAAATTTGTCTGTTTGAGAAGTAACCTTGCATTTGCGTCCACATTTAGTCTTTCATTGTGGAGATATTGACCCAAAATTCTTTTGCTGATTAATGATTCTAGAAACACTGGACACAACTGTTGTAGCAATAACCCTCACAGTCATTGAAGTATCCTGACAAAAGATAACATTTTTAATCCTTTTCTTAGGGGTTATATCCCTTTTTTAAATATGGCAGAAGCAGACGATTCACACAATTGACCACTTCTTACAGCAAGTAAAGTGCAGTTGAAGGGGAATTACGTGATCAAACTGGTTTAGACTAGTCAGCAGTAATTACCTATTGTAAGAATATGAAGTTCAAATAGATTTGAAGCAGGAAATTCACAAAAAAGGAACAATCTTCTTAAAAAATATTTTTGTCACAATTAATTTGCTTAGTAGTATATACTCAGCATTCAGAAATATATTTTTTATGAATGAAAGTGTATTTTATTTATACATTAACCCTTTGTGGTTCAGTGTTCCAGGTCAGGGAACATCAAATTTTAATTTGTTACCAAATCATTGCATTTAACTAGAAATGGATGAAATTTGGCTTAAAATGTTCTTTAATCTTTCTTTTTTGATAAGAGATGACAGCACTAGATAAGATAAGACAATTTTTAATTACAGCAGATTTAAATCCATTTATTTTGAAAAAATATTTCCTAATTTTTTTCTCATACAAAAATAATTTTTTGAAAAGAAATTTCAGTGTTATTATGTTGCCAGTTTCTTGAACTATTCATTCTATATTATAATTTTTTTACGCAGATAGTATACTTAGAATCATTTGATAAAACAATGTGTTCCATTCACTGGAACACCGCTGCAACAGCAACTTTTCTTTCTGCGATTCAGAGCGAAATTAGCATTGAACGCAATGATGAAGGAAACAGCTGTGTTTTTGTTTACCGTTTTCTCTCTTTCGGGGAGGAATAAACTTATGCTAAAGAGTTTACAGGGAAGGATTACTTTTATGGGAAATATTTCCACACCCTTTTTGGCCCCTTGAATTGGGAAGCTTCAGTGGGGTCTAGGATTATATCGATTACTTTAAAGCAGGTCTAGTTAGAGGTGCATTATTTTTGTGCTCTCGATTTTCCTTTTTGCTGCTATTCACTTTATTTCATTGTATTTTTTGAATTTATATATTTTTAGTTTACATTTTCTGGAAATATAATTATAATTGCTATTCATTTTTTAATTTGCTAATTACAAATAAATGGCACACAGAGGACTTAATCTTTCTGAAGCAATAAAAATGCTTTAAGAACTGCCCTCTGGTAGTGAACTGGAGCATGCGGATAGTGATACAAAGGAATATAGTCTTATATTTTTTGATCAGTCTCAGTCTGATAGTGACGATGTAGTGGATACAAGTGAAGATGTTGGAGATGATTTATCTCAACCAGGTCCTTCTACATTACTTGATATCTAAACAGACTGCAGCAGTCGCTGCTGGATTTTACATCCATACGTGGACCTAGTCAAGATATAAGGAATTTGTTAGAAAAAAAACCTTTTCCATTTTTCTAGAGCTTTTTTCTTACCATTTGATGGAAATGATTGATTTCTAGACCAACCTCTATGCCACGCATAGTGGAAAAGAATTTTCCCCACTCACATTAGTGGAGTTATTTAGTTTTTGGGGATAAATATGCTGATGGATATAAAGAGAATGCCAAGTTATAAAGATTACTGGGCTAATGAGGAAGCTCTAAGTGATGCCTTTGTCTATCGTCACTTGTCATGCCAAAGATTTTCGTGGATTCTCGGCAATTTGCACTTGAATGATAACATGCTGCAACTACAAAGGGTTGATTCAAATTTCAATTGTCTCCATAAAATTTGCTCCTTAATAGATCATCTATCGAAGAGTATTTTTGCAAGCACTGTATCCCAGTAAAAACCAATAGATGATAAAATTCAATAATCATATAGCTCTATAAAGCAATATATGTTGAAGAAGCCAGCTAAACATGGATTTAAAGTATGGATGAGATGTGATGAGAGTGGCTTTGTGTCTCAATTCGAGATTTATTAGGGTAAGAAGGAAATCACGGAAAAAAATCTGGGCAAGAATGTTGTCAAACAATTGACAGACTGTTTTCATGATAAAAATTATAAGATTTACATGGATAATTATTTTATCACATATAAACTGTTTTTATTTTTTAGAGACTAAAAATCTATATGTGTGTGGAACTGCTAATTTAAACAAAAAATTTGCCAAAGAGAAATCTCACACCCAACCAAGAGTTGAAGAGAACTCAATTTGACTGGGTTGATAGTACTGACAACTAAATTTGCCTAAAATGGAAGGATAAACATTGCATCATCATCCTGTTTTCTCTGCCTGATCAGGTTGATTTAGTTCAAATTGATAGGAAAGAGAAAGGGCACAAAAGTTAAAATAAATTGCCCCAAAGTAATTTACAGCTACAATGCAAATATGGGCTTTATAGATAAATTTGATCAGCTGATATCGCTTTATGAAGTAGACCGTAAGAACAGAAGATGGTGGCATCATATATTCTTCTATTTTCTAGATCTGTAGCTAACAGCTATATATTACATAAAATGCTGACTGGAGTGAAATAAAATCAACTGAAGAATTCCTCCTCAATTTAATATATACCTACTGTGCTAAATCAGACGTAACAACAGCCCTAAAGAGACGATCTCCTTCAAGCCCTGAAGAAACTCAAAGTTTAAATAAAAAGTTACTTGCAACATAGGCTATAGTAACGTGGAACATATTCCTGTGAAAAGTAACAGCAGAAGATGCGCATACTGCAGCATAAATGAGAAGCAGCACAAGACAAGCTTTTCATGCATAATTTGTAATGTTGAACTGTGCTTCTTCCAATTGAGTGAGACATGTGTTAAAAAATATAATAAAAAAGTAGATTAATTTTTAAATATTTTGTACATAAAAACATATATAATCAAGATTTAACTCATGTATAGTATAAAATTCATATATTTTTTTAATGGGGGGTGTAGAGTAGCAGGCCTCCTTGAGGTATGCTTCACTGCAATGCTCACTTTTTACAACCCTTGGGGCGTAGTGTTCCATGTGATGGAACAAACACAAAATTGAGATACTAAGTGCAATCTAAACAAAATTTTCATTGTGTACTCTTTAAGACTTAAATAGACAGCCTACAAATTTTTTCATTAATATTTCAACTTCAAAGGGTAGTGCACTGGAAAGGGTTCAAAGGTTCTGATTTTATTATTACGAAAGGAACATTTCAACTATAATATAATAATTCTTATAGTTAAGAAGATTTTATCTGTGAGAAATTTTATACAATAATTAAAAATAAAAAAGGTGTAAGTATGATATCTCCCCCCAAGTGATTTCTTGTAAAATCTAGCCCTTTTTGTTTTGATTATAGTGTTTTGATATGTTTTTCTTACTTTTCAATTTTTTTTTTGTTGCCAGATTAGATTTTTTTGTGTTTTACATCATATATATGATTCTATTCAGTTGCAACAGCATTTTAAGTTTTTATTTTACTTTCAATTTGAGTTTTTTGTTTTAGGTTTCAATTCGAAGACATTTGGCTCCTGTTTGCTGTTGTGTTTCATTAATGCCAGCGTCCAAACATCATAAACTTCTTTTTTTCCATTTTTTTGTTTATTATTACCTTTTTCTTATATATTTTTACTAATTTATTAGTATATTTTCTTATATATTTTTCCATATTATCACCAAGCATATTTGACATGTGAGCTTGGCGTTATATCAAGTAAGTCTATTATTGTTATTTATTTATCTCTTTTACCGGTTGTTTTGAAGAGAAGGCAAACCCAACAAAAAAGTTTTTACTGATTTTCCAGTAATACTTTAAATTTTTTATACTATTATGTGATTTAAAATTTTCAAAAATGCGTATTTTTGAAACTTTTGTAAAATTCCTTCCTTAAAAAACACATGCTTAACTTGGCGACAAAAAAAGTTGGAATGGTTGCCAATGAGGAGGTAGGGTGGGATATCCTACTAATTCCATAAAAATTATGAGTAAAAAATTACACTATAATAACAAAAACCTATTTCACAATGTATTTCTTAAGAGTATACTTTTGATACTGCATTCCAAAGCAAAATATCATAAGTATTTTCAATTTTTATGAAGGAAAAGAATCAATAGTAAATAAATTACAATAACATGCAAATTATCAGAAGATAAGCACAAGGCAACAAACATTCTATATAAATTAAAGTTTTATACCAGAAATATCCAGCAAAATTTGTCTACTTACTCGACATACAATAACGCTCAGTTTACGATGTCCCTTTACTTTATGAGGATCTAAGTGATTTATTTGTGATCGACAAACAGTACATCTTACAACTAAACTTTTAATATCCATGCCTAAAAATTAATAAAAGATTGTTAGAAATAGATTAAATATTAAAATATCTAACTCTTACAAAATAAAAGATCTACCAAAATGAAAAATTCAAAAAAAAAAAAGATTTAAAAGAATTTAACAAAAAAAATATATATATTACGTAAGTATAAAACTTTTTGAAGAGAATTTTGTGGTGGAAGTTTTATTTCAATAATACCTTTAACACATTAAGTGTTATTTAAAAAAAATTTCACAGTTTCAAAGCAGATAAAATTTGAATAGAATTGCATAAATTCTATCACACATAATGTATGAAAATTCCAATGAAATTTCATCAATGAATTAAATATAGTTTATAAAACTTATTTTTTAAAATAAATATTTTTTAATAATAAAAATACAGCTATATAAAAATTTATCAATAGTACTAAAATATTACATAAATACTTTCTATTATATATTTATAAAATATTCTAATAGTAATTAAATTAAATATACATTTAAAATTAAAAATTTATTTTATTTGATTAAATACATAAAGATCATAAAAATGGTTAGTTTTAATAATTTAGATATACACGATCAATCAATGGAAGAGGTGTACCTATTTCACATATTAGCAATTATATTGAAATAACATAATGACAATTAATCCATTCAAAATATGTTTAACTTAAAATTAGGTTAAATAGCCAAGGTATAGTTCCAGTTATCTGAAAAATTTATACAAAAATATCTACAATTCACAATAGCTACAGTAAAAGTAAGCGATTTGAAATACAGAGGTAATATGCTAGATAAAATTATTTTAATTCTAATATTTAATAATATAGTCTGGGCCTTAATGAGAAAAAATTCAAGTGTTCGCAAAATAAAGATTTCTAAAACTGCCTGAATATTTAAAAAAGAAAATGAATCAACAATCAGAATTTTTTTGATTACAGAACACATGATAAAAATCTAAAAATTAAGTTATTTTTATTAGTTTAGAATTAGTCATTTTTTACTGAAAAAGTTATTTCATTCGTAATCTAAATGGAGATTTCGATTGTTTTCAAATCAAATCATAAAAATTTGCTCTCAACTGTTCATATCCATTTTTGGACTTGGTGCCATAAAACCCAATCAACCAACACAACTGTTCATACAGAAGTGAAAGAATTTTGAAATATATCAATATTTTATCCTAACTTCTCAGTATTTTCCATGCCAAATTAAATGTTCAAATATTTAAAGGTAAACTATCCAATGAATATTGCAGAATGTTTGTTATATATTTAAAATTCATTTCAACATATAGATAGATATCAATACTTTTGCCAGTGAATTTTGGTTACTTTTGTAAACAACTTATTTTGACAGAAAAATATGTTTTTTAAATATAGAAAAAATGAAACTGAAAACATTCAGAATATGTGGTCATCATCATTCCTTTTTTTTTTATTTTATTTTTATTTATTTATTTTTTTGCATCATAGAGTTAATATTAATTTTTATATTTTTCTTAATTTTTACTTTTCAGAAAAAAGATATTTTCTAAGAACTGCACATTTAAATATTAAAATTTAATTTTTTACATACTTGTTATTAAATATTGCAAATTTAGAAAAGGCTTCCAAAAAAGAAATCTTCAATAATATGATATGTGTACAGCAATAAAATTTCAAGTTTAAAATTTGACATGCAATAAAATTTCTCTCAAGGTTTCAAATTCCTTAAAGCAAATTTTTTAACAAACAAAATTTTTATTCAAGCAATTTGCTTTATTCTTTTGTATTTTTTATAACACCTTTTTTATTTAGAAAGTAAAACAGATATTACATACCAACTTTGGTACTTTTCCATTTCGCTGGCACAAATCTCGCTAAGCGCTAATCTGTTGTTAATAGGCCACAACACACAGTATAGACATAAAATGTTTTTAAATAATGTTGACAACACACAGTATACACATAAAATGTTAATGCTAGCTATAAGAATTTTTTACTTTGGAGGCATTAACATCTTAACATCGTTTAAAATTTTTTTAAATGAATCTTTTGTTTCCCTTCTCTACATAAATTCTGCGAGTTCTCTACATAAATTCTCGCATTTTCTACATAAATAAAAAATGCGAGAAAACTTTATAGATGATGATGTGCAGTTCTTCTATGCTTTATATTTCGCCGTTAGGGACTACCCCACATTCTATCTATTTTTTGCGTATGCATTCCAGTTTTAGAATCGACAAAATTGTACTTGTGGTTCACTTTGAAATGCTTGAAACTTTCTTGTTCCAGTTTTTCAGTGCAGTATGATTTTCACGAATCAGAATATATTACAGTTCCTTTTTCCCTATTTTCCTTAATAGCTTTTAATATAATACTCATAGATCGGTTTGGCACCTATACAAGGAAACATTCGTTTGTCTCACGGCAAACTCCACCAAAAATCTATTGTGACAAAATCCATCCTGCATTTTTTGTACGTTTCGTGAACATACTTTCATCCATTTCAATGATCTTACCAGGTCCTTCTATTTTCCGTTGTTGACGCTTAAGCAATGAACCCAAACAAACCTTACGCATGTTGTTATTCCAGTCCACAACTGTTCCGTGACTGATTTCCAATTGCTTTTCACACCATTTAATTGAAATTAATTCTTTGCTCCAACTATAAATAAACCTCACACATGTCAAGAAACTATATTTCAATGACTCGAACAAAGTGCCATTCCTGATACTTCTTTTACTGCAACAAGTTGATAGATTGCAGCGACATTGAATTTCGTCTACGAAATACAACTTCATCTCATGATTATCACAAGTAGCAAGTTTAGGCAAAATGCCTTTAGCTTGAAGGAATCTGACAGATTCTTCCTCTGTTCTGGGCAAATCCCAAATTTTCATTGGTTTTTCATCCATTTTTAACGTATTAGGACGTAACTGATGTAGCAACTCTAAAATTTAAATTTATTTATTTAATTGTTGTTCTCATGTTAACGCTACGCGTGGAATGATGGGTGGCAGAGCTACAATTTATTTACTTATTATATTAGATTACAATTTATCAAGTGATGCCTATTTTAAAATCTTTTTTTTTTTTAAATTTTTTTATGTGAATTTGTTACTGTTATTTTTTAAGATATGTTTTAAAAATCTGATTTTTTTTTTTAGAGATTATATGAAATTATTAAATTTGTATGTATAGCAACATAGCATGAAATTATGAAATGGAAAAAAAAGAGTTGAAATAAAGTTGTTGATAGTAAAAGGCTGTCATGTTTTGAAACGGTAACAGTAAAAGCGCCCTCTAGGGCCAGTTGTATTATTTTTGGCGACTTTATCACCTGTGCTGATGAAATGGAAAAGTACCAAAACTTGTTTTATGTAATTTATGTCTGCTTTAAATTTTTTAATCAAATGATGGTTTTCTTTTGTATTTTATTTCTAATGTATTCTAAACCTCAGAAAATTTGTATAAATACTTCTCTTTATTGTAATTAATTGTGTACTAAATGAGGATCATGTGGTAAACAATTTTATAATGTTGAGAATAATTTGATGCCGACCAATGGCTGAGTGGTTAGCGTTCCTGACTCTTGAGCTGTGGGTCCCGAGTTCGAATCCTGGTTCGGGCATGGACGTTACTATCTCTCTGTGTTTCTCTGTCCTTTCTTGTGTGTTGATGTATGAATGTGGCCCACCCTATAAACGGGTCTGTGGTGGTATGACGCGGGTAATGCTACTCGCCTCCGTGACTTGGTTCACAGGTGCCCGCTGGGTAACGACAAATGAGTAGCAGTTTCCGGCCTTGTTGTGGCGAAGGGTTAGTCACCCAAGTGCCCGCCGTTATTAAAAAAAAAAAAAAGAATAATTTGATATATCAGAAATAAATTTATTCCATAAAATCCCCAAACTTTAGTATGAACAATTTAGAACACGCATATATCATTTAAGCACTAAGTACTTCCTTTTCTAAAACATTGATAATATAAGTTTTGAAACCTGATAAAATTGAATAAAAATAAATATATTTAAGTATAATATGAAACACAAAGATAAATTTAAAAAGAAAATATCTTTGTTGAATTTACTTTTAACTATTTAATTGTTTTCATATAAATAAACTAAGCAGATGACAGCTTGACTGAATAAGATTATGTTTATTCAATTCTTGATATTAACTCTGAAGCATTGTTAACAATTGCTTGAATATATTTAGTTCTAAAATGTCTTTGCAAATTAAAAAATACTTTCTGTAGCAAAAGAAGTTATTTCACCCAAAAATAGTTATGCCAGATACAAACACAGCTTCTTTTTAATAAAATTGCTAAATTTTACTAGGCAAATATCTTTGCTACTTACAACTGAAGATCCACTATTTAACTAATAAGAATGGAATAATGCTAAATATGCAGTAAAAATTGTAGCTTATTTATTAATTTCAATATAATTCTTTACGTCAGAAATATAAGCAAAAAACAAAATTAATGTATGAAATCAAAATACAAACTACCATAAAAAACAGGAAATATAAAAATGTAGGTAATTAATTATTAGAAAAAAATTTAACATGAATAATATTATTTGAAAATTTTATTCAATTAAAAACTGAGAAATTTCAAATTGTGTATAATCAAGACTCTGATAAAATTTATGAATTTTTAAACAAAGTTTATTCAAATAATTATGAAAATATCTTTTTATATGAAAACATTGTTGACATTTAAAAAAAGAAAAACAAACTTGAGTACTAACATTAAATAACATCAAAATTATTTAACTTCATTAAATACTTATTAATAGCATAAGAAAAAAGCACATTTAAAATTACTAGAGAAAAATATAAAACCATAACTAAGTCCAGACACAGTGCTTATTTTACTTCATTTAAAATGTGCTTTCAAAATAAATGCATTTATGCAAAGCAAACAACAGCACAGAAATAAATAAAACTGTTTTCCTTGCCTGAAATTTGAGATTTTCTTAGGAATTCAGAGCCAGTTAATCCAGGAATTTCTACAAGAGGATCCATCTCTTTAGAATCTATAATTTTACAGAAAATTAAAAATGTAAATTCCGAATAATTAATTTCCATTTCCAATTAAGATAAAATGTACAGATACATCAAAATGCAAAACAAAATTTATCTAAATATTTTAAATGTTATTAGAACAAATTTAATTTTATTTTCTGGAAAATAATATATTTCAAAATAAAAGTAAGTTTTATTAAAGATTCAAAATTAGCACTATAAAAATTTTTTAACTGGAAAAAAAAAATTATGGCAACATGTTATGGTATACTTATAATATAATATTTATTTATTTCAAAGTTTATTGGGAAGGGAAATAAGACTAAAATTAATTTTTAATGGAACAAATAACTTACTTTATTTCTGCTACAGAAAAAAACAAAAAAAAAATTTCAAAAAGAGCTAGTTTTATTTTAAGAATATATGAGTATTTGATAATTATAATGAAAGAAGCATATGTATTTTTTAAGAAAAAATACATATGCTTTAAAATACATAGAATAAATATTTTTTAAGAAAAAATTATATTTAAATAAATATATTTTATCATTAAAATTAGATACCTTTCTATTGAATTCATTTTAGAAGCTCAGAACTATTATCCAGATTAATAAAATAATAGAGTACAGGAGCATATTATCAAGCTTTAAAGTAGAAATTTGTTAAAATTTTATATAAACCTAAAATCTGGAATAATTGCTTATGGATAATCAATTTTTCACACTTAGCAAAGCTATCAAACAATTATTTTGCATTTGAATGTCAAAAATTAAGAAGCATGATTTATTTTTCTAAAAAAATGTGAATACTTTTTCATTAATATTTTAAAAGTTACCATTTTTGGGCTTAACTCGAATATGTCCTCTACTAGCTTGTCTGCCACTTGGATCTTGTCAGACAGCTAAAGCTCTATTCAATGCCTTTCTAATAGGTTTAAAGTGTGTGCTTATTCTTTTTAATTACTATATTATCAAAAATAATGAAGTTTCTTTAATATTTTCTTAATTACGGCGGGCACTTGGTAACTAACCCTTCACCACTGGCTGTAAACTGCTACACATTTATTGCTACTCGGTAGACACCTATGAACCACGTCATGAATGCGAGTAGCATTTCCCATGTCATACTAACCCAAACCTGTTTATAGGGTGAGCCACAGTCATAAATCATCTCAGAAAAAAGGACAGAGACACACAGAGAGAGAAGGAAACATCCATGCCCGAACCAGAATTCGAACTTGGAACCAATAGCTTAGGAGTCAGAAATGCTAATCACAAAGCCATCAGTTTGCAGTTCCTTAAGTATAGAATATACTACAAATTTATAAGTGAATTAGCAGCATTTCGCAATTTTGGATTAAAACGAGGATTCTCATCTTTCTCAAAAAAAATAGTCCCAATAAAAAGATAAAGCTTTAGTGAATTTGACATTTGGTACATATATATGTTGTATATATGAACAGCATATATGTTCTCCTTATATAATTTTAAGAAATAACTTTTACTTCTTTAATTTTTTTTTTACCTTTTGTCATACACATTTTAAAATACATACTTATGCAATTAATTATTTTAAATTAAATCATAAAAGCCAATTACAAAGTTTATTTAGTAAAAAGCACATTATAAATTTTTCAAAATGAATTAATTCTTAATTTTTAACTCCGTTGAAAAATCTCATTTTTCAAAATTGTCATAAAATGCAAATATGAACAATGTATTTCCTCTATATAAATAAATTTATACTTCTAGAATTATTTTTTACATCAACTGATAAGCACTTTCTTTTCTTAAACTACGACAAATCTTGAATGGAAACAGCTCAATCTTTCTCTTGATAAATAAGATTTCATACATTGAGTTGTTCTAATAAAACCAACTACTGAACAGCAGAGGATAACAAAAATTTTTCTATCTATATTCTAATGTACAAAAGATGGGAAGAGCTTTTTTACGTTTTTGTGAACAGAGAAAATGGAAGTCAAATTTGGTAACACAAATCTTCCCAATCATGTCTGCTTTTATGTATCTGCAACTAATATTTTCTCAATGTTTGGACTTCCTTCACTCAAAAATGACTCGAATTTTCAGGAAAATTAAAAAAGGAAATCAAATTAAAAAACTGATAAAATATCAATTATAAAAAATAAAACGAATTTTTTAAAAAAAATTGGAAAATTCAAAGAAGAGAGATTTTTAAAATTTCAGTTCGTAAATTGGAGTTTATATTATCATTGTGTCTATGGTATCAGGTAAGGACAAATCATTTGTTCGTAATAGCACGAGTGTTTGTAAATTAGTTATTCGTAACAACGAGCTCCTACTATATTGACAGATTTAGAGTCACATACAAAAAATAAGATTTTACCGAATTTAATTTGGACACATAACATATGATGTGTATCACATAAATATTGTCCCAAAGATATAAGTTCAACGAAAATTTCACAAAAAAACTACTCACATAAACATTTATTTTATTTTAAATGATCAATCCAAATACATCATATCGAGAAAACACTTAATATATTTAACTATACATAAAGAAGGTAACACATAATTAGCTAAAGAAAGAGGAACTTCAAAATATTCCAGAATACTTACCGCCGGTTTTGCCGCCAACTTCTAATTCTTGCATTTTTCCACAAAATATGGAAAATCAAGTATTATTGAAAACTTATAAAACTAAAAGAGACAATATAAAAACAAAAGAAATTCAGAAAATATAAATGTCATTATTTTTACATAGTAAAAACATCGAACTGAGTACAAAACAGTAGTAAAATTCCGAAAATAAACAACTGATGGACTGGAACTCAGGATGAGTTGTTTAAGAATGATTCACAACGAATAATCATTATCCCTACTTAATATAATTTCTTGTTTGCATCCAATGAGAGAAAACTAGTGAATGATATATATATATATATATATATATATATATATATATATATATATATATATATATATATATATATATATATATATATATATATATATATATATATATATATATATATATATATATATATATATATATATAAAGATTAAAGGATGTTCCACAATTCATGTTTTAGAATCGGTGAGAAATACTAAGTCAATGTTGAAAAATTGCTCCTTGAATTTGTGAGGTCAAGAGTGTTATCAATTTTCGGAATTTGTAACAGAAAAAGTTGCAGACTTTTATCGGTACGTACTTCTTTGATTTCTATTAGCTTTGAGAAGAACTCACGCAATTTATTTTCATTTATTTAAGTTTGTAGGAATTCGGGAATCCAATAAGATTAATTTAATAATTAGTTTCTCCAGTACGTACAAGATGGTACATTCACCATGACAGATTCACAAGATGATATACGATTTAATGAATGTGAGTATCGCATACCGAAACATACATCAAACTCTGTATTAGACTATGATGATAATGCACCTCCAGCTATACAATTAGCTTCAGAAGCTGGAATTTCAAATTTCACAGTGTTTTTGTGTCCTACAACAGAATATGCTTCTGTTCCTAAGAGGGCTTAGCAGTTAAAATCTGAACGTTATTTCCAACAAAAACGGTGTTGAAGAAGTCAGACATACCCAGAAACGAAATACTAATTATCTCTACAAATGATTATAAAACTGCAACAAAAATTTGTAGAATCGAAACAGTATTAAATGTCCCTGTAATTTCCCAATTACAAATTGAACAACAGACTGCGAAATTCATTATCCGTTCATATCAGTGGAAGAAAGTCTAGAAAATCTAGCATTAGAAATTGAAAATAATGGTCTTATTGTATCTCAAATACGACGTTTCAATAAAAAGGGATCTTCAGAACTTTCAGAAACTATCTTGGTAAGAGTCTACGGACATAAAATCCCGTCTCAAATCAAAGTGTTTTTATATATTGTGAATGTAAAGATTTTTGTGGATAAAGTTTGTCAGTATGGAATTTGCATTAAATTTTCGCATGCAACAAAAAATGTAAAGTACAATCAGCTTTATGCAGGCTCTACTATTGTGTTGTGAGCCACGTGGCTCACAACACAATAGTGATCCTCGTTTAATTAAATTCCCATATTGTGTAAACTGCAAAGGTTCTTACGCTTCAGATGATACTTCATATCCATTTCGTGAAGAAGAAACTCGGTTTTTAAAATTTAAGGCGATAAACCATCTATCTTTTATTGAAGCAAGAAGACAATTTAAAAGCTCTAAAACCAATTTTGGTACAATTGTCAAATCTAATCAACCATCATAAATTACTCAAGATAAAATAAATGACTTAGTCACCTTAATACTTACGAAATTTGAAGAGTCAGTAGAGAAAAAAAATTTACCTATTCAAATCCAACAAGAAGCCATTCTTAATACTATTTTCCTCTCATTTGAAGAAACTGTAAACAAACTTTTTGAAACTAGAAATCATTCGTCTTCCCCTGCTATGAGGAAAACTCAGAAAAGTAGTCGAATCCAAAAGCAATCATCAAATCCAAGTAATTCATTTCCATATAATTCATTCCATCATTTCCATCCAAGAAATTCATTTCCATCCAATTTTACCTATATTTAGTTTTGGCAACTCTTCTGAAGAGCAGTCAGAAATAATTGAAAATGCAAAACTTTGAAAGGGAAGCAATAAAATTTCCTAACAGACGGGGCGCAGCTTCTATCCTGGGTGCATCAGTCCTTAGAAGTCAAATTGTAATCATAATAATTGTAACTTTTTTCTTGTGCTCATTAATTTCGTGGAATTTTTGAAGTGTTCTTAACAAGCGCCCATACATGAAATTTCATTATTTTAATTCTGCAGATGTTATTGCAATACAAGAAACTTGGTTTAAAAAAGTTGACAAGATATCTTTATTTAACAAAATAATCTTTCATCAGGATAAGAAGACAGCTGAGGTGGTGGCTTTATCTTAGCAGTAAATAAACATATTCTAACAAGGCAAATTTCTCCCATACGTCTTTCAGATGATGTCAGAGAATTCTTAGCTGTCAAGATCACACTGGCAACGACTACAATAACTATTATTAATGTTTACATTTCTCCAGGCAAATTTTCTTTAGAGTGGCTTCATAGCATAATTCAAGGAATTCAGCCTCCTTAAATCATCATAGGAGATTTCAATATTAGGCATACATCATTAGGAAGCTGTTCCACTTCAGCAAGGGCAAATGAATTTCTATAATGGATTCAAGAAGAGAATTGCTGCCTCCTGGTCTCTGAAATTCCATCACATTACCGTCCACATTATAAACCTTCACTCATTGATTTCACCTTTGCATCAAGAGACATTTATCACCTAAGTCATATTGAAATTCACCCAGATTGTTTTGAAAGTGATCATTTACCATCTAAAACTAGCATAGCTAATGGAGATATTGATCACCATATACCGAACAGATCACGTATCCTGTGGTCAGAATTCTTTGCTTCCATCAATACTGATCATGAAATTTCTAACATTCACTCTATTGAACAATTCAACCATCTCTTCATAAATAAACTTCATAAGTGTCTAAAATTGCAGAAAACGCCAGGTAAACCTTATCCCATATGGTGGTCTTCTAGATGTGGTTATTTCCTTGGCCAAAAAAGACGTCTCTGGCGTAAAGTTAAGCGCACATGTTACAAGTACGTTTGGAAGTATAAAAGAACTGAAGCAGAACTACATCGACTACTCATTTATCTCTCTCGAAAATATTGGAAGGAAATACTAATTTTAGTTGGAACATTAAAAAATATTTTCAACTTATTAAAAAACCTCCAAAATAGAATTACAGTATCTTCAACCTTCACATATAATCCTATTACATAATAATTATCCAGTGACAGATCCTACCCATCAAGCTAATTATGTTTACAGGCTTCTGCACTCGTTCACCAATTTTAGAGGGTATTCCACTGGATTTAAGTACAAGTGAGGATTTCTCTTACAATAAACCCTTAACTGCATCTAAACTGCAAGAAGCTTTGGCAAGATGCAAAAACTCGTCTGTTGGTCCAGATAAGGTATCTGCAAAAATATTAAAAGGTATTACAACTAACCTAGACTACCTCCTCTACCTGATGAATAAATTATAACATACAGGTAATGTAACGGAAATATGGAAATCCTCCATTCTTATTCCGATTTTAAAACCTGGAAAGATGGCCAATCTTGTGGCATCGTACCGTCCTATATCCCTGACTCGTGTCATGTGTAAATTAATGGAAAGAATGATTTTGAAGAGATTTATTGACCATATATCAACCATAGCTTTATTTCATCCTAATCATGACGGATTTCTGCCGCATCGAGGTTGTGACAGCATTTTATCCATCATTCATCATCACATAATTTCTGCCAGATCCTCTAGAAAATTTGTTGATTTGGTTGCAGTTGATATTTTCCAGGCCTATGATTCATTTTGGCCAGACGGCCTTATCTATAAATTACTTCAAGCAAACATCAAAGAAAATGCTGCTTTGTTGATTCAACAGTTTATCACAACTCACTACTTTCAAGTAAAATGGAGAAATAAGCTATCTTCATCAGCCACCTAATATAGGGGAGTTTCGCAAGAGAGCGTGTTATCACCTTTCCTGTTCTCAGTGTTTATGGCAGATCTCTACGATATCCTTCCTCCTGACATCAAATGCTTCATATATGCTGATGATATATTTCTACCATATGAATCTGTTAACTCGGGAAAACTTCAGCTAAAACTAATCCCCATACCGATAGTTCTACAAGAAGCAAGAGAAACTTCTCTTCACTCTAGACATGAAAGGCTCTTCCTAAACTTTTACCCACTGAGGGGGTTTACCTTCTTTAGGTAAATACGGGTGTCACAATCCCGAGGTACCCTAGTGAACTGTCCTCTTCTTTCTTTTCTCTTCTCTTCTCTTCTGCTTTTTCTTCCTCTTCTCCCTCATTGTGGTTGCCTTGTAAGAGGTTGAGGACTCCCCTTGTTTCCCGTCTTGTTGCTATTAGCTGCTCTTGAGGACTTAATCACCCACGTGTTTGCCGTGCGTGGATACACGTGTTCCTGGAATGGAATATCCTGGTGATTGAGGCTCCCATAGACTAACACATTACTTTGGACTCTGCTTCAGGTAAATGGGAAGTATGTTGTGGTCCTCAACACATCCATTGGCTTCCATGGATCAATCGATCAAATATTTGCTGTGTGACTCGATAAGGGTGGTGGCCACGTCAGAGGTATATTGAAAGCGTATAAGGTCTGGCTAGCACTGGTGTAATTATATTGCATTCTCTTGTTGGGCTCGGTGGTGGGTGGTGCAATCAGGCCTTGAAGTAACTAACCTATTTCTATGGAATGTACTTCTAATTCTTTACTCCTTATGGAGTAACAAATGATACAGGATCAGAAATATTTTGTTATTAAGAGAACAGAGGGCAATTTTTAAAATGTTTCATCCTACTTAATTATTAAGAGTCTTATTGGTACAGTTGAAAATGTCAAAAATGTTCACAAGATGAAATCTGGTGATCTCTTAGTTGAAGTTTTATCAATTGAATAGGCCAAAGCCACCTTAAAACTAAAATGTCTTGGTAATATAAATGTTATAGTATCTCCTCATAGTAGTTTAAATTTTACATGGGGAGTAATTTCAGCAGACGATCTATTTAATGTTTCAGAGGAGGAAATTTTGGATAATCTCGTTGACCAAAAAGTACAACATGTACAGCGCATTACAATAAGGAGAGAAGGCAAAATTATAAAAACTAAGCACCTTATACTCACGTTTGCTACTTCTATAATACCTCAATTTTTTATAGCTGGTCACCTAAATTGTAGTGTTCGATGCTACATTCCAAATCCTTTACGTTGCTTTAAATGTCAGCGATTTGGCCATGCAAAAACTACTTGTAGGGGACATTGACTTGTGCTCGATGTGCATCTGTTGGACATAACAGTAGTCAGTGTCAATTACAAGAAAAATGTGTCAACTGCAGTGGTGAACATCCCTCGTACTCCCGGTCGTGCCCAAGCTGGATATTAGAAAAGGAAATTATTACTGTGAAAATAAAACAAAACTTATCTTAACCTGAAGCCAGGCATACAGTGTTATCACGTACCCCTAATCAAGGTATTAACTAATCACAAGCAATAAAAAAATCCATGAAATTTTGTAAAAGATTTCTTAAATTTTCCAAACTTATCATCAAATATTTCTAATATAAATGTCTCACCTATTCCGAAAGGAATTTCTCCACAATCTTTCGCAAAATCTAAGTATCAAAGATCCCTAAAATTAAAGAATACAAGAGAAGGGCTCCATACATCATGTTTATAGAGTAAAAGAAGCTTAACTGCCTCTAAGACAGGTATAAAGAACGTAGATCCATCAGATAATAAAACAGTTCTAAGTGAAGATTCATCTGAATCCCAGATGACTTGCTTCAATGCCGGAGCATTCAGCTTAGCTTAAAGGGAACATTCATTTCTTGGAATTGTCGAGTTTTTCGCACTCATATAGAAGATATAAAAACAATTATAAACCTTCATAATCCATTTTGTTTTGACATCCAAGAAATATTTTTGAAACCTCAGTACTGTTTAAAATTGCGTGGTTATAATTGTATGAGGAGAGATGTTAACCATGATTCAGTTTCTGGAGGTGTATGCATTTTTGTGTCTTGTAATATTCCTAGCTCTATATAATCCCTTAACACTTTATTACAGGCTGTTGCAGTACGCATACATTCAACATCTCTCATTACTATTTGTAGTCTTTACTTACCTCCTCATACGATCATCCATGAAAGCGATTTAAACAGTTTGCTGGATCAACTACCTACTTCCTTTATTTTGCTTGGTAACTTTAATGGTCATAACACCTTATGGGGTAGTGATAATATGAATCCTAGAGGTCACATAATTGAACAGTTCATTTCTAATAACAATATCTGCTTTCTAAATTCCACAGAAATAACCTATTTAAATCAACCATCAAGAACTTTTCATTCATTAGATTTAGCTATTTGCTCTCCATCAATTCTACCTTCATTAAATTTTAATATTGATAAGGATTTATATAACAGTCATCATTTTCCTTTAATTATAAACCAAACTAGTATAAGTAGATCAAAAGTCTTCCATTCCTTTTATTCTTATCATCGTGCAGACTGGCCTCTCTACACTCAATTAGCTGCGATTACTGACAACATGGTTAGAAGTGAGAATAACCGTCTGGGGTTCCGTGAAGAAAGTGCATCATTTTTGCTTCGCGGTGGCAAAAAAATTTTGCCTTTCACTGCAAAGCAAGTTTTTCTCCCTTTAGCACTTGTCAAGAATACAAAAGCCTCTAATTCTTGATGCGACGTATTTCCGTTGTACCCTGGACCACCTCACAATAATCACATTCTATTGACTTCTTCTTCTTCTTAGAATTGGGTTTGTATGTCATTGGGCACCTCTGCTTTTATCAGCATTTTGTACCATTAACTCCAAACCCAATGTTTCCTAGCTCCAGTTGCTCGGGTCACCCACTTTATTAATGAAGTCCGATAACCCTTTAATGGAGTCTAGGTGTAACTCTCTAGTATGGATGACGCCTAAAGAGGTTAATCTAGAGAGGGCAAGAGCCTCGCATTCATAAATGATATGCTCTGCCGTTTCCTCTTGCGTATGACATTTCCAGCAGATAGGGTCTTGCTGAAACAGTCCCACCTGGTCAGAGAGTCAGTCATACTAGGGATAGCTTCCTGACTTTCACCAGAAGAAGATGATTTGGAGGTCATTTCTACCTCAAGTGAAGGATTCATTACTGCCCCTTTACAAGATTGCCTCTGAGTTCCCTTGTCTTTTTCAGCAAGGTCTACTTCAGAGGCATCACCTGCAGATGCAGAAAGGTTTGTTATTTCTTGTGTCTTTTCAGCCACAAGATAACAATTTATAAGCTCAGATAATATAGGTCCACCCAGCATTGCCTGAGATACTGGGCAAGGCAAATTACTCTAGAAGTTTGCCAGGCAACTAGAGGCTCCGTTAAGACACCAATACCGCGGTGCCAATTAGCCCTAGGCACGGATCGCATAACACCAGGGTTTACGGGAGCTGGTTCGCGGCCTCTGATTCTATATTCAAGGCTATCCTATCATTCCTACAGGACGTTCGGTGATCCACCACCTACCGACGCGCCTGGTAGCTGCTCAGGCCCCAGGTTCTATTGACTTACAGCGGGGAAGCCCATCAATCGCTGTCAGCTGTAGAAACCCACATGCGCTCGCAGTTTACTTTATGAGCGTTTTGCTCGAAAATCTCTTCAAGTACTTATTATAATTTTTTATTACACTAAATATGAATTTTTATTTATTATTTTGTAAATTATCAGGAAATTTAATTTATTTCTAAGCAGTTTTTGTATTTAAAAATCTTAAGCAATTAAAAATATATAAGATAGCCATCACAATGAATATCGTATAATAATTTTTAAATGTCATTATATATCTATATCCATATATCTATCTATCTATCTATATAAATATATATATATATATATATATATATATATATATATATATATATATAATTATTTTAATCATTACTTTTGATTAAAAATCAGAAAAATGTTTTTCATTTCCCAGATAGTTAAAAATGTATTGATTTTAAATAGCTGTAATAATTAGTTAATTTGCTGTCTATTTGTAATTGGTAATCATTGCAGATACTTTTCAAAATCAATATTAAATTTTTTAAATCATCAAATAATTTTCAAAATTATTAAAAGAAACGCTTCTGTTGCTTTAATACATATATATTGAAGAATTAAGGTATTGTATATTTTTAATAATTTAAAAAAATAAAAAGATAACTTCATTACCTAATAGATTTTACAGTATATTGTAATCTGTTGACAACAGATGAAATTTTTGTGAAAATAAAGCAAATTTTTCATATCAAATTCTTCGTACCAAAAGATTCTATGTAAAAAATACCACTCCATGCAAGAACCAGTATTGTTATTATATATCTTTTAGTATTTCTTAAATTGTTTTACACAAATACTAAAATTAATGTGTCTCTGGTTTGAATATTTGTTTTTCAAAAGGAGAAAAACGGCAAAAATATAAAAACAGGGACATCTTAACGCTATTGTTTATAATATTATTCTAATAATTGAATATTTAATATAGAACTTGTCAATATCACATTTTTTCACATATTCCAATTAGCCCTACATTAAATATTTTTGCCTTCACAGAATTATAACTGCTTTGATAATCAAATCATTATAAGCTATAAATTTAGAGAAAGATTTTTTTAAATACTTTAGTACAATAATGATTTAACTTCATTATTCTTTTCATGGTTATAAATAAAAATATTTAGCTACTTTTGATTTGATTAATCAAATATTGTTAAATAGTTTTGATGAAAGAAGTAAACATTCACAAAATTAATTTTCGTAAGCATAAATTCACTAACCAGAAATGAATACTTTGTGTAGTTCGAAAGCATTAATTTTACATAAAGTTAAACCTGTTAAAAATTCATACCATAATTTATTAATTTATCATAAAAATAAAATTTATTTCTTATGTTAGAAACATCTTATTGAAAGTCAAATTATTTAGCTTTAATATATTAGAATTAAGTTATTGAACTTTATTTTCGAAAACATACTAAAGGAATTAAAAAAAAAACATAGTGCTTATTTGAATTATTCTGTTTCAAGAAGGTGAAAGTATAATCTTTATTGCAAAGCTGTTAGATATTGAAGTATATGAGAAAAAAGCTTACTACTTAAAATGTAATCACTAAATTAGTAAATGAAAATATTTCTTTTCCATGATAAAGGAAATTTCATATTTTCCGGAATTTGTAAGTAACTTTAACTTTAATGATTTTAAATTATACTTACAAAATATTAGTTTAAAATATCCTTAATTTTAAAAAACAAATTATTGAAATAATTTGAAACCTCACAATAAAAACATTAAATAATTCCGCTGTTTTCTTTATTCGAAAAAATTTTTGTGATTACTAAATTCAAACATTTTTCAAATATTTAAATTTTATCATTAGAGAGAGAGAGAGAGTTAGCTTATGATGAAATTATATTATAATGTCTCTGAAACAGATATGCACTTCTTAAACAAACATTTAAGGGAATATTTCTGGTAATTTTTCTGAAATAAGCAATTCTTGATGTATTTTAATATCATTTGCCAGTCCTGTAGCAAAATGTGAATTGAGTGAAAGTTTTAATCAAAATTAAAATTTTCTTGCTAAAAATAATAGCTTCCTTCTAAAGTTATAGACCTTAATTGAAAAAAAATAATATATAATTTTATTTGGAATAAAGAGTAACATAAACCCCATTCTATAATTTGAAAATAGTTATGTAAAAGGATTTATTCCTTCATATTTTGTAATTACCTTGATATTGGTATTTTAGCCAATGCTTGAAGATGTGTACTGAAAATTTGAGTAGTGTGAAACCATCAATATGAAAAATTTCAAAACATGTTTAGTCAAATTCTCGAGTAAACAGAAAATTAATCCACATGTAGTTAATTTTAAATTATTTACAAGTAGAATGAAGACAGCAGAGAATGATCGATTGGTGTTTCTGATTATATCAATTTAACATCAGGATTGACAAATGCCTAACTCCTGGAACTTGGGAATTTTTTCAAATTCCGTGGAAACCGATAAATGTAAATTTAAATCAAATGTAGCACTGGTGTAGTGGATGCACATTTTGAATCGAATAATCTTGGAAACGTCTGTTTCAAGATGCATTCCAGGTGAGCGTGTCAATATATCACCATCAGCTGGCCAGAACAAATTATTGAAATGCCATATTATGACTTCCCTATTCTTGTTTGCATATATATATATATATATATATATATATATATATATATATATATATATATATATATATATATATATATATATATATATATATATATATGTATATATATATATATATATATATATATATATATATATATATATACACACACTTTCTGGGGAGGATCTTTCTGGGGCTCGCAATCGGTACCCAGTCGACAGTTAAGCAGTTCCGATTTTTTGACACTCTTTTATAAATTATATAAGCCTTTAAAATGAGATAATTAGTAACAAGTTATTCAATTTACAAACTAAAATTAGGTACATTGTGAAATTAAATAATACCTGAGAGATTACAAAGATTAATTATTCACAGAACAAAATATATAATCTAATTTTAATAAAATGTAACTCTAAAAAAATGAAAGAACTTTTTATAGTTGCATTTTATTAAAATTAGATTGTATATTTTTTTGTACAAAAATCATTGCAGAATTTTTTAAAATACTAAATTCATTCAAAAGTTAAGAAAATTAGCATCTAATTTATTACTTACTTTATCCCTTCTAATTTTAAACAAAATTTTTAATATTTTAAAATTTTATATTTTTGAACAAATTAAGTAAAAGAATTTCTTATATTTTAACCTTGTCGCCAAGTCACATATATAATATAATATTCTTATACTATGAAGTTTACAACAAAGCAAATATGTATATATATATATATATATATATATATATATATATATATATATATATATATATATATATATACAAAGAAAAAACTAAAAAAAAATTTAAAAACTTGATAAAAAAGTTAAAATTAGTATTATATCGTTGCTTATAAATTTCAATTGTTAGAGAGCCTTTAATTATTAAACCTAAATGCGAATAAATATAGATAAGTAAAACGTAAATAGTTAATCCTTCTTTGAAACACTTTCGATTTTAGCTCGCATTAGTTAAATCAACCGTAACCGTTCGTAAGTAAATAAGTTCCCCAGCTACGATTTCACGGTAATCCGTCAATTCTGGGGGTTGAATTTGAAGCATTGCAGTGAAGTCAGTTGCCCCTTCCAAGGGTTTCGAGATAGCCGAAAAATACACAGAATTGTTTCCCCGAGTTACCTCAGGATAGCCGGTTAAGGGTGATGCTGTGCAAAAAGTAACTGATACACTTCTAGATTCTGCCAAAAACACTATTCCCAAGCGCTTTCCAATTCCACACAAATATCATAAACCATTTTGGAACCATGAGTGCCAACTGTCCTACAAAAAACAAAAAAAGGTTGGATTGTTTTTCGCAGGTATACCATGGAAAACCTCACAGCTTTAAAAAAAAAAGCTAAAGCTTTTGCTTGTTGAGTATGGCGAAATAATCAAAAAGAATCTAAGATAAGATATGTTTCCTCCATCACATCATCAACTTCTAGCAAAGAGTTATGGAAGAAAGATAAAGCTTCCAGTGGTTTATATCGGGACTTTTCTATCCCAATACTACGCACAGGAGCTGACACAATTTCTTCTCAATATGATATTGCCAATCTTTCAGGTGAAACTTTTGCAAGGGTATCTAGTCCAGCCACGTATGATCCTAAATTTCTCAGAAGCAAAGAGAAAGCTGAAAAGAAGACTATAAAGTTTCATGATAAAGCCATACATCCATATAATTGCAATTTCTCTTTGCTGGAACTGCAGAGAGCCCTGTCCCAAACTAAAAATACTGGTCCGGGACCAGATGGTATCTCATATAAGATGGTTTGTCATTTTAATCATGAATCTTTAATAAACATTCTTTTCTATTCAATAGAATATGGAATGAACATGTCTATCCCAGTCTCTGGAGCAAAGTAATTAGTATTCCAATTCTTAAACCTGGGAAAGATCCAATTAATCCTCAAAACTATCGTCCAATTGGTCTCACAAGTTGCCTTGCTAAAACTTTGGAGCGTATGATCAGTGCCCGTCTTGTTTATGTACTTGAAGACAATCAGTGCATATCACTTTATCAAAGTGGATTCCGGAAAGTTCGGTCTACTCTGGACAATATTGCATATCTAGAAACACAAATTAGGAATGCCTTTGTACGGAGACATCATTTGGTGTCTATATTTTTTGACATAGAAAAAGCATATGATAAGTCATGGCGTTATGGAATTCTTCGAACTTTGTATAATTTTAATTTCAGAAGAAATTTACCCATTTTTATTAAGAGTTTTTTTTAAGCTCTTGCATTTCTAATGTCAGTATAGGATCTGTTTTATCTAATCCATTTATCCAATGTGAGGGGTTTCCTCAGGGAAGTGTCTTAAGTGTTACGGTTTTTAATATTTGCATCAGCAACATTCTTCATGTATAGCAACCATCTGTCCATGGAACATTATATGTTGACGATCTCCAAATTTCTTGCCAAGGTTCCAATATGCGACAGATTGAATGGCAATTACAAACTACTGTTAATAATATAGTTACTTGGTGTAATGAAAATTGGCATACTTTGTCCCCTTCTAAAAGTAATAGTATCCATTTTTGCAGAAAAACTGGGCCTCTTCTTGATCCAGAAATTAAGATATCAAGCACAACTATTCCCGTAGTTAATCAAATATCATTTCTTGGGTTTATATTTCATAAAAATATACCTACCACACATCTTACCTTCATTCCACATATTTTAGATTTGCGCACTATCAAAATCACAACACCCTTTCCCTTTGAGATCGATGATTATTTGTCTCTCTTTAAGAAGGCTATATAATGCACGGCCACATAAAATATTACCATTTTATGAGCGTACAAATTCACTCCTGTCTTCATCTGAGTCCCCCGATTTACATATTCAAATCACAGATGCTCTAAAATTTCCTCCTTGGAATATTCCTGTTGTCAATATAATCAAACCCTTTACTGGATAAAATAAATCAGCTACATCTCCCCTTATTTTGCAACATATGCTTTCATACATTCATTCTCATTATTCCTCACACATTTTTGTATATATAGATGGCTAAAATTCAAGTGGTCATGTTGGTTGTGGTATTGTTGTTGGAAATATAGTTTACAGCTGTAAACTGCATGCATCATATTATGTGTATACAGCTGAAGCTGTTGCTATTAAACGTATTCTAGAAATAATACAATCCAGCTCTCATCGAAAATATTATATCTATACAGATAGCATGAGTGTGGTCATGCAATTAGACCATTTTAATGAGAAATGTCATCGAATTATTGTGGAAATATTGGATATTTTAAAAATGTTGAAGAATAAAGGATTTGACATCTTGTTTCATTGGGTTCCAAGTCATGTTGGCATTGCTGAGAATGAATTTGCAAATAATGCTGCTAAAATGCCTCTGACATTTTGCATAAAGCATTAACATTTTTTGACATTAAGAAAATTATCGAAGATTTCATTTCCTCCTACTGTCAAAAAACATGGGATTTGCAGAAGAACAATAAATTATATAGTATATCCTCCCACATTCTTCCATTCTCAGTTGTTCTCTTGCGAAGAGTTGATGTAAAACCTACACGGCTTCGTATTCGACATACTAGATTTACACACAAGCACTTATTTATGTCTCGGAGTGCTCCAATTTGTGACATGTGTAATGTACCATCGCATTTAATTGTCTGTCCTAATTTCAATAATTTACGCATAGAGTTTTTTAATACCACAAATTTAGTTTTATCAGACTTGATTGGGTTTAAACCATATAGAAATTTGTTTGCCTTTTTACGTGCTATAGGTTTCTTGAATTCTATTTAAGATTTTTATCAAAAATAATCTTTTACATACGCTTTTCTTGAACTTTTAATACATTCCATCGAATACATCTGATTAGTCTTCTAATACAGAATTTTTACCTATAGTTTTAAATATTGTACGGTGCAGAAATGTCCAATATTGGAGCTTGCTCAACCTCACAAAATCAATCAAATCATCTAAACTTTTACATTCGGAATTTAAGCAAGTCAGCATTATCCCCTTGTGTTTCAGCTTGGAAAAAGCTAACTTACAATAGAGTTAATCGTAATCATCCTCTGGCCATTAAAGCCTAATTGTGGCTCGACCAACAAGAAACAAATAATTCATGCATATTAAAGATCCCAACAGACTGGCCAGAAATATCAAAAAAGAATTCTCCATTTGTTCCTCGAGTCTCCCTTTTCAGATCAAATTATTGCCAAAAGATTTAATTTGTAAGCTACTTCACCAGGTTTGTGAGTCATCATGGCAGACAGATACGCTGATTTTTACAGATGCTTCCAAGCAGGGATCAAATGTGGGCATTGCAGTAGTTAGTTTTACAACTAGTTTATCAATAACAGGGAAAATTAGTTCCATAAACTCCATCTTCTCGGCAGAGACTATGGCACTCCTTATTGCAGTCTTTAAAATTTGCATTGAACCCAAAAAATATGTCATTTTCACAGATTCACTTTCCTGCATCTCTGCTCTTTCGGATTGTTCCTGGACATCAACAACTATTATTCAGCTGCTTCGATTCCAAATGATTCAATCTGAAACCATAGATCATATTCTCTCAGTTTTTCCCTTATACGAACATCTAAGGAATCAACTACGAAAAAAATTAGGAATAGGAGCATTATCATTATCTGGGATATTTGAACTATCTTCAAATCCGGAAATTAAAATTCTTGCTTGCTGCGAATTTCTACGGCTGTCTAACAGATGCTAATCTTAATGAAAAGCGAAAGTTGTGCTACTCAAAATCCTTGAACTACACTACTGGCCATTAAAATTGCTACACCAAGAAGGAATGCAAATAACAGAACGATATTTATTGGACACATATATTATAGTGGAAAGAACAAGTGATTAGATTTACAGGAAATTAGGATGTATAGATCTTGAGAAATCAGTACCCAGAGCAGCCACCTCTGGCTGCAATAACAGCATTTATCAGCCTAGTCATGGAATCAAACAGAGATTGTACGGCATGTACGGGGATCTCAGTCCATGCAGCTTCAACACTATGCCACAGTTTATCGACAGTAGTGGATGGTGAGTGATGGCGTGCCGATCGCTTGGCAACCATTGACCACACGTTCTCAATTGGTGACAGATCAGGAGAACATGCTGGCCAGGGTAACAGTCAAACCTGTTCTGTATCAAGAAAATTCAGAACAGAACGGGCAACATGCGGTCGTGCATTATCTTGTTGAAACAAAGCATTAGGGAGGCCTCGAAGATAGAACAGAGCCACGGGCCTTAACACATCGGAAATGTAACGGTTGCTGTTCAAAGTGCCGGTAATGCGAACAAGAGGTGATCGAGACGTGTATCCAATGGCACCCCATACCATCACTCCAGCAGATGGGCCAGTATGGCGATGTCCAATGCAAGCTGGCAATGCGCGTTCTCCACCATGCCTCCAAACACGGATGCGGCCATCATGGTCCTGTATACAGAACCGAGATTCATCTGTAAAGATGACGTGATGCCCTTCCCGCGTCCAGGCTCGTCGCTGATCACACCATTGAAGGCTCTGCTGTCTGTGACGCAGCGTCAATGGTAGCCAAAGCCATGGTCGCAGTGCAGAGAATCCATGGTGCTGAAAACGTCGTCGAACTGTTCGAACAGAAACTTGTTGCCTTGCAAATGACTCCATTTCTCGACTCAGGGTTCGTGATGTGGCTGTACGATCCCTTGTGACCATGCGGATAAGTTGTCTGTCTTCTCTGCTGTTAGTGATGGGGGGTCGCTGAGACCCTGCATGACGTTCCGTATGATTGTCCTGAACCCATCGATTCCATATTCTGCTAACAGTCATGGGGTATCAACCGACGCGAGCAGCAATATTGCGGTACGATAAACCGCAATCCCGGTAGGCTATAATCCTTCCTCGATTAAAGTCAGACACTTGCTGATAGGCATTTCTTCTTCTTACACGAGGCATTACAACAACTTTCTTTGCCGAAAACAACGTTAAATCATGCAAATTTCACGTGTGTGGTGTGCCGCTTTCCTGGTGTAGCAATTTTAATGGCCAGTAGTGTTGATTAAAAAATATTTTTTATTTAGTTTCTAGGTTTCTTTCAGTGGATTTTATATTACAATTTTTTTTTTAATTTACATTATTCAACGAAATTCCTTTGCAAATTATTGATAATAAAAATTTTTTTCTTCTAATATTGGACTAAAAATACACAAAAGGAAAAATACTTTTACTATATAGATATAAATAAATTTATACATAGAAGCATAATTCCTTCTTATAAAGGTAAAAATTATATCCAAATAGCAGAATATTGCATGGATGGATAAAATCTCAGGGAATAACATGGGTCTTAAACTTTGCCACTGAATATCAATAAAGAAAAGAAAAATCGACATTTTTCATGAAATATAATAATGTGATATTTAATTTAATTAATGAAATATTCAAGTGTTTATCGCAAAGTCAATAAGGTGAATAACACACTTAAAATTTCTTTATTGAAATACATAATATTTATAATTAGCAAAAATACAAAATAAGCACTCAATTATCAATAAAAATAACTTTTTTAAAAATAATAAGTAATTTAAATCACTTTTATTTCGGTGTATGCAGTTTAAATGAAAATAATGCTCTCCTATATACTGTGTCCTCAATAAGAAAGTACTGTTTATCTTGAAAGACAGAGTGGGCGTGGTATCGTCTGCTAGCTCTACTGCACAGGCGCTTATGATATTTCGTGGTTAGAACTACTCCTCTTCTATACCTTCTTCCATGATATATATATATATATATATATATATATATATATATATATATATATATATATATATATATATATATATATATATATATATATATATATATCATTATATTTGTGTACTATCTGTTGACCTTTTGAGCTCCTAAAACAACTGAATAGAGTTTTTTCCGGTAAAATTTCGGTTGCTTTGAAATTTTTCACTGAAATTGCTAAAAATCAGTAAATTTTTATACATTATCGGGAAATTGGGAGAAATGATGAAAAATCAGGAGTTCCCCGATAAAATCAGTAGAGTTGGCAGCTATGTATACATGAAGAAATTTAGTAAAAATTAATCACCATTGCAGAGTTAGTTTAGATTTTTAAAGATTCAAGAATGCATTATTATATTTTTTATTTTTCATAAAATAATTTACATGAAAAATATTTTAATACTAGTTGAATTGTGTTCATGATTTGCTTGCAATTTACTTAAAGACACAGAGTTAATTTTAAGATTTATAGTAAAAATATAATTATATTATATTCAAAGTAATGATGTAATTCAATGAGTTTAATTAAATTTAGATTATGAAATATACACTAGTTTTGTTAAATAATGATAGTTTTCAAAATTTTCAAAAAATTATCAAAATTTAAAAAAATGTCAAGAAATTACAAAGTTTGCGTTTCAATATAAATAAATTAATACATATATCAGATGTCTCGATAAATAAACTGTCATAATTTCACAAAATTGATATTCCCCACCAGTCAAAATATAAATAGTTTCATTGGTTCAAGAGAATAAATGATATGATATAAAGTTGATAATGATTTTAGTAAATTAATTTTTAAAATGGTAATGCCATGATTTCAATATTATTCATAAATATGCAATTCCCAGGAAGAAAATCTTTACAATTCATTTTCCTTAAAAAAATAAAAATGCAATAGTTGAATTCAATATTTCCTTATCTATATATATATATATATATATATATATATATATATATATATATATATATATATATATATATATATATATATATTCGTTTTTAGAAGAAACCTTGGAATATATATTTTTATTTTTGAATTCATTCATAAATAAGGATATGGTTGGTTTTATGGTTAAGAGATGTGTAGATTATATACTAATCACTCATACGACGGACCAGTGTCTTTTTAAATTATTTATTACAGACACAGGCAGACGTAACAAAGGATATGGGGATTAATTCCCGCTCGAGAAACATAACCGTTCTCCTCAATTTCCAAACTACATCTGCTTTTTTCCAAACAATATCACGTGACGAGCGCACATGCCGCCCGCCATTGTAATGTGAAACATTCAATATTTTCACCCAAGTAAACAACAGTTAAATATAAATTTTACAAACATAAATTGCAATAATTTTACATATTGTAGACTAGTTAATCACACAAATATTTGAAATGCACAGTACATAAAGTAAACAATCAGCAATACAAGAGAGAAGGATAGTGATAAATTTATTTTTTTGAAAAAACATTAAAAAAATTGCTTATTTTTCTAAAGGCAATACACATAATTTGGATATTGGTCTTTTAAATATGCCTGATTTTGTTCTGACGTCCACGACACGAATATTGTTATCTTTACCAGGATATGTCTTAATAATGCGACCTAAGATCCATTTAGAAGTAGGTATATTTTCCTTCCTTAAGACTACCCTATCCCTAATTTTTACATTTTGCTTAGAAAACATCCACTTAGTACGTTGTTGTAAAATGCTTAAATAAGATTTATGCCAATTTTTCCAAATCAATTGTACTGCCTTTGTAGTTCTTTGCCTTAAGTTTAATCTGTTTTCACAGATATTTACCAAGGTAGGATCTACAATTGAAGTAAGAGATCTTCCTATTATAAAATGTCCAGGAGTCAAGATGTTTAAATCCTCTATATCTGAAGAGAGAGGGGTCAAGGGAAGTGAGTTAAGCATTGCCTCAACCTGAACTAAGACAGTCAAAAATTCCTCATACGTAAAATTAGAGTTGCTAACAACACGTTTAAGATAATATTTGATAGACTTCACTCCCGCTTCCCACAAGCCGCCAAAATTTGGGGGGCTCTAGGAAGAATAAATTTCCATTCAATGCTCTTTTCCGATAAAAACTTAGCTAAAGTTTCTTGTTTAAGCATTCTGTTATGAAGTCCTCTTAGTTCTTTATTTGCACCAATGAAGTTGGTCGCATTATCTGAAAAGATTTTTGAAAATTTTTCTCGTCTTGCTATAAAGCGCTTAAGGGTTGCAATCATTGACTCTGAAGTAAGGTCTAATACCATTTCCAAATGGGTTGCTTTAGTTACTAGACAAACAAATATACAGACATAAATTTTACTTAAGGAACACTTTCTTTGGTTTTTGTTTTTAATAAAAAGGGGACCACATAGATCTATCTATACCTACAGAGTTAAAGTTAAAATCTGTGAATTAATTCTTTCCTTTGGAAGGTCACCCATTTTTTGATTACATATTTGAGGATTTGCTTTAAAACATGTAAGACAATTATGTGTTAGTTTTCTACACAAATTTAGACCATTTAAAATCCAATATTTTTGCCTCAGTTGAAACAACAAAGTTTGAGGTCCAGAATGCAAATATTTTTCATGATAGTATTGAATGATCAATTTTGTTAAGTTACAGTTAGAGGGCAATAAGATTGGATGTTTATTAGAATAATTTAAAGAGGAATTAGTTAACCTACCTCCAACTCGAATTATACCTTCTCGATCTAGAAAAGGGGATAAACTTTTAATCTTACTTGATGTAGAAACAGTAGCATTTTTAAGAAGACATTTAAAGTCATCTTTAAGTTTAATTCTTTGAGTTTCTTTGATTAAGAACATCTCTGCATGCCTTAATTCGTCAGAGGTTAAAGGTCCTACTACTTTATTCTCAGGATACTTGCAGTTGTTGAAGAACCTGAAAAGATAACTTAAAACACGAACAATTTTTAAATGCTTATTACTAATTTGTAATAGTGTTTCGAATAAGCTTGACGGGTTTAATATAGATAGAGTTATTTTTAAGACACTAGTTAGTTCTTATTGTTGCACATAGTCTTTTTTCATTTCTTAAATATATTCTTCCTCTGGTACTACAGGATTCTCTTCTATAAAGGGTAGATTGGCAACGGATAAGAAGGTTGGTCCATTCGACCAGAACGAACAGTCAACGAGAACATCAGCATTGGCTCCTCTTGATATAGCATCAGCGGAAATATTTCCCTTTCCTGGGCAGTAGGACCAGGAATTGATTTCAGTCAAAGATTTTATCTCCTTTACTCGATTTGCAGCAAACTGTTTCCAGCGATTAGTGGAACCCTTAATCCAGTACAATGTTATTTTTGAATCAGTCCAGTAATAAATTTTGGATGAAACTTTACGGTCTATTATTTTTCTGGCTGCATTCGTTAATCGATACGCCAAAAAAGCTCCGAGAAGTTCGAGTCGAGGCAAAGAAATATTTTTTAGATGAGTAACTCAACTCTTTGATACTATTAGATTCACTTGAATTTCATTTCCATTTATTACTCGCAAATAGACGGCAGCACCATATGCCTTTTTGCTGGCATCACAGAAAGTGTGTATTTCAAACACAGTTGAATCTGTAATACAGGGAATAGTTAATCTTGGAATCTTTAACTGTGCCAAGTTTGGCAGCTCATTGCTCCATTGAAGCCATTCTTTTTGAACATCAGGAGGTAATGGTTCCGGATTTTTCGAAGCCATAATTCTTGTAACAGCCACTTAATTCTTACTGTAAATGGAGTGAATAATCTCAATGGGTCAAAGATTTTTCCAATGGCTTATAAAATGAAACGTTTGGTGTTCTTTCGATCTGATAAAATTTTCATCAAAACTTGAATGTCATCTTCTGTTGTGTCCCAACCCAAGCCAAATACTTTTGTGGAATTTGATGCCAGACTAATAAATTTCTGAGGAGATTGCACATCAAATTCTTCTTTCTTCTATTGTTCCATCAATTCACAAACATTAGTGATCCATTTCCTCAAGTTCATATTGGCTTTAGACATTATGGCTTTGGCTTCACGAGAAATTGCAAGAACATCATTTAGATTGTCTCCACCAGTTATAAAGTCATCAACATAGATACATGTATCTAACAATCCCACAGTGACTGGATATTTAATTTTAAATCCTTTTAAATGTTTCTTGATGGTAGCTGATAACAGAAATGGGCTGGCATTTACTCCGAAAATAACGCGCTTGAATCTGTAAGTTTGGAGATTGCGTTTTCCATTTGCTTCTTCAAACCACAAGAAACGCACTGCATCTCTGTCCTTTTCCGACAAGGAAACCTGCAGAAAGGCTTTCTATACATCAGAGGAGATGGCAATTTTATTTAATCGAAATTGAATAAGTAGATTAAAGAGATTTGGATTCAAATTAGGGCCAGTCCATAGACAATCATTCAGAGAAAGTTCGTCATTATCGTGTAAGCTAGTGTCAAATACTATTCTGATTTTAGTTGTAAGTCTATCTTCTTTATAGACTGCTTGATGAGGTAAATAATATATGGGTTTATCTACGACTTGAGTTTCATTTTCGTTAACACGTTCGATTATTCATTGCTTCAGATAGTCTTTCAAAGTATCATTATATTGAAGGCGTAACTTTGGATTTATACAAAGTCTTTTTTGCAAACCATGCAAAGGTTTTTTCTTTTTTTTTCTTGCAACGATAAAATTGTCGTTCAATTTTTAATCTTTCCAGTCCCTTTTCTAAGGTAATTCAACTTGGTAACGGCCATTTTTAAAAGTAGTTGTTTCTTCAAATATCTCCATATCTTTATCACCTTCCGAAAGTTTGGGGTCTTCGTGTTTTATTCCAATAGATTTGAGCTGCCAAAATTGTTTCAAATTACTATCTATCGTTTCGGAGTCCTTGACAAGACAACACAATACCTTATTAGAAGATTGGTTATTGTTTAGAGTACCAGTGGCTATCCAACCAAACACAGAATCACACATCAGGAGTTTATTATTAACATTGAATGCATTGTGCTTTAGAATTTTAAGAAATTAATTCAGCACCAATCAGTCCATGTATTTTTCCTGGTTTGTAAAAGTTGGGTCAGCAAGCTCAATAAATTTTGGCAAAGTGATTGAAGAAATATCCAAACGAGAAGCTGGTGTTAAATCTGTAATTTTTGGCACAGTAAAAGAGTCTGCATTTTCTACAAAACTTTCTTCGGAATTTGAAATGACTGTATTTATCTTTGATTTTATATTGTAAGATATCCCATTTAATCCAGAAACAGGAGCATGAATTATTTTAATTCCCAGCATATCAGCACACATTCATTTAATAAATAAATAATATTCGAGGCTGAGTCCAATGTGTATTGTATTTTGATTTTCTTTTTAAATTTATCTTCAAGTAAAATATAGACCAAAACAGAATTGTTTTTCTCTGATGTATTACTCAAAGACTGAAAGGAAGAAACAGTATCATTTTTATTTATCATATTATTATTAGGTGCCGATGAATTCGCTTCCACTTGAGCAAAAGAAGTACCACTTAAGCAAAGAAATACCACCTTTTCCTCGAATGTCAAACCATCAGCACCGCCATCTTTGGTCACACTTCTTTCGCGATGAAGCATTGAATGATGGCGCTTAGAACACACGAAACGAGACATTTTAGAATAGCAAGAACTAGGTCTACGATTTTTTTTAAGACATTTAGTGAAAAGATTTTTCTCTTTTACTATTTCGTATCTTTTGTTAACATCTAATTTTTGAAATTTAGGACATTTATTCAAAGAATGATCATGATTACACAATGCACAACAATATTTCAATTTGGATTTATCGTTAGCGTTAATCATCAAAGATTTTGTTTTATTAGATGGGGGTGAAAACTTGTTTATGTTTTTATGGTGAGGATTGCGATTTATACTCTCTCAATAATTGAGCTTCTTTTTTCTAAGAATGAAATTAATGTTTCCTATTCAGGAACTTGAGTTGATTTTAACATATACACAAATTGCTTTCTTGTTTCTTTATCGAGCTTTTGAAGCACGATGTTTACTAGTAAAACATCCGATAAAGGATTTTGTTCATAATTCAAAACTATTAAAGCTTTTGCACGTTTTTTTCAAACAGTGAACCAAGTTTCTTAATTCTTTAGATGATTCAAATTGTATTTTGTCATAATTAATAACGGAAAGAATATGATTGTTGACCAAAAGTCGGCGATTCTCAAAACGCTCCGTCAGAGCTGCGAATAAAGATTCAAATGAATCACCTGCCATTTCTATTTGTTTTGCATCACCTTTTAACGATGCTCGTAAATAAAATACTTATTGAGTTCCATTTAAATATTCATTATTTGAAATAAGATATTCGAATTAATTTTTAAAATTAGACCACACTTCATACTTTCCAGTAAAAATAGGGAGTGGTATTTCAGGTAGTTTAACTTTCACTTTCGATTCAGAACATTCTGATGAAGAAGTATTTGAACAATTAGAATATAATTTACGTTCTTAAATGAATCAATAAATAGTTTAAACTTTACCTCCAAATTTTCCAGCCTTGTTTCAATATCTTCCAAGTCATTTTCGACATCTGGAATTTCACTGATGTTTGGTAAATCGTAGTATTGCTCACGAATATGATCAATGCGATTTTGGAGTGTTCCAACTTTTTTAGATTTAACTTCCAATTCACTCACTGTTGTACCAGATAAATCCGTTTCAGAAAATTCTTTCACAAAATTTTCGAGTTTCGTTATCGAGGTTATGTAGCTCCTTTTAATCGATTTAGTTTATACATAATTCGTTGGTATGACTGCGGACTCGGCGGTCCAGATATAACAATAGTTATTTTCTATTTGCTATATAATTGATAATCTTTGAATTATTTTATTCATTTAAAATGTTCTTGATAAATGCAAATAAATTATTTTGTACAAGCAACATTGCGTATTTTTTTCCGATTTTATAATTTTGAAGCCAGGATATCCCTTTATCTATTTAATTTTTAAATTTTAAGAATATCGATTTTAATGTATAAACATTTCTATCACAATAACTTCAAAAAACTTTAAAAATATTTTTTCTAATTTGTTAAATAACTGAAACAATTAGAAATTTTTATTCCCATCCAAGTTGTATATTAAGTAACAGTGTGTATCGTTTTATTTTATTTTTCAAATAATACAAAATTTTGAATGTCAAGACTGTAACATTTATAAATATCACGTTGTATATTACTTTTCTTATATAAAAATTACAAATTTCTTAAAAATCTTTGTTCAATGATTCTCAAGTTCGTTTAATGTTGCAAATGAATTATTAAAATTTTATACCGACCGATTTTTGTGGATATTTATTTTGCCAGTTTCAAGAAAAATTTGAAATTTACTAATTTTGTTTCTTTTGCAGTTGTAGTTCTTCCCAATGGGCTTTGAGAAGTGAAATTAGAGATCGATCTTTCTTTTACATTTACTTCCTTTAATTCGATAATTTTCCCTAGGTACAATTCTGCAAGCTAAAGTCAAAGCTTTGTTAAATCATTAAAATCCATTTTTGGAATAATTGTAAATAATTTTTAATTACACATTTAATATACTTTAGTTTAATTTTAATTCGTTGTATTATTTATAAATTAATAACTAACTTAGGATCTTGTGTGTATGGCAAATATAATGCATTGATTTTTTTCATTTTTCGTTCCTTGAATTCAGTTAACCGAATAAAAAGTTATAGCTTAAGTTTTGAAAATGAATGCAGTTAAAGTAAAATAAAGCTTATGTGAACTTGTGTATTTTTTCAAGAGAATTATATTTTATATTTATTGATTGAAATTATTCTTGCACTTATAATTTTTATAAGTCAAACGAGGCGCAGAAAATTATTTTTTTTTACTCTGTTAATAATCAGTATTTTTGAATAAGAAAATTATTATAATATGTACAACCTGTAGAACTAAAGGTATCTTTACCCTTCTTGAAAAAAGATAATTCATTTTGTAATCAATTAATTCTTTTTTATATACTATTCCAATCTAATTCATATCTGAATATATATATTTATAAAAGTTTCGGCATTTTAATAAATTTTTACTTAAATACAATATTTATTGTGAAAATTAATAAAAAACAAAATTTTATTTTATAATGTCTAGAATTAAGTACACTAAAATTTTTCTCCAAATTAATACCCGATTCTAGTGAATTACATTAATTTGGAGATTAATGATATTAGAGTTATAATAATTTTCTCATAACTCTTTATAGTTGAATTTATTTTTCAAATCCCACTTTATAATAATATTAACATATTAAGAAAACAGAAAATTAAAGGAATATAATTAGTTTGTTTAAATTTTTGTTGTTTACTAGTTAAATATTTGCTTAAAATTAAATTGTAAATTAACCAGTAAATGGTTAACTTTCTCTCTGTATAAATATATTCCAATCTACGTCACACATCTAAAGAATTGATTATGCAGTGTCGCCATCTATTGGTTTATTTACATATAAATGTTCTCAAATTCGACAAGTGCAATTTATTTAAAATGACATTTTAATTCAATAATTCACAAATATATTTATACTATTAACTAAGTATATTTTATAAAATCATTGAAGTTTTATGGTTTAATATTAGAAAACATTTTAACTTTTAAGAACATTGTTAAATATTAGAAATTTACTCATTTCAGAAGATAGGATAATATGCACTAAATAACAATTTAATTATTTTTGTCGTTTTTAAGTTTTATAAAATTTAAAATCATTTTACTTCTTTTATTTTACTATATTTTAAATGTTAATAAACATTGAACAGTACGTAGTATCTATAATATTATTATTTTAAGTGTTTTTTTGAGAAAAAAATATGTAATATGTAAAAAAATAAAATAAAATAAAATAAATAAATAAATTATAAATAAATAAATGAATAAATAAAATTAAAAATAAAATAAAATAAAAATTAAAAATTAAAATAAAGTTCATCTAAATATAATATTTTGTATTGTATATTAAAAATATTTTAGTACTATCAACTTTGCTTATCTCTGCATCAAAATTTCTTAAAACTATTTAATTTAAATATGATATTTATAATCACAAATTTGTTGTTTCGTGAATTTTAATATATTTAAGTTTTTATAAGTAATAAGTCATTTATTAAATTATACTTATATTATATCATCATATATTTACGGATTAGATACAAAGCATTAATAAAATAATGTGTAGAATATATTAATCAAATGATTATTGACTAAAGTGATTTGTAATATTCAAGAAAACCAAAATAATTAAATAAACTGATGTTATGATTTATATTACATTTCTCTAAGACTAATGAATGTTTTCCTTTTATTATTTTTATTATTAAATTTGGATTATTTTTCGCAAGTTTGGTTGCAAGTTTTATTTGAATAAGTTTTTTTCATACAGTTGCACACAATTAATTTTTTAATATTCTTCGTGGAAATAATATCAGAATCAATTTAAAAGTATACAATTGATTGCTAAGGACTTATAAACGACATAAAATCAGTTCCTTCGGAATATTTTATTCGTGAATGAGCAGTTGATTTTAGCCACCGCCTGATGACGCCACAAGAGAGTGTTCTGGCTTTCTTAACTATAGAGAGTGATGGACATAGGCTTTCTCAATTAGTATTGGAGCTACTACCCAGAGCTTTGGAGATGGATTTTTCCAAAAATATCTTTTTCTCGCCAAGAAACTAGATAAAATGTCGCCCACTCATTAGAAATGCTGTTTTTAAATTAGAATATTCCTAAATGGCACAATTATTTACCCAAAAAAATCTGATATAAAATCTGTCAGAGATATTTTAAAACAAATCAAAATAATGTGTATAAATTTATAACAATTCTAATAATTTACCTGAAGTCAATGCTCGTTACTAAAATAAATACTGTTTGCAAAAATATTACTTGATATAATTAATGTACAATATACTCTCTTAACTAAAATAGGAACAAAGTATTTTAAATATCAACAGAGGTATTTTGTTTTTGGTATTCAAGAAAAAGAAAATATTATAGTTGTTCTAGAAGAAATTAAAGTATATAAAGATAAAATTTGTATTATACCTTAGATTTAGATTTAGATTTAAAATTAGGGTGGTCCAAAAGAACCTAGCACCGCGACCATAGGTCTATTGTACTATACCCCTCAGAAAGCCCTATTTAAAGAGACCAGTTGCTGAAGCAAAGTTCAGCAGACATTTTACAGGAATTTCCTGTAACATCCTAGGTTCAATCAAGTGCTGACCCAGGTGTTCAAATCTATGTGCAGAAAAGGTTTCACATTCACATAAGATGTGCATTGAAGTTTCTTCCATATAATGACAACCTCTACAAGTGGGATCATCTGAAACTCCCATTATCGTGAGATGTCTTTTAAGGTGGCAGTGTCCTGTAAGTAGTCCCACTGCTTTCCTTAGACTGTCTCTATTGAGCTTTAATAATTCTTGTTGCCTTTTGCTAGGGCACGTGCTATTTAATAGCCTTGCTTGTCTTTGATCATTGGCATTGTGCCAGTTCATAAACTGTTGTTTTCTGAAGAGATCAAAGACATTTTTTCTGATCAATTCTTTTGAAATACCTAGCACTGGTTCAGGACCAAAAAAGTCAGTTGTTGATCCAGTCCTTGCTAGCTCATCAGCTAATTCATTGCCAGGAACACCAGAGTGCCCAGGCACCCACATTAAAGTGGTGGGGTTATTATTAGCTAATTTACACAGAGTGATATAACATTCCCAGACAAGAACAGAAGTTATAGTAGACTTCTGTAGAGCTAGTAATGCAGCTTGACTGTCAGAGCAGATGATTATTCTTTTACGAGAATAGTTTCTGTCCAAGCATATTCTACTGCACATAAGAATGGCAAAGACTTCTGCTTGAAATACAGTTGTATATTTACCCAAAGGGAATGATAACTTAGTGCCATCAGCTGGACAACAAATACCAGCCCCAGTATTGGAATTCATTTTTGAGCCATCAGTGTACCAGTAAATACAGCTTTCACTGATAGCAACATTATTCCAGTCTTCTCTCAAGGGAAATTTGATTGTATAAGGCTTATCAAAAGCATGCTTAACAATCGTGTAATCAGTAGGCATACTTATAAAAGGATGACTAGTTACGTCAGCATTGAGGTTTCCCCATGATAAAAATCTAGAGTATTCCTTCCACTGACCTGTATTTTTAAGCCTCTTCATGCTAAGTATTGCTTCTGCTTCAATACGCATATAAAGAGGATGCATACCAAGCAGAAGCTCCAGTGTAGATGTGGGAGTTGTACGAATACACCCAGAGATAGCTACACAAAGCATCCTTTGAAGTTTTGTTAGTTCTGCTTTGGCAGTTTCGTTTCTGATTTTAAACCACCAGACCACTGAACCATAGGTAATGATGGGACAAATAATCATAGTGTAAATCCAATGAATAACTTTGGGATTTAGGCCCCAAGTTTTTCCAAATGCATTTCTACAAGACCAGAAAGCTTTTTTTGCTCTTTCAATACAAAAGTTGAAGTGCTTGTTCCAACTTAAGTTCATGTCAAAAAATACTCCTAAGAATTTAACTTCTTTGGAGCAAGTTAATTCTTGACCAAAAAAAGTGATCTTTTTCAGATTAAGATTCTTTTTCTTTGTGAAGGCTACCATAGTGGTTTTTTGAGGATTTACAGAAAGGCCTTCTTTTTTACACCAAGTCTCAACTTGTTTGAGGGTGCTGGACATGATGCTGGAGATTGTTTCACCAAACTTACCCCTGACGATTATAACTAAATCATCTGCATATCCAATGGTGGTTATGCCTGGTTTTTTTAACACCTCTAGAAGGGAGTCTACAACATAACACCATAAGATGGGTGAAAGAACCCCTCCCTGTGGACAACCAGCTTTGGCTTGGATCATCATGTTTTCACCTAAAAATGAGGCAGTGACAAATCTGTTATTGAGCAGATTTTCTATCCAAGAACAGATTGTGTCATTAACTCCCTTTCTAGCAAGAGATTGTAAAATGGTTTCAATGGGTACCTTATCAAAGGCACCTTCTATATCTAAGAAAACAGCTAAAGCAAGTTCCTTAGCCTTAAAGTTCTTTTCCAAAATGAAGGATAGATTGTAGATCGCACTATCAGTGGATCTACCAGGTTGATATGCATATTGAGAGTCAGAAAGTGGTTTTTCCACTAAGTAAACTTCTCTAATATATCTGTCTATCAGCTTTTCAATTGCCTTTAGAAGAAAGGATGTTAAGCTGATAGGTCTAAAAGATTTAGCATCATAGTAATTATCTTTCCCTATTTTAGGAATAAAAATAACTTTTGTATGCCTCCAGGCAATAGGTATATGTCCGAAGGCTATACTTGCCCTAAAGATTCTACACAGAATTGGAGCAATGCACTGGACTCCCTCAATAAGCAGAGCCGGTACAATCCCATCCATTCCTGGTGATTTATAAGGTTTAAAGGACATTATTGCCCATCTTGTTCGATCATAAGTTATGATTCTTTTGGCAACATCCCATTTACTTCTACCACAATTTGAAGTAGGGAGTGTAAAATTAGGAGTACCCTTTATTTCGTTAGAACCTGGAAAGTGAACTCTGAACAGTTCAGACAGAGTCTCTCTCCCAGAATCTGAAAACTTACCATTTGGCAATTTAAGAGTATTTAGACAGCAGTTCCTGTCTTTAGACATTATTTTAACGAGTCTTGCAGTAGCAGACACAGTTTTAATGTCAGTGCAATAATTTCGCCAGGAATTCTTTTTAGAATTCCTGATAGCTTTATTATACGTGGTAAGTGCCAGTTTATATTTCTGCCACTCACCATTCTTTTTGGCTCTATTAAAGAGCTTTCTACATTGTCTTCGCAATTTACTTAACTCTTTAGACCACCAAGGAACTAACCTTGGAGAGCAAGTATTGCTGACATCACAATTTTGATAGTAAGCTTGGAGAATGGCATGTTGCATTTGATCAACGGCCAACTCCAAATCTGCTACCGAAGATAACTTACCGAAGTCACCTTCCTTGATAAGATCTTCTAGATCTTTTTTGTAGGAACCCCAATTGGTATTTTTTGGGTTCCTACCTACCACCTCTAGTCTGTTTGCCCCTAAAACAGAAAAGCTAATGTATTGGTGGTCAGATAAACTTATTTCATCAGACACTTTCCAATCTTTAATAAAGTCAGCACACTTACTATTACATAAAGTGATGTCAATGACTTCTCTTCTATTTATAGTAATAAAGGTGGGTTCATTACCTCTATTAAGAATAAATAGATTATAATACAAAATGTATTCTAAAAGATCCTCACCACGTTTGTTGCAATCACTACTTCCCCACATAGTGTGGTGAGCATTAGCATCACATCCTATGATGAGTTTCTTGCTCAAATTGTTATAATCTAAAAGATTAACAATTTGCTCATTGAATGTGTCTTTATCTTCAAAGGGAAGATATGAAGACATAAAGATAATTTCATCTTTGATTCCTTGCAGTAAACAGGATACTTTTACAGCAACATTATCCCCATTTAGGTAATTGACCAGAATGAGGGCATTTAATTTGTTGCTAATAGCAATACATGCTCTTGGTCTCAAACAACATTTATCATAAAATATGTTAAAACCCTGAACATGTAGGCCCAACACAGAACCATTGGAAGTCCATGGTTCTTGAATTAAAACAATATCAACCTCCCCCTAGTCATCTTCTTGCTAAGAATAGCTGAAGCTGATCGACTATGATGAAGGTTGATCTGTGCTACTTTGATGATACATACCATTATGGCACCCAAAGAAGCTAAGAAGAAGCACTGCCTTCCAAGTCTCCATAAGTAGGGGACTTACTTACTTGAGTTTCCTGCAAAACCTTTTCAATCTCACTCTCAGATAGAGGAGAGCTGGGTTGCAGGGTTATATCAGAACCAGAATCTAAATCTAGTTCTTCAAGGTTGGGTAATTCACTTTCCTTACTAGAAGTAGGAGAGGATTTACTTACTTGAGAGGAAGTTGCACCTTCTTGTTCAACTTCCATCTCTTCAATGCTCTGTATATCTTTCTGGTTTGGGTTCCGGAGAATTTTGAAAGTTCCCCAATCCAAACCAGTATAGGCACCATAATTAGCCTTTTTGATGGCTTCTGAGGCTTCCTTATCAACCTCGAAGATCCATCTAATAGAATGTGTCTCTACAGATTTCTGCAGAGTACGCCATTCTAAAGACTTCAACTCCGGGTTGAGTCTATTTAGCCGTTTCAGAAATATGGCAGGATCTTTGGTATGTGTGTCCCTTGTCTTAAAGGCCACCTTTACCGGTTTAGGTAGATCACTGGGATCCAGAACACTGAGCCCCTCACCACCAAACAGACTCTTGTTACCATGGAAGGATTTTTTAATCCATTCCACAGTTTCAAGGTCATCACATTGGAGAATTAGTGCCCCAGATACTAAGCTTAAGCCTCGAATCCTAGGCAGATGATTTCCTATGGGGACCTCATCTGTCCTGGTGAGAATCTCCAGCTGTATAGGGTCAATATCCTCCTTGTTAAGTTTGATGGTTGGGAAACCATCCTTCACAATAGCTGCTTTATGGCTTTTAACAGCCTGAGCAAAAGTCCCAGGTTGATGATCATCCCTGGGCTTTTTAGAGGCAGTGTTGATGGGAGAAGGGGTTGAAACCTCGGACCTAAGTCTTTTGGTGCCACCCACCTTCTGAACAGTCTCCACCTGCTCCTTTGCTTTATTACGACGCCTTAGATTTCGTCTTTGTGTTTTTGTGAGACCTCCTGGTTCTCCAACTGTGGTGCCAGTGTGCTGCCTTGCGGCAACTCCACTTCCTCCAGCAGCCAGATTGCCAGTGTTCTCCTTTTTGCCGGGATTCTGTTCCTTAGGAACCGTTTCGCCGGCTGATTGGATAACACCAGAAGATGTATCCAATCCTTTTTTATCATTTTCACTTTTTGTTTTTTTTTATTTTTTTCATCCATATCAGATCAAGAAACTGGGAGGAAAATATACGGTCACCACCTGCATGGCCTCCCTGTACAGGTGGAAGGCAAACATACAACGAGGTTTTGCCTGGTTCCTCGAGGGGCCCGTTAGCGACACCATAACCCTGGTGCCATTCATCCATCAGCACGGAGCCTAACACCTTGGATTGGGTTACCTTTCTGTATTAGCCAGGTGTATTAGCACAGCCTTCTCGCCATGGGTGACCCTACCAGGAACCCAAACTGAGTTTAGGTTCCAGACGTACATCACCTGTGCTACCTGTTTACACCCTCACACCACTTTGAGGTTACAGAATAGGATTTGTGAGGGTGTATTATACCTTACAATCCTGTGCTTTAACAGCAGATTAGAAGATGAATGACATTTCTAATATATTTGTCTTGCGTATTGAAGAATGATAAAGATAAATATATAGTATTTATTGCTGAATATATATCAAATTGAGATATAGAGGAATTACTTAGATTGTTACTTTCAGTATGCAACAAGTATAAAAAGCCTAAAAGTTCAAGTGATATAAAATTGTATTGATGTTATTACATACAAAACTGTCCATTAAAATTTTTTTCTTGAAATTGTTACTCGTGAAATTTACATGATCAGAAAAATGTATAATAATTATGTAAAAGATCAACTTTCCCTTTCCAATATATTCTTGACAAGCAAGTGAGGGCAGCAACAGGTAGAATGTGCATAAAAGAAGATATTTTATAAAAAGGTTCTTTTCATATACAAATTGCATTACTAGATTATTTTGGGGTTAAAAAGTTGTTATTATGTCACTTGTAAGAAAGAAAAATGTTTTCCATCTAGTATTATTTCTAGTATTTTATTCTATTATAATAAAGTTATTTAAATTGATTGAGGTTCAATGACTTTCAATAGAATAGAATATAAAGTAGATAAGTAATAATGTGTAGATAAATAATTCAGTTGAAGCTCGCGATATAACTTTCTGCGATCCAGAGCAAAAATCTTAATACAAGTGATCACTATATTGGATATAATTAAGAAAATATAAACCTACTTACTCATTAATTTTGAAAAATAGACTTTTTTAAAAAAAAATTCTAAATTACTTAAATTATTCTGGATCCAATTCTTTTCAAAAGGTTTAACATCCAATTTTTTCTTTTCTTTTAATACTTTTTTTTCAAAATCAAATCCCAGCTATTAATTATGGCAAATAATGTGTCTTTGTCATTTTAAACAACCTTGCAATCTTACTTTATCATTATTTTTTATTTACTTCTTTTAAGATTTTATTTTTGGTTTCTAGCTATATAACATTTTGTTTGTTTGAATTTGAGATCTCATTCAGTGGCGAAGATGCAATTCTTGTTCGCAAGTTTTAATTGCTTAGTTCACATAAGGAAAATGAAATTCCTTATTTGCACAGAAAAGAAATGAATGGAAATGTTCACTTTTCCCTTTTTTTCATCAGAAGCCAAGAAACTGGAGACAGATAGCCCTTTCCTTCAAGCAGTCACTCGAACTTGTAAAACAATAATTCTAATCTTATAATTATGAACTTTTAAATTTTCGAGACGAAAGAATATAACGTTTCTACCAGTTCTTTCATCACTGGAAGTAGAATTTCGGCTCTGACTTCTGGACGTATATCAAGACTACTCTCATTTAATCTAATGGTATTGTTGGCTTGGTAATACCACCTCACTCCATCTATGAAAGTTGAAGGAAAGATTGAAGACACTGTGTCTACAATAGAATAATAAAATTTGTTTCCAGTTACACATTTCGAAATAAATTCTTTTTGGAAAAATACCAGGAGGAATATTTGCTGAATTTGGACGTTGTATTGGAATTAGACTAAAGATGAAAAATCGTTATGTTGGAAACAAAATAATGTAGAGTGCACAAAAAGTTAGGTTAGTAAAGTTAGGAATTTTATCGTTTATCATTATCATCTAAAGGTCTTAATAATGAGGGGTCGTTATAAAGAGCTATAGTAGCAAAATAAGTATGATCAGAATCAGTAGGTTTGCCACAATACAGATTGCGAACATAACGACCATAGATCTTGAATTCTTAACATTACACCTGCCAAAATGCACCTTTAATAGTGTGGAACAAAAATCAAATTGGGGTGTAGAAATGATGTATTAAAAAAATCTATCCTGCTTGGAATATCAAGATGGCAAATTTGAAATTGAAGATATTGTGTTTATTGCCAGCAAGATTTCTTTATTAACATAACAATATTTTTTAGAGTTATAGTGCATAATTATATTGGATAAATATAGCGATTACCTCTTATTGATTCGCAGATGTTTTGAACAGCAGCCGTTACATTTCCTATATATCAGGATATGTCATTCTTTCCTAATGCTATATATCAATGGAACAATGCACACAAATATAATTCTTTACTTCCTTTGGTACAGAATATGATCGACAATTTTTTAAGCTATCATGTTCTTCTGGTTTCTTACAAGAATCTCAATTTACGAGCAGCTAGTGGTTGCCAAACGAGTACCAAGTCATTACTCGCTAATAGTGAAGATTAATATACTGTAATAGAATTGACTACGAATTAACTACTATAATTTGTTTATCCCATTTAATATCTAATCAACTGAAAGGGGTTATGTGTTGTTATTTTTGCCCCAAATGGTTGCTTCATGTACTGATTTATAAAAATATCAATATCTTTAAATTTACTTAAAATTTGCGATATTTTTAAATTATGTAAAACTTAATTTTTTCTTTAAAATATATTCTCTCTAACAAATATCATTTTATAATCTGTATTAATTTTCTAATGCAAAAATTTAAATAAGCAGTATTATAGAAAATATTTAAAATGATGTTTATTCATATGATAAATTTACTTTCTTTATTTAAATAAATTTTCTTATTATTTAAAATTACAAAATATTGTAATGTTTGTTCGATTAAGTATTTTTAAATAGAAGTATAATAAATGAATTTTAATATTTTTAACAATTGATCTTTATTGAAAAAAGATTTCTTTTAAAATTCTCAAGAGAGTTTATGAAAGAAAATCACAGAAAAATTGTATTAAATTATTTTTAATTTTAACAAATGAAACAGATGTAATTTACCTAGATGTAATATACCTAGTTATATTTTAAATAAATTGTATTTGTATTTGAAAATGTCAGCAACTAAATGCTTAAATAATTAATAAGAAAACGAAAAACGTTTTAATTGGTAAATATTATTTGAGACTAAATATATATTTTTTAGAAAAAAATCATTAAGTAATTAAATTCTATTTTGATATGAGTGTCATTAAAATACTTTTTGTGATAGTAAAGTTTAGAATATAAATATCGTTTCTCATTAAGTTTTATGTTTATTTTTCATAAAACATAACTGCAATTATTTTCGAATTAAGAAACAATGCAGATTTTAATGAGTTATATTTTAAATAGCATATTTTTCATAATTTGTATTTTTTAATATTAATTATAGCAAAATAAAATTGAAAAATTTATTATTTTCATGAGATTTCAAACAAATGTTTTATTTTATTCATTGCAGCGTAAACAGAATTACTTTTTCAGAGCAATTATTAATATTCTAATTAGCACGTGACATGAATACTAATTTGTTTAGTTTAATTTTTCATAATTATTATTCCTAGATAACTGAGTATTGACGTCATATAAAATTCGTAAAGTGATTGAATTTAATCAGATCAATTACTCAAAAATTAATTGAAACCTAATTATTTATTGAAACATATATAATATAATATTAAGTTAAATAGCGTAATACTTGAAAAAATTAAGAAAATATTGTTACGACATTTTATAAAGATTTAAGTTTTAATGTAACTTGACAAATTAATTATATCATTTTATATAGAAACATTGTAAAATTCCTGAATTTTGTCAGAGGCTTGGGAAAAATGTTGCTAAATAATCTTTTTCTTTTTATATTGAAATAATCAAAATACATTTTTTTTTCTTATCTAAATTTCTGTACATATATATGTACATGTTTATGCAAATAAGATATCGAATTGTGAATGATGCAAGACCATTGTGATTATTATTGTTATTTAATGATATTTTATTGTTGTGTGTCTTATTTATAAAAAATTATTTTAAGCAACTTTTGAAGATATTCTACAGATATTACCGATATTTTCGATACATAAAGATTTCTAACTTCAGAAATTTGCAATAAATTTAGTACTTTTCATAACACTCCAAATTTCATCTTAATGTTTTCATAAATATAAGAAAATTTTTCGAAGTAAAATTTTATTGGTTTTTGTAAACTCTCTAAGGCAGTAGAAAATGAGATGCAGGAGATGCTTGTTTCTACGCACTCATGGGAATCGGCAAAATATAGAAATAAGTACAATAATACTATACAATAGAATTGTGATGTACAATAATATAAAATGGTATACAATAAAAAATAATGGTACTTTTCCCTTATACCCCTGCTTATGATCCTAAAGAAACAGCATGTTTCTTAAAAAGAAGCGAAAATGATGTAATGAGATTTAAAAAAAATATTGTTTACAAAAAAATAGATGTTAAAAAGTAAGCGCATACGAAAGGAATATGAAAATTAATTTGCATAAAAGAGGTTTTTCAAAATTTTAGCTCTTAAAAGTGAATTAAAATTATAATTGTGTCAAGGAAACATGTTAAGGACCAATCCACATATTCGTAAAATTGGGGTTGTTTGCAAATTAGAGGTTCTTAAAAATCAGTATCTATTATATAAAATAAAAAAGTGTATTTTGTATAACTCAGGTAAAATCTTTGACACACCCAGAAAATAATGCTACATGGTTTTCATCCAAAATGTTAAATTTATTTTGTTTTTTTCTATTTAAATTTTTCCTATATTTATTTATTCAGAAGTGTAGAAATGTAAAAAACGCGATATTTTTCAAAGATTTATTTTATTAATCTGATATTTTATAATTACAAAAACTTATGTATAAAAACTTATGATTTTAATTGAAAAGTGCATTAAAATTAACTGAACTCTAAATAGTTGATAAATTGGGCTGATTAAAAGTACTTAATAGGAATATTCATTAAATTTCTGTTATGCTTTTCAACACGTTTTGCATTAAAGGTTTTTAGCAGTCAGTTCTTTTTCACTAAATCACTAATCTTTCGATTTACTAAAATAAATTTTAAAACATATTCATGGGATTTATTAATTTAGTGTTTACCATATAATAAGATTTTTATAATTTTGATTTAAAAATATTTATTAATAAAAGCATAAAAATAATAGAAGCATTGGAATATGTAAGTTACTTGGGATATATATAATTTTACATTTAGAAATTTTTAATTATTTGTATGTTTATAAAAATGAATCCTCTCATTAATTAACACCTATTTCCAACTTTTGGGAAATTTCTCTTTTAAAAAATGTAAAATAATACAACAATTGAATAAAATATTCTGTGAAAAAAATAGTATATACTATATACTCTTTTGTTTTTCAATGTTTTATATTCAACATCTGTATACTCTTTTGTTTTTCAACTTTTGTTTTCTAACATGTATTGTATATACTATAAAGAATACGTGTTCTATTTAATGAAATAAGGTGACTTTTATATTCCATGTTGCTTTATAAAATTACATTTATAAATTTATGAGGTCTTTAGAAATACGAGCGAAATGAGAGTTCGGCGCATGGTCTATAAATTCAAACTTAGATTATCTATATTTTACCTAAGATAATACCGTAAACGAAACTTAATAAACTCTATCTTAGGTAACCCAAAATCTCGAATAAGTCCTTATTTTCTTGATATTCTAGTGAGTGTATAATTTAATGAGTTGTATAATCCAAATGGCATGACTCGAATTTTACATTGGGTGGTACTTAGAGAAACCTTATTCAAATAAGATATAATATACACGAACCGACAGCGCTTTTTATTCTATGAAATTTCAAAACTCGTGAACAAGCCTGAAATATATTTAACGACTTCCATTTTATCTTGAGTAACGGAATATGTGGAATGACATTTTATTTTAAAAGGGAAAATATTAAGTACACCCTATCTTTGAAATTACCAAAAGAGCGTAAAGGTGTTCAAAGAAGATGATGGAAAATGCTTTTACATTGGGGTGCATAAGAAATATTCGTGTTGTATATGATAAATTTATTCATCCTTCTAAGCATAAAAGTGTAGCCATGAGCAATGTTTGGTGGAATGAAACTGTTGTTTACATTTTAAATGCATTCTAAAGAGTACTTTTGACAGATATCATTTTTCATCTTAAGAAAACTTATTACGAAATAGCCTAAGGAGTATTTTCAAAAAGGAACTCATTATTGTAAACACCTATAAAAAGTTATATGATGTCAAAATTATTAATCGAATTTTGGAATAGTGAATTGAAAATATTGCTTACAGTTACTTATATGTATATGTAGGCGTATTCTAGTTATAATATTACTTATTTCGTTTTTTTACAAAAAAAATCATAAATGGATATTACATTAAAATTGAAGGCTATTATTTTTAAATTTTGATAAGAGAATGAACAGTTATTTTCTCAACCCTTCTTATACAAAAACATGCTAAAATTTTAATTCATTTGTTTTAGAAACTGCTTCAGAAATTAATATTATAAAAGAAACTGAAAAATAATTCATTCAATTGAAGTGAAATAATTCGAATTTTAATTTAGATACAATGTCTTTTTTTGTTGAATAAAAAAAACTAATCTTAAAATCTAAAACAGATATAGATAAAAACACATTTAAGTTTATAATCAATATGTTTATATAAATTTTAAAACTAAACAATTTCCTTTCATTTTTTTGTGGGGATTTTATCATAGATTTAAATGATGAAAATGTGAACATAATGAAACTGAATAGAAAGGTTGCTTTTTCACCAGTGAATAAAAATGTCACGCAATAAGGAAATAATGAATAAAATAAGTCTTTGAAATCAAGAATTAGTTATAAACTAGATATTCAAATCATTAGAGAGAACAAAGAGTTTTAGTCATATAGGGTCAATGGAAACAAGTTTATACGCCAGAAATAAGTTGGAAATTTTTTTCATTGAAAAATCATTATTAAATCAGTTCAAAATTCTTTTTTAAACACGTAGTTTTTTTGAAGTGGCTTAAATGAAGAAATTTTTTAATACTTACCTTTCATTAAATTTTAAATATCGTATTAAAATTAAAATTATGTGTTATTTTTCGAATAATTCTTTTGACTTATGTTAAAGAACATGACCTTCAGAAAGGGTAACCTATTGTTAGTCCTTGAAGTAATCATCATCGGCATCCAGAAAATTTTGCTAATTGTCCCCAGTTGTGCAAACCTTTTGCAGTAAAACTTGAGGGTTTTGAATGCAAAGAAGTCTGTGAGTGCTTGGCGCAAGCCTGCTTCATTGATACAGGATTTTCCACGAAGATGATAGTCTAGGGAATAGAAAAGGTGGTAATCTGATGATGCAAGGTCAGGTGAGAAAGGAGGATGGCAAAAGGTCTCCCAACCAAGTCGCTTATAGTATTTCTGGCCACCCGCACGAAATGCGACCCTGCGTTATCGACCAAGAACAGTATACCCTTGCGATTAACTAGTTCTGGTTCCTTCTGTTACAATACCTTTTGCAATTGCTGAGAGTACAAGTCTTCAGTGACCATTTTGACCGTTGCAGCAGCTCATATTGAAACACATGACGACTTGTCCACCAGACACCAACTTCATCACAGAGGGACATATCTCCCGACCTGAATTTGTGAAACCAATGTCTTGCCGTACGTTCATTCACAGCACCATCCCCAAATGCTTGACATATTCGGCAACTTTTTGCAGCAACTGATAAGCCCTCTTTGAAGTCGTAAAGCATAAAACAAAAAAGCCGAACGGGATCCTTCGAGACATCCATTTTTGTTTGCTACTGTAAAATAATCCCATCGCAGCACTGAAATCGCCATCTGTAACGAAGAGACAGTTAGTTGATTGAATCATTAGACCTAATGTCAATATGAATCGAATTCTATTAATTGTTAGTTAGTGTTTATCTAAAGCTGTTGTGTATTATTTGAGTTTTATTAAATTGTTTAAGTACATAATTAAATTGTTGAATAGACCACGTACATTCGATTCTTTTACAGCTACTGTATAAGTTACGAATGATGAATGAACACGGTGCATCTGCTTTCATAAAGACTGATTCCTACACTCGAATGACTGATGTCTCAACCACTTCATACACTTATTTTCATTCTTATTCTCACTTAATTCAATGACAATGCAAAAACGAAAAGAGCTTTCTTGTTTACCTTATATTATAAATATAAATGTCATTATTTCCATTATTTTATACCATCATATCTGTTTAACAATATTACACTTATCGATAAGAGCAGAATATGACTACATATCATACTATATAGGACGATAATACGATCTGCTGCAGATTTAGTATAAAATGTGCGTCAGCGAAATCTTACGAATTGGACATCAATCTGACAAGCATATATATTGAACTCTAAACTTTCTTATGGAGTAAATTATTTTGATTGTAAAGATTATTAAATATATTCCATATGAAGGTACATTATATCATACATTTAAGAGAAAAAATTATTTTAACTTACCATTAATTTTAAATAGAAATGATGTACATTTACCTGCATAATTTATAAAACATAGATTATGAAATTTTTTTTAAACTTTAAATATATCAAATTTTATAATAAAAAATATTTAAATTTTTCCTTGCATTTGAATTTCATTTGAAAAGAATGATTATTTATAATTAAATTTTTGAATGCATTTATAAAGTTTGAATCTGTTCATAGAAATTTGAAAAATATAAATAATGAATCAAAAATTTTCAGAATCCACTTTTATATTAGAACACATTCAGTTAACTTCAGTACTGGATCAGTATTCTCTTTTCTACCTGGTCAATTTGGGTTAAGGTGCCTAAATAATTTTTCTACGTTAGATTTTTACCAAAATATAAAAATTTCTTTTTTTTGCTTATTATTTAAAAATAAACATTTTCATAGTAATAGCTACTGAAATTTTGTCTATATCTCAAATAGCTTCGAAATTATATTATTTTAAAGAAACCGGATGTTCAGTTTTGAAAACCGAAAGTAGTGTATAAATAAATATTTCTGTTTCTAATTTTGGTTTTAATTCATATCCAATCAACAAAAATGAGTTATTTGTACTTCAAATTAATTATTGAGACACTGAAAAGTTTCTCACAAGAGTTTTTTTTCCTATTTTTATTTTAGAACATCAGTTTGGAAAACAAACATTCCATTCTAGATTCTTATTTGTTTACTGGTGATTGCTATATTTTCTCTGAACTTTATTTTCTACTATCTTTGTTTTATTTTGTTATTTTTGTTGTTATTTATTTAATGTGTTATTCTTTATTTAAAATACATGGAAATCTAATGGAAAGAAAAGTAAAAAGCACATAAGACGTATAATTCTTTTGGTGTATTTTAGATTTTTTGGCGGTCAAAAAATGTTGCCAAGCTGACGAAATTTTTATACAGTTTTTTTATGAACACAAGTAAATTAAACCTGATTTATAATAAAAAACATAAATAATAAGATTCAAAAATATAAGAATTTTTAAAAAAGGAAAATTTACTTGAATTATTCTTACTAAAATTCTAATCTAAGTGCATAGATACATTTTTTTTTAATTTAGAAGCAATGACATATAATCTAGAGTTGCCAAAACAAAATGTCGTTGAATATCTCTAGTACCTTCGTTTCTATCTACCTCGATTTTTCTGGATTATATTCTATCCTCGATTTTCCTGACGTAATAAAAAAATCAAATCCGCCTCAAAAATCTCAATGCTCGCCAAAAAATCACTAAATTCAAAAATACGCGATGCTTTCAGAAAAATGTGACTCATTTTTGAATGGATTCGAATTTTCATACGAATGTAAATATATTGTAGTGAGATTTCGAGAGTTATGACCTTAATGTATAAATAATTTAGGTAGAAGGTTCTGGCTTCGATTCCGGATACTGTCACAATATGCGTCGTTTTTGGCACTTTTGCACTGCGCGTGCATGTTTTGTACAACTGTAGGGAAAAATAGCGTCCGCTTTTAAACGTTTCTTGATATGACAATTTTAAGCGTGAATACAAAAGGATTATATGGCATGTGTACAGTAAAACACAATTTTATGATACTTGTTTTCCTTCTTGAAAATGAAAAAATTCATTATTAAAAAAATAAAGAAGGTGATTTATGTAAATTAGGCTGTTAAAATTATTAAAAATAAAAATATAATTTCTAAATACTATTTTTCCTATTTTCTCACAATGAATTTTTGTGATATTTTTCTACTCAGAAAGCGAGATAACTAAAAAGGTTATCACTTAATCTTTTACAAATTTGTTGAACATATTTTTAACATGGTCCCAGAGAATAGACTATACTCGTACTGATACAGTAAAATTTATGTATTTTAGGAAGGAGCTTTCTTCAAATCTAATGAGTTTTTTTTCACTTTTTGACTGTACATGTTATAACAGTGGATACTTTTTTAACTAAATATCAAAATTTTGAATATACAGTAGTGAAACTATAAATGTAGTGAAACCATATCGAGTGGTACTCTATACCCTCATTTCAAGAGATGAGTCTGTGCAACTATGTCTAATGCATGCTGGTCATTTGAGTTCTCTTCCATGCAGCGGAAATGGTTGCATATATTATTGTGTAATTAGGACCGATATTCATGTCAAAATATAATGCCATTTGTCCACCCTTGTTCATCATTGATTATTCTATTAATATCATTCTTTTCTATGATGTAGCGCCTTAGCCAAAGCCATGGGTGCTCAGATGTCAGTCCATATTTTTGCAAACGTTGTTGAACTGTCCATGAAGATGCTTATTTTCTTTTAAACATTACTATTTCTGGACTGAGTGATCCCGACACTGCTTTACGATTTATTAAGGGCATATGGTTAATATGAGTATCTTCTCGACTGTCAGCGATATAGGTCTGCTAAGATCCAGCGTAACAATTTATTTGATCGTCCTCAATTCAACAGTTCAATGTTTTGCAAAATCATGGGATCTTGATAGAAGTGACAAGCATAATTGGGAAAAGATACGTTACATTGCCTGTGTATTACTGTTAAACGTCTGTTTAAGATAGCAGCATGCTGGTAAATATTTTTCCTTTTTAGAGAAGACCTCAAAAAAGTTTATCTTCAAGCAACGACTTTAAAATACAATTTGCATCTGAGAAATCTGCTGTACAGTTTTTTTATTTAAACATATTGCAGTTTCACGATCGATACTTTTCTTTCATGAGTGAGTTGAAAAATCAATTTGCATGTCGCCTCATAAGCTTCCCTTCGAGTAAATTTCGCCCGTGCAGGGAGTCATCTTTTTGGAATAGCAATTTAAATGGTCAGTAATGTATTATCCGCAAATCAATAAAGTTGCAAAACTTAGTTATTACTACCAAGAATATAAAAGTTACTGGCTAGTTGTAGGTTTGGATTGGTATGTTTGTCAATCAACATTTAATTTTTGGACTCATACAGTGTGAATTCCAAACCATAGGTGGGATTTGTGTCCACAAACTGTTGAACCAAAGGCCAAAGCTCTAACCTTTCACCTGCTTGTTTGGTTGGTTAGATGTAGAGTGAATCAAATAATATATATGACATATTAATTAGCATTTTCTTTCCTTCTCAAAAGATGTATCCGTATCTCATAAAATGTATATATGTTAGTTCAATATTCAAATAATGAGTCAAAAATCATTTTGGTGATTTTTTATATCTATTTCTAGAGTTTATTCATTCAGTATTAAACTTCTGTTGATAATCTCCAAGTTTAATACATAAGTGAATATTTTTCAACATAATTGGTAAATTAGGTAAATTTTAGTTAAAAAGCTAAACTCAATAACACGGCAGCCTATATGGAGGCAAATGCTTACACTGCCCAAATCTGTTTTCCTGACTGAGGGCCCTGTGGTGCGGATTACATGTCGCTGTTAGGTTATCAGCCTGACATAAAATCCCGGGTGTTAAGTGGGTTTTATTTATTAATTAAAATAGTTTACAATTTAAAGTTAGAATCATTAAGACTCTAATGTTTAAAAAATGTAAAAAAGTGGAACCCGTGAAATCCCATAAAGCGGTGATTTTGATTTAATGTCAGAAAATGTGACAAAACTTTCATTCAACTTTACCATCCTTATTTTATGTAGTATGTATTACTATAATATTGTTCACATACTGTTATATATTTAAATATGTATTTAAAGAATGAAATTATATAATAACATTAGTAAAATAACAATTTTTTGCTCCAAATCAATAGTATAAACATGCAGATTTTCACTATCATCCATGGCTCTTTTGCGACACATAGTCTTTGTGAATGAAATATTTGCATGCAGATATGATACTATTCGACGTACTTAAAGTGTGAAGATGTTGATTTCCTTCAGTATGTAAAATAACTCATTTAAATGTCCAAGTGCAGTAATCAATAAGCCTTCTTATATTCCTCTTGTCTCTGATACCTCTTTTTCAATACAGAAATTTCTTTATGAAAACCTCTGGTTTATTTTGGTGGCATCAATTTTTAAAGAAAAATCCAAATGATTGTAAAAGAAACAGAATTTTAGGAAAACATTATACTCCATATCTTTGTCAGATTTTAATGGATCAGTTACAGTCTATGATAGTTCGATGCTTCCTATCTGATTACTGAAAATGTTTTGTATAAATTATTTCAAAAACCATAATGGAAATTTTTATACATTATTTAATATAGCTTCGAACTATTTCACGCCAACAAAGTATGGAGACCCTAAAAAACTCCTTAATTTATTTTAGAATCATTAACTGATGGAACATTTATTTTTAATAATGAATCCAGCATGATTTTTATTCCTGTTACAAAACACAACATGTATACATTGAACTCTTTTATAAGTATTTTAAATTACGTAACGTTATATCATTGTTTAAAAGAATCATATAAGAGTAAAATAGAAAACAATTTTTTGTCGAGAGTTTTATGATTCTCCTTTTGGATTTTCTTCTTGATATAATGAGTTTTTTTGTTCCTGATATCTCATTCATACACAAAAAAAGAACAAACATTTTGACCTATTTACAAATTAAAGAATTTTAAATTGATTCAAGTTGTCCAATAAAACTTGTAATATCAAATATTTTCTATCTTGTTTGTTTATAAAGCTTCAAGAAGAAATTTGCACTTAACTCTTAACAATTTACATTTAATTCCTCAAGGGGAAACTTGTTCCCATTGTGTGAAAAAAAAAAACAATAGTTTTCCGATTATTTTTCGAAGAATCATAAAAAGTTTCCATTCGTTTATTTTATTTTCATTTAAGAGCATCCATGAAAGTGTAAAAACATTTGTACTGCATTAAATCTTTTTATACAGAAAGTAACTCTTGAGATTATATCAAGTAGCCACGAAAAAATATAAGTTATGCCCTGTTGTTGTTGTTTCCAACCCCCGTGATCAGCAAAGCTAGATCAGACAGATTTAAGGAAACACTAATAAAACAAACAGACATAATTAAGGAAACACTAATAATAATTTAAAATTTTTTATATAGTTGGTTTTACCTCACTTTCATAATAAAAGAAGATTTTACTCATGACTCTATCAAAATTTCGGTTTTTTTAAACATGTAAATAATTTTATGATATTTTTATGCTCTTATTTATTTACATTTAAAAATGCTGTAAAACACACAAATTTCAATACATATATAATGTGTGATAAAAACGAATAATTTATGAATTATTTGTTTGCCCAATAAGTTTAAATCCTTAAGCAAATTTTAGCTAATTACATATGGTGCTGGGTATTAAAATTTAAATTTCTCATTCACTGTCTCATGAAATCAAAAATGTAGTTTTAATTAATTCATACAGAAAAGAATAGAGGTTTTATACAAAAACAGAGTTTGTATATAAAAATATATATAAATGTATATATATATATATATATATATATATATATATATATATATATATATATATATATATATATATATATATATATATATATATATATATATATATATATATATATATATATATATATATATATATATATAACTTCCATTTTTAATACATTTTATATTCATCATTCATGAACCTATTTCCTTTTAATCCGGTTTTTTTGCAGCCTTTTAGAAGATTTAAAATTCAAATATATTTTCAAAATTATATAAACTTAAATTATATTTGTATGTTGCAACAGAATTAACTTACTGTACGTCGTATAACTTTGAGAATACTCACATAAAGTTTATTTATATTTTTTGAACAATGAGAATAAAAACAAACGGAAAAAGTATGTGGGCATCGTAATTTGTTGCTTGAATGAAACTTCTGCAGAAGGCAAATATGCTTAAATGAAAGGAAGAAAAGGCAACTTCTCTGTATTTTTTATCAATGATTATATTGAATATGTGAATATTTTTACTTTATTCACATATTGGAAGATAACATAAAAACTTTATCTTTATAAACATTATTTTAAAAATTTTACTGAAAAAGATTTATAGAAAATTTTAAAATTTAAATTAAGCAGTTATTTTTAAAGTTTAAATCATAAAACAATAATATATAGAGCTAATATAATAGACATGGGAAAAACTGAAATTATGTCACTTATAGACTCTAGAAATGTTTTTTCATAATTTAAATTTTTGTTTGCCTATTTGCGATATCTTTAACAGTGAAATTTATTAATATTAACAGTGAAATTTATTAAGTGTTTCTTTTATCAAACTGTGTAAAAAGGATTTGATACACAAAAATCTGAAATTAATACTTTTCAAATGTTTAAAATAGGGAAACTTAAAATATTATGTAAATTAAAATTACGTAAATATTTCATTTCTCTTTTGTACGATGAATGTAAATGCATTTTAATAGGATTAATTAAAAAAAAATCGAAAGGAATTTCGAAATATATATTTATAAAAAATAACTGTACCAGATGAAAATAAATTTATTATTTTTGAAAAATCTTAAAAAAATGCAATTATATTTCTGCTTAGTTGTATTTTAAAAAAAAAATAAAATTCAAAAATTGATTTCTTTTTCTAAAAATAAAAATTAAACAACTTTTTAACAGTACTTATTCAAATGAATTTCTATATTTATGGTTTTGGAATTGTTAATTAAATAATATCTTTTATGTGTGGCAAAAAAATGCTTTCCTTTGCAGTAGGTGCTTTTTATTGAGTAAAAAAAAATAAAATTTGAAATTCAGCAGTTATTTTATACATTTTTTGATGAACTTTTGCTTATGCGGATGAAATAAACTGAAGATTGTAGTTTAATTACTTTTAAATTAGTTAAGATTCGTTTTTAGATTATTTTTCCTCCTAAAAATTTTTAAATTATAATATTTCATTTAATCAGTCTTAAATAAATGGATTGTTCTATTTTGTATTTGAAATATATACTTTAAAATAAAATTATTGCATAAAAATTAGCAATGACTTGAAACTAAAATATAAAAAGTTTTCTATTTTGAGAAAATGTTTAATGAAAGATCAATTGGTCTGATAGTTAAAATATATAAAAACTTAATATAAAAGATCAAATTAAATAAGTTTTAGTACTGTAAATAATGAAAGTGCTTCATCTATGAGATGAATGAGAGCAGAAAATTGATTCGAGTATCGTAATATGTAGCATAAATATTTGTGAAAAAGAAACATGACGAACATAAAAATTTGCAGCAAACTAATCAACTGTAACAAAATATCAAAATTCATATATAATATTTTTTAAATTTAAATTTTAGAAAAATTAATTTGAAAAAAATTTTTTTTCTATCACGTAAATTTTCTTTTAGAAATGTGAACATTTGTGTGTGACAAAGCTGAGATTTTTTATAAAAATGTAAAATCATTTACTTCGGATTTATTCATACAAATTTAAGATAATGATGATTTAATCGAATATTTTAAAATCTAAATAAGAACTAGTAAAACTGACGAAACAAACATTTATTGAAAAGTATAATTAATGATAAACACAACATACGAACGCTGTAAAATCATTGTGTTTATCAATTATAATGTTATTATAATTGAATATAGTAAAGCTGTAGGGGGACACCAGGGCTGTATTCGACAGCTTCGGGGACATATAGGATTTTTGCATGTACTCCATGGACACGACATCATCATCATCATCAATTAAATATAGTGATAATAATTAATTAATTATATATCATAATTAATGATTTTAAGGAATTTTCATTCAGTAAACTAATATTTATGATACGGTATAATTTTTAATGCAATGTCATCAATCGTACACAAGCTGCATAAAAAATTTACTTAGTTTGTTGATATTATTGGCTTTAAAGCAGTTAAACTGTTGATATTTAATGCTATGTCATCAATCGTGCACAAGCTACGTAAACCATTTTTTAACTGTTAGGTTATTTGCTTACTAATATCAAAATGTACAGACAAAGCCTATTTATAACATGTATGAAAGTTAGTGGTGATTATTTTGCTTTGCAGAAAAAAGCGTCTCGGTTTCAATTCAGTCCCTTTTAAACAACAAGAAAGTCCCGTGCTTTTTTGGAAAATATCAATCCGCAGCAATCCACTTGGTCCTGACTGAACGCCAGAGGGTGTTCTTTGCAACTTGTATTTGTTATATATTTTTTAGTCGGACTTTAGTTTTTGCACGCGCGCTTTTGTAGGAGAACTATGTTTCTCAGCTTGGGTCGATTTAATCGGCCAAAAGTATTTGTTACTTTTTTGTGTTATTAAATATTTGTTACGTTTTCAATTGCGTATTTATTTAGTGTACTTCTGCTGAGCCTTCACCGGATCTATTTAGTTTTTAGTTTGATATTTTTTTTCAGCTTTTACTATCTGAATGCACAGTTATTGGGGTAGGTGTCTAGGACATTTTCGGATATTTTCCTTGTGACAGAGGGGAATACATTTCTTTGGCACACTGAAAAGTCTTCATAGAAGGTTATTCTCGCTTTGATTATTGAAAACTGCCTGAGAACATTAGGCTTTGCACTAGACTATATCAAAAATACAATTTATATTCTTAAGCAAAAATAGTAAAGTAATGACATTTTAATGTAACATAAATTTTTATAATAATTGATTGTAAAATTTCGCAACTCTCAGTTTCACAATATTAAAATACTTCGTGAATTGATGAAATTCTAGAAATTGATAAGTTTAACAACAAAAAAAAGGAAATATTATAACGAAACATTTTTCATCGTTAACTGCCTCAGTAAAGGCTTCATTCATAAGATAAAACTATCAACGCCAAGCGAAATAAGCATTTCAAATTTCAAATTTGTCATTCAACATACCATTAAATTTGCAGAAATTTCCTCCTCATTATTCAGTTACAGAAAGGAAGGCAGGATAACTTTCAACTTCTCACCATTTAAGCTTGGATGAATATTTCATTATAACGAGTGACATTCGTCAAATCGATGGGCATGAATTTAGGGATTAAGTCTCATTTATTGTTCAATGATTATGCTGCGAAACAAAGTTTCATAGGCAAATTTTAATTTAACTAAATGAACATATAACTTTAAATGCTTAATTATGATCCGACGGATTTTATCTTCCATATTAAATCCCTTGTCTATTAACAGAAAGCTAAAAGATTGAAATTCCCATTAAAATCTTTTAAGCAGAAATAGGTATTAGATCTCTATTACTTAAATTACTTGATTAAAACAATTTTAAATTTCTCATAAATTCGGACGAAAATAAAATGTTTCTAATGAATAATAATTAATATATATTAATAAATAGCAATAAGTATCTATAATGAAGAAGATAAAATTTTTATGTTATGAAAAGAAACTGAATGTTTATTAAGAATTATGTTAAGATTTGTCATAAGAAACTTTTTGAGGTAAAAAAAGAAAACTGCTCACTTGAATAGTGAAATAATGTGAGCTTTTCAATTGCAAAAATGGAATTATTCTACAGTTAAATAAGCATTTCTCATATTGTAGAATAATGTCTTTAGGATGATTCAAACAAATACGAAAAAACATAGTTTATTCAGATTTAAGATTACAAATATATATTATTCTATTTGAAATTTATATATATTAATCTATTTGAAGTTTTGACATGAAATCGCATATTGAAATAAGTGATTTATTCATGTCGGGTTCTTGTCAAAAATAGTTATTTATTCTACGTCAAAATGTATTTAGAATTGAAGTTGCCATTGTCTGATGAAGAAGGAAGTTATTCTAGTCCCTTTAAAATGTATTTTTAATATCTAATTGAAGTCCATTATGCGGATGTATTCTATGCAGGCTTAGATTTTTACATTTCTCAAGTGGCATGGTATTAAGATCTCGCTTAATTAATGACTTCGTGATTTTATTTATTCATAATTATGAGATGGTTGTGTACATTTATTAGAAAACTTCTGTCAGCAGAAATAAAGTGGCAGAATGAAGAACCAGAACATAATCAAGATTTGGAGCTTAGTGATGAACATATTTTAAAATGTCTATGATTCCCAAAGTCTTGAACACCACACATAAATGCATATAAATAAAAGTAAAAAGAAGTATTTATAATTTTATATATAGAAGCAAAAATTAGAAATCTAACAGTTTAAAATAGTTTTGTAGAGACATCCTCAAAAATATTTTATTGGAAGGCCAATCTTCAAAAATATTGTAAATTAAATCATTTAAATTAAATAAAATAAGATTTCACCTATAAATAGTATCAAATAATTCATTACGTTTCGATTACTTTCCGGAAACTTTACCAAATCAAATATTATTAAAAATTAATTAAGAATAGATGTTCAGAAAAGTAAAGCCCTTCATCCATTAATTTGATCAAAACGTATGCAAAGTAAACTGAATAAGAAAATAAACACGCACTTTTAAATTTGCAGAAATTTAAAAGTGCAAAGTAGATTAAATTAAAGAAGCAAAATAGATTAATTTTTTGCTAAACTTAGGAATAAATTAATTTCCAGTTGCTTACATAAATATATCAATTTTTCAGTTTAACCGACATTGAATTTCATGAATACATAATTTGAATTCCTGTGATATATGAGCTTTTATACAATCTTTAGTTTTCAGGCTTCATAAATTTTTTTTGCAACTTACAACAGAAGATAATTTAAGGAGAATCTATTATTCCTTGGACAGCCTATGTACACGATACTGTACCACTAACAACTTAAATGAATATTCAATCCGTTATAACTAGATATTGATGGAACAAATATTATACAAGTTTTAGTCACATTTTACAACCTTTCTTTGAACTTAAAGTATATTATTCCACTTTAACATGCATCTGTAATATTTATTCAAATAATTGATGCTAATCATAAGATTTAATTTACTTTAATGGCAAAAGTCCTATGGTTAAAAGAATTGTATTGTGTTCAATATTGGAAACATTTGGAAATCCAATTCATTATGATTACAGTATTAGCATTTGAAATCTTGCATGTATTCATTCTAAAATATCTTAAAATTATATGAAGTTGAAATATTGTGGTTTAAAATTTACAATTTGAAAATTAAATTATAATTTATTCTGATATAAACGTAAAAAAATAATATTTACCAAATTATACAAAATTTGTGCAAAAAAAGCGCATAGTTATGTATCAAATTTTAAAATGCAATATTTTGATAATTAGCCAAATTAAATATAAATATTGATCCCTGTAGACTTTTATGATTCCCTTGTGAATATTTATTTTATCTGTTTTCAACAGATTTAGCAGGAATCATTTTAAGAACTTTACAATTTTTCATTCTTCAAAAATTTTAAGTGCTATAACTAAAACAGAAATAAGTTTAAATTTCTTTTAAATTTTTAATTAAACTTTAATTTATTAACAAATATTCAAAGACACATATTTTAAGGTATTTTTCTTCCATTTCTTTCAGGATTCTCCTTTTATCTATTTTTCAGCTAGGTGTAATCAATTAGGTGTCAGCCTACAGGCATAACTGTTGCAACCTCGTTGAAAATCCTCCTGTAAGCTACGCCGTTTCCATCATCATCGCAATTTCTGTTTCTCGATTAACTAATTTGTGTTTTTAAAGAATTGATTTGTTGAATATGAGAAAGGATAAATCATTGACAATGCTTTTAGTCAATGGAAGTTACATCGTTCGAATATATACATTGATTGAAGATAATATTAATTTTGCATGACATTTTAATCAATTGCATACTTGCAATTTTAAAAGTAAATGCAATTTTATGTGAAATTTCAAATTAAGGGAATTTATGTTTTAAAGAATAGGCTTTTCAAAAAGATTATGATAACATAAAAAGGAAATAGTTTGAATGAGCATCTTGAAATTTCGCTTATTTTCATTTGGGGGTCAAAGTAAAGAAGAACTCTTTATATTATTTGTATCAATTTTAATCTTTTCTATGTTTTTGGTTCACTTTAATAAAATTTGGCAAAATAAGATATTTAAATTACTAATTTTAATCATATAATTGTTTCTAGGAATTTATTTTAGAACAATGATGTTTTAATTTCTTATTTATTTTAAAATTTACTCAAAATGATACTATCTTAGATAATATTTATGGTCATCAGACAAGTTTAGTAAGAGTGAAAATGTTTTAAGCTATTCTAGTTGAAAAACACCAAGGAATGTTTCCTTACAAAATATCAGTGAAGTTTTTTAAACTGTCAATTTTCGCTTAAGCACAGATTGAAATATTTATTTTCCTTTTAATTTATCTACGTTAAATTCTCTTCATTTTTATCACAAATGTGATTTTATTATTAAATCATTAATTAAAAGTACAATAAGATTGATGAAAATCCCACATTTTTATGTGAGAAAAACAAAAATTTTTTGTATTAGTTAGGTGGTATTATATATTTAATAAATGCAAGCTTTTGTTAGTTCAAAAAATATAACAGTTGTAAGCCTTTTGATGTAAAATTAATCTGAGATTAATATTTTGAGATGTTTCAGTAAATTGATTTATCTTGCGAATAAATATTGACCACATTAGTCATAGCTTGAAAAATGTTTAAAAGTTTTCAAAATTAACATGATAAAATTAAAAAAAAATATTAAATGTAAATTTGAAATAAATTTATTTTGGAAAAAAGATTACTTTAAAAGCTAATACATATTCTAATTTAAGGTAATAGTTTTGATATTAACAAAACGCTAGTAATTTTATTTTTTTACTATCAGATATTTACATTATTATATTTCATTCTTCAAACAATTTTGATTACTATTTAAAAACTAACAATGCAATTAAATGTTAAGTCTTACCTTAAATTTTTGTATATACCAAAATTTATAAAATAATTTCATGTTAGGAAATTAAAAATAATAATAAATTTATCTTTTTAGGTACTTTTAGTCCCTTCGATTACTTGATGTAAATTTAGAAAATTAAAATTTTATATTACGATTTTAAATAAACTTTAATTTAATAATGGATGACTGTATAACTATTACTAAATATTGGTGATTACATTTGATAAATATTTTGAGTGATAACATTATTCTAAAAAAGAGTTATCTATCTATAAAATAAATAAATAAATTAAGAAAGTAATTTAGATTCCTTATTTTTACATTATTTATTATGTCCATTCAAAATTGGATTAATTATAGGTTAATTATCTATACAAAAGTGGGCAGTTTTGCAGCAAAGCAAAAATTAATGGAAAATGAGAAGAGAAACATATTCCAAAACTTTTGTAAAGCTTTAGAAGGCTTAACAATTTTGGTTGATAAAGTGTTAAATTTATTATTTTTTTAGCTGAAACTGTGAATAGAATGTATGCAAAAATATCATTTCATTGAATTTTATTTATTTAAAAATATTTTTTATCTTTTATATGTTTTACATAATATCTAAAATTCAAGTGCTTAAAGTAGTTTGGAGATTACCTCCAATGGAAAAAGAAATCACAAGTAACTATAATACAATCAATCAACAGTTTATTTTTATCTATTAAAAATATACAATAGTAGAAAAGTTTTAAGATACATCAATAAAAAATTAATAATAACAAATATTTTCGCTTTTAACTAATTTAACTAAATTGTTTTTCTACAGGGAAAATATTATAATCACATATGGTCTTAGCTTATCTTTATAAATACGAAAATTCTTTTGTTTCTAAATAAAATTATGAAATTCAAAATATGTAATGGTGTTACAATTTTATAAAATAAATAATTTTATTTTACATTAGATATAAACTTATCAATTTTATTTTACATCAGATATAAACTTATCAATTTTATTTTAAAAAATATTTGTATTTCACATTTATAGCATATAAGTAATCCATAACAATTTTTTTAAAAAATTTTCAAGCTTTATTTACCCTTTAGAAAATTTGAGTATTTTATTCTAATTCTGAGCTAACAGCAAAGAGCGTTAGTTGTATATATTTGGGAATTTTTGGATTCGAATATTTATTTTACATATTGTATGACAGCTTTGTTTAGTTTTATAATTGAAGAACAATGGGAATCATATTTTTGTTAAAGTTTTATTTTGTAAAAATATGTGTTGAACCAAATTAGATCTTGTTTACTATTCTAAAAGTAAAAAATAGAAAATTTAGCAAACATTAAGGATGCTTTTCATTGGATAAATAAAATTACGAATTACGAAAAATGGATGTAAACTACATGAAATAGAAATATTTATGAAAACTCAGTATGATGTAACTTATATTTAGCAGTTCAATATATACATACTAATCTATGTATTTTAAACTGTCATAAAAATAATGGCATGGAATCTTATTATCAAATTAAGTACATGTATAAAACTTAAAATATTTAAATTGGAAATGTTATTTATTACCCTGGTAGAGGAAAGCCTACACCAGGCATACCTAACCTGTGGTCCATTACCTTCTTTTGGAGCTTCTTTTATTCAAAACTTCAATTTGCCGCAAAAAAGTCATAGGTGATTTTTTGCAGCCCAACTGACGTTTTTAATTGTATATATTATTTAAGACATTTGGACTATAGATGGTTGAATAAAATAAATCGTGTTTTGACCCATCCCTACCTCTCCGCAATTTTTTCCGAAAAGTTTCCCTCTATTTTACTTTTAAGCAGTTAGAAAATAAACATATTTGGCCAACGGGCAGAAATTTTTTATGTCGAACTGTGTAGTAATTACACTGCTGTCCTTTTTTGATTTATTGACTTTCTGAAATCAAAATTTTGAAAACCTTAAAACTAAATTAATTTTATCCAGGCATTCTGTAACACAAGTATAAAATATGAAAATGTTACGTAGATAGTTGCTATACTAGGTAACGTCAGATGGCTGCACATATCCACTGTAGACAATAGCCTTGTAAGAGATATTTTTCCACCAACAAAACGCAATCTTGTCAACTTTCAACTTTGTTGTAATTGTAATCTGTGATTGTGATTCAGATAAAAGGTAAACTTACCTTTTTGACCACATCAATAATTATCGAAATAATTCGTATTAATTTGTCATGTCTTAAAGAAAAATTGAAAAGAAAACTTGAAGATGAAAGTAGACAGTTTCAGAGAGAAATTTTTAGATTTTTTATTCATGTAAAAGACGATGTTGTATGTTTGATTTGTCTTATCATTCAATTTCAAATTTTAAATCATGCAGCCTAAAAAGATACTATGAACAAAATCATGGAGAAATTGATAAACTTACTGTTAGTGAATGGAAAACTAAGCTAAGTTATTTTTGAAGAACAATTTGATATCTCAACATCACATATTTCATAAGCAAATTTCTAAATCAAATGGTATTGTCAGTGCTAAATTTTAAGTATCCCATATTATTAATAAAAAAGTGAAGGCTATTACAGATAGTAACTTAATCAAAGACTGTCTAATTAATACAGTTAATGAAATCTGTCCAGAAAAAGTGAATCTCTTCACTCATTCACTCAAATGAGTCCGTCACTTGAGACTGTAGAAGAAAGAATTAAAAACATTTCAATTAAGATTTGTGCATCGCTAAATACTATTACAACAAGATTCGCATATTTCTCCCTGGCTTTGGATGAAATGTCAAATATAAATGGTACTGCTCAACTTGCTATTTTTATTAGAGGTGTTGATTGTCAAATGAATATCATTGAAGAACAACTCAAACTTGTGAATTCGAAAGATACGACCACCAGAAGAGATATTAAGGATTCTGTTATAAATTACGTGCTATGTCATCATTTGAAAATCTTGCAGACATTGCAACAGACGGAGCCCATTCAATGGTTGGAAAAAATGTTGGTACTGTTACATTAATTTACGATCACATAAAAGCTTTGGGAAACAGTTCAAACCATTTTGAAATGCTCAATTGTCATTGCTTTTAGCACCGCGAGTTAAATATGTGTTGAAAGTTGTTGTCAAGGTAATTAATTCTATTGAAAGCAATCAATTGCAGCATCATCAATTTCAAGTATACTTTTAAGAACTGGAATCTGAATACGGCGATCTCATTTATTTCTCCGAAACTCAGTGGTTAACTTTCTGCGATTTTGGAAATTAAGGAAAGAAATGGAAACTTTCATGAACAAAATGAAGGTCATAATATAAGTGAACTTTCGGACGATCAATAGCTTCTTGATTTATGTTTTCTAATTGATAACGATGAAACTGAATGAGCTAAACCTGAAATTACAAGGAAAAATAAATTGATTACCGATTGTTATAGAGATATAAAAGCCTTTGTTGCAAAGATTCAGCTATAGAAAAATCAATTGAGGTTAAAAATTTGATTCATTTCCCATTATTAAATGATTACATAGTTAATGTTGAGTGACTATAAAAACTTCTTCAGAATCAGAAACAGATTTTCGATCACCGGTTTCTCGATCCTATGATCGGATTCGACAAGAATCAGATTTTCGACAGAAATCGGAAAATTACTTGAAGAATTCATTAACAGATTTTCTTACATATAAAAGTTTGAAGAAATGTTTACAATATTTTTAGCTTCATTAAATATAGAGGGGGTATCAGCACTTCCAAATTTACAAATGGAGCTAATAAAATTACAATCAAGCATCAAGATAAAAATCCCGTGAGAAAGGAATAAGAATGAATATTATCAAAAATATATCCTCAATTTTCCAAACTTAAAATGTTTGGCTATGCAAATTAACACCAGCATTTGAACTATTTATTGCTACGAGTCATTTTTTGTTCAAAACTGGTAAAAACAAAGCATCGCACCAGTTTTTTCCATGAAAAAAATGACCAATCAACTACGATATGTGTTGACTAAATTATTTATTGCTATTAAAAAATTTAAGTAACCTGCAAAAACAAGTGACACATTAACTGTAGGGAAATAATATATTTTGAATGTTATACGATAGTAAAATATTTTGAACAATTTGTTGTTTTATTTTGTTATGTGCACCAAACATCAGGTTAGTAAATTTTTACTTGGTTCACCAACCGATCTGGCTCATATTATGTCCAAAAGTTCCCGACGTACCAGGTATCCATAGATCAGATCCTGCTCTTCCCACAGTTACCTCTCTCGGGTATCAAAACAATTAAGTAGGAGAACAGGACTGTCAGAGAGCATACACGAACAAGTAGAGAAAATTCTCATCCCATTCAAAAACCTCAAACACCTTAGGTGGACGTTTCTAAATCTTGCCAAAGCCAATTGAAGATACCGGGGCACCGCATGGCAGGGATGGAACAGGACTATTGGCAGTATACTATTGATGAACCTGTAAAAGACGCCATACTGAGAGCAAGTGCGGCCTGTTTAAAGAATGGATTTCCGAGGGCGTATGCTCATTTAATTTGTTTATCGAAAGATTTCAATCCTTATTGGCGAGTTTATCCGCTATCTCATTACTATATACCCCAACATGCCATGGAATCCACTCAAGATATGTAGATATATTTCAGGCCAGTCTCATCGAAAAGCTGCAAAATAAACTGGTCAGGCATAAATCTTGTGGGGATAGCTGAATCTAAATAAAAACAGCAAGAGCTTTGTTCAATTAGTTATTTTGATTTGCTTAAAAGCAAATGAAAAAACCATACAAGTTGATTTAAGGAAAATAAATTGAAATCATATATATTATCTTGCTAAAGTAAGTGAAGATAAATTTATATTAATAATTTGCTTATATTTTAAATATTATAATTTCAACCTTTTCTGATGGAAATAGTCAAAAGCAATTTTAGATCTAGTACGTGAAAAAATTTGGCAATGACTCTTTCTTGTTTAAAAATTTTTATTATATGACATAGATATTATGAATAATGCAAGAAGATAAAGTTTTTGTGAATTCTTCGTGAAATAAGCTGAGTTATATTTATCAGAATTAGATCTTTTCAATACATTTTTATATAATATTTTATTTAATTTTACATAGATCATGGAATAGCTAGTTCTCTTGTTGGTCATTTTTAATAATTAAAGAAAAAATATTTAGTTAAGGAAATGTAGAATTAGTATTTGAACTTGTATTAAAATTTGTATTTTTCTAAATGTCTTCAAACAATGGTATTATTATTCAAATTTGAGCTTTACGTTCTATTTTAAATGCATTCAGTGAAACAAATTTTTTATTGCTTATAAAACAATTATTGTTATTATTATTATAAATAGAATAATTATGAAACAGTGTTAAAAATAACAAGAAAGAAAATTATTCTAAAGAAAATCTGTTCTATTATTGTTCAAATTTTACATGTTTTGTAAAGGTTTCATTACTGATTACATAAAAGAGAAATTTTATATTTTGCCTCACTTATATTTTGAAGGAAACAATGCACTCTTAAGGGTAAAATGATATATGTATCAAAAATGCTACATTACTAAATGCTAGAAGCAATTCTTTATTCATGAGTATAGAATTTGCATTAGTTAAGAAAAATTTAGATTTTGAATATGAATTTATTTCATAATTGTTATTTGAGTAATAATATGAATTTATATTAGTTGAAAAAAATTTTTCCCAACTATTTAAATTTTAAAAATACTTAAATTTATTAGTTAAAATTTCAAAAGTTAGAGAATTTTTCTTTTAATCAATTAAATATCAAATATTTATTTCCATTTAAATATAGTTATGAAATAAAATTTATTTTAAGATTTACACTGAAATTCCTTTTAATGTGATTTTTTGCGATAAATGGTATTCAGGTTTATCTTTTTTTAGTATTTTGAGAATTTAAAAGATGAAATGTTTTGGATTCTGAGTAATTCCTATAGAGAATGCGAAGCAATTTTAAATTAAATGTAAATGATATTTTAAATATATCGCAATTTAACATATTAAGTATTTAATTGTTAAGTACTATATATAAAAGAAATATTAGGTCCATTTATATTGCTATATTATTCTAGCCTATCGGATGAGCGGTTGTGACGTTTCACAATTAACTTTTCTGATATGTGGGCTGTATAGCAATAGAAGGTGATGGACGAGCGAACAGATTGACTGACTTATTTGGCACGTGCTTTCATAATAAATTTTGAAGTACAATGTCCTGTTGCCACTGAGTTTTAAAATATTCATTAATATTTCATAAAATTTTATCAAAATAGCTGTCAACTACTGGAATTAAGACTCAGCTAAAGTGTAATGTATGGGTGCAAAATAGTAATGCAATTTACAAACACTAATTAGTAATGTATAAAATAGCCTTATCAGTATTTTGAATTGGAATGTTTGTCTCTTATAATATTAATAAGTTAATTTAAAAATTTGATGAAAAGGTATATAGTTTACCTTTGCATCAAATTTTTAAATTAACGTATGCAAAATTAAAAATCCGATTCCATAAAACGTTTATAAAACATCAGAATAGTTTCAGCTTAACACTAATGTTTATTTCAGCTTTATCAAGGAAACATCAATTCTTAAGAAAAATGTTGTTCGTAAAAATGATGAGTTATTCTAAATCACATTAACGTGATAAACTTTTTATCAGAAGTAATATTCCTTGATTCATAATGATATTGAATCAAAATTTTTATTAATAGGAATAATTATGGATGAATTAAAACAACGAAAAAACAATTCAAAATTGAGCAATCATCTTTTTTCAAGGGCCTTTAGTGATATTAATTTTGCTGGAAATATATTAATAAAAATAATTATATCATAAATATGAATTGAATTAACGCAAGGATGAGAGCTATAAATTCCAAGAAATCAAATTTTTATGAAGAAAATATTAAAACACCTTAACGATTTATTTCTTGGGTAATTGTAGTAAAAACAATAAAAAAAATTAAACCCAATACTTTTGAGAATAACAACGAAAAACTTTCTTAATAAAAATATTATTTATTTTTGAATATTCAATGAAATTTTCTTAATTAATGCTACAATAAAGATGAAAAAAATTATTTTCTAAGCAAATGAAAGTATAATAATTTATTCATTTTGTTAATTTTAGTTATTATAATTTAATCATGTTGTATTTATGTAATAAATACAATAAACTAATAATCAATGAAGAATGTATTTACAGCGAATGACTGTGAAAATAAAAATTGTTTGCATATGTTTCATTAATTATATTTCAATTTGCATCACATAATTTATTAAATTGTCCTAGTGATAAAAAATATTGAATTTGTGATAAAAATAACTAAACTATAATTTAATATTAATTTATGTTGCCTTATAAATTATAATAATTCATTTATTTGTTGACATGTATTAGGCAATAAACTCAATAAGCGTTTAATTTATAAAGCAAGCATATGTTTAAGAAAAATGATTATAAATATAAAAGTGGTTAGCAGATTTTTTAAGTGTATTTCGTACACACACACATACACACACATTCTACACATAATACACATTCTACACTATTCAGCATATATAAATAATATTTTATTTTCTATACCTTCATTAAAATAGTTTATAGCTGCATTAAAATAGCATCATTAAATAAGTTTATATTTTCTTATTTATGACGTTATTAAAGTAAATGAATAAATTGCTCCCTTTTGTAATGATACACTTTACTTATTAATAAAAGTTTTAGCAAATGTAAATTAAATTATACCGAAAAAAGTTTGTTATTATTCTGTTTTGATTAACATGAACAAAAGGTAAAATTATAAGCATTTAATAAGCTGGTAGGTAAAATAATAAACATTTATTATTTTAAGCATTTTTAATGTTTTAAAATTGAGTTTCTTATAAAGATTCTAGCGAAATTAAAATTTAATATTCTCTATTAGTGTCAATTGAGTTTAAAAGATACTAGAAATTTCGGTTTTTATAACAATATATAAAAATATCTATCTATCTATATGAATTTCGAAATGATAACGGGCCTTTTGCAGGTATACAAAATAAAAAAATTGACTTCAGATTACATGTTAATTATTAATATTAAATATTTTTAATTTTATAAGCTCTTGTGATAGTAAAGAACTCAAAAGAGCAATTGTGAAATTAACATTTTACTGGAAACTCTAAATATTTTCATCAATTATTATTTACTTGAAGCCTCACATTGGAATAAAAAATTTACTTAAGATTATTAAATTGCGGTTAAAAATGTGAATTTAAATTAAAATTTATTCAGTTTTATGATACAATATGTACGTTAAATGCTGAAACAAAATTTGTAGTGAAATTAATAACTGTAGAGAACTAATTTGTAGAGTTCAGCAATGCATTAATTTTACAATGAAATGTTAATCAATAAAATGAGAGACAAAGAGAAAGAAAGAGAAATACCATTCTTAATTTACGATTTGGAGTATTTTATATTTATGTAGACACTAACAGTCAGATGTCTGTCCACATGACGGCGATGTACAAGATCAGGAATACCTTCTCCTCCACTGTAGCCGCGACTCCAACATTCGGGAAAAGAACTTTCACAAGAACTTCCACCAACTACACTTCAAGCAGCTCCTCCCTCTAAAAGAATTCAGGAAAGGCACCAAGGAAATTCTGCAGGCTGAACTCCTCCTTCAGCTCACTGACTAACCTCCACCTTCTCCTTCCTTTGTACTTATGTAAATACCTTCTGTAAACTTGCCTGTATCTGTATATGCATGTTTTGTGTTGTATCTTTCTCAATTAAGGCCATCCGGCTCACTTCCAGCCACAGTGAGTCCCAATAGAATCTTTTTTGTCCTCTCGGTTTGGACAGTGCACCACTTAAGGAGCTCTACTCACACGCCCTGGCCAAGTGCTGAGCCTGGGTTCCCTCCAGGATTACTGTCCGACGACGTTCTCCACCGTATACCTTCAGGTGGGACGGTGCTCTTTGGTAATGTTATTACCAAAGTTATTATTATTATTATGTTGACACTAAAATCAAAGATAGCTTAAAATATTAATGAGGACTGCTTTTATAATTATTATGATAAAAATAAGAGACTGACAAATAGTAATTTTCCTAAGGCTTTTTCTGAAGCAATAATAGTAATTGCTTGTTCACTGAATAGACTTTCTTTAAAAATCTATTCTGAAAACTAACCAGATGGCCATACAGAATAGATTTCATTCAGAAATCTATTCCGTTAACTAAATAATTGGACATATTGAATAGATTTCATTTTGAAACCTATTCAAAATGAAATCTATTCAATATATAACAAAAGAGGAAAAATAACTTTTAGATGTATCAAATACAGGCAATAATATAAAAATTAAAAAACGCAGTTAAATTAATAAAATTTATCTGTAGTAACAATCAAATGTTTAATTTTAAGTATATCATTTATAATATGTAATGAGCATAAAGCCTTTTACAAAAAAGCACACGAACATATAGTGCAATACCTATAAACATATTAAATACATTGAAGAAAAGTAATATATGAAGTATTAACAATTATGGAAATTATTGGTAAATCAAAAATGATAAGATTATCATGTATTTACTTAATTGAGAACTGTATCAAGAACCCATCTTCATAATGTGCGATACACATATTGAAGGTTAACATGAAAGAGGAAACAAAAGAGAATATATATACATATATCACGAGAGAAAATTTATATTAAAGTTAAAAATGAAAGTAGAATGTAGCTAAAAAGGAAATTCAGGACCATATTAAAGTGATTGATAATTAAATCAGCTGATTGTAAGTTTCAGAAAGACAAATTTCAGCGCACTTTTGTTTTAGAAGCATCAAGATAAACTAGAATATAACCGTTTCATTAACTTTTCTAATGAAAACATTTTTATTATGCTAATTCTAGGTAAATGTTTTGCTTAGAAAAGAAAGTCATTTGTTAAAATCCAATATAGGTTATAGGGAATGGAAAATAAAAAAGTATTTCTGCATTTATAATTCCTCAACTTTTTCAGAACAGTTTTCTCTCTCCTCATATGGTTAAAAGAAAATTTCTTCAGACATTGGAAGAAATAAAAGTTTGTAAGAAAAACAACAGTGATCGAGTTTGAAGTTTTGATGAAGAGAAATGAAAAGGCTAGAGTTGTTCTGAGTTAGAGCGAAATAGTAATAATATTCCTTTGAAAATTGTTGGATGATTATAATATCCTGCAGGTATGTTGTAATTTACTCATTAGCGTTAATTTTGCTGTACAAGGTTTATATATTAAAATTAAACTAAATGCCAAGTATTCAAGTGTTATTTTTTGTAATTGTTCTAAAATATAAAATATATTCTTTGAAGAAAGTCATGGAAGTTCAATGAATAAAATATTTCTTTGCATAAGAAATTAAAAGTTGATGTAAATATGCAATTTTTTGGCACTTTTATTAGCCGTCGCTTTATTTCTCAAAGTATTTATTAAAACAATTTTTGTTTAAAGTGTTATATATTATTTATATATACAATGTTATACATTACTTTTCGTTGAGCAGTTACCATGGGTTTAATGGTCTGGAAAAAATTTCCTCGAAATCCAGATCAATGTCAAAATTGAGGTTGAGTGGATCCTCTGGTGGTGCCCTCTGTCTGAGGAGTTTAGAGTAAAAGTTGTACTTTCACCCTCGTAGTTCTCTGGTTAAATGAAAGACACCATACTGACTTAAATTCACCTAATCAATGGCATAGCGAGCTTGGCTTGTCCAAGTGTCATAAGTAACAACATATATTACTTTGATATTAGCAAAATATTAACTGGCAAATTTTATAACGATGTCTAATAAAAGATACCTAGCATTTACTATATTTGGCGAGACATGTATGTAAACTGAAAATAAAAATCTTACATTTTAAAAACTTTAATTTCTCTTTATTTATCAGACAGGAATCATAAAAAGCATACAGAAGTGATGATTATCTACAATACATAATTACCTCCGTATCTATTGTCCTAGCATTTTCCAAAGAAAATAATTTATGAATAAAGATAAAAATTTTTGAGAAAGGTTTTCCGTAAAGGAATAAAGCTAAAAGAATATAAATATTACTATGCATACATATGGCAGTTATTCGAAATGCTCTTGGCATTTCAAGACAAAACAACCAATAAATGCAGAAATAAACCTCAAATATGCATGGAAAGAAAGGTAAACAGAAAATAAGATTCCTTCACTGAAGCAAAAATAAAAATAGGAGCTATATTGTTTCGATGATGTTTCATGAATGATATTTTCAGCAAAAGCTATGTCTAAGTCTTGCATTTCTTCAGTATTTTATTGTATTTTTCAGTTTTTTTAGAATGGATTTATTTTGGGAATTTGGGGCTGAGATATTAAGGACAAAATGTGCATATCCCAGTAAGGGACCGTAGGGCTTTCTAAATCAATAGAAAATAATTGGTTGAATTGGTTCATATGTAGAAGTTAAAATTACTTGTAGAAAGTCGGTAATTTTTTGCATTTAGAACGAAATACAGCTGTCTCTGAAATTTTGGTATTAATTTTCAAATTGAGAGGTGTAGTGATGTGTTTGGATTAATGATTAAAATCTACTCACTTCAAAAAATACCTTTTACTCAAGAACAAGAAAATAAAATTTTCCGTACATATTGCATTACCCACCAGAATGACATTTTTACTGGACTGGTTTCAGGAAACATCAATCAGGAAACGTTATTCAACAGAATATTGTTTATTTGCAATAAGTAAAAGAAGGCATTTTAATGCATCTTATAATGAAGTTTTAATACTTTCGTGAACCAAACTTTATTCTTATTCAGTATTTAAATGATTCTCTGGCTAAATGTTGAAACGTGTATATTAAGATGATGCAATGTTTTTGTCTTCTCTCAATCAGAAATATCTAAAACATGATGGACATCTTATTCCAAAACTATATCATATTACATTCTAAATTTATTTTAGAGCTACATAACAAAGATCTATTCGAATTACTTCAGTTTTGGAATTTTTTCAGTTAATTATCTCGTTTATCTAAAATATTATGTTGTTTTCTTCTTAAATCACAATAATGTTTCAAAATCACATTTGACTTTTTATTCAATTTCGACAGCTCTTTTCAGTGAAAGTTGCTTAAAAAAACACACCAGTATTTCTATTAATATCTTCAGTCTATAAAATAACAATATATAAAATATTCAATTATAGTTTCACATTATGGAATTTTAAAATAAAACATACATGTCAACATACAATAACTATACTTACACGCATTTTATTACACGCAAAAATGAGTATAAAATAATAAAAATGAAAATGCTTGTAAAATTAAAAACAAAAAATTTTAAGGACTGATGAATGGTTTATTTTGATTAAAATAAATAATAACTCTCGCATTGTACAAATGAAGCAAAAGAAATTTAAGTAGATCATTGGATTTTTTTAAAATATTTCTTTTGTAGTTATATTTTTTACTTAAAAAATTGGAAATCATCAAAGGAAAATAAGAAAAATGCATTCTATTTTTTTTAGAATTCAGAGATAAAGTATGTAACTTTTACATTGAAATCTACTGATTTGAAGTACTTAAAATGAATCTGATGAACTTGAAGACTTTTTTTAGTTTCAAATAAAATTTAACTAAGTAATATCTTTTTTTATTATAATGTGTGCATTCTGAATTTGTGTAATACATATAAAAACATACAGCTATAATTACAACTGTGGATACTATAGTCTGTAATACAAGATCACAACTGTAAAATAATTTATAATAATACCTTTCTAATTCAGTCACCATTAATAACACCATTCACTATTCATATTATTTGATTTAAATATACTCCAATAAAGATGTATAATCAAATGTATTTAAGTTTATTAGATTTTTCCAAACTTTTATTAACTGATATTTGAAAATGATTTACATTTACTAATTAGGATTTTATAAATTTAAAATTTAAATTTCTTGTGCACAATGACTTTGAATTTTAAAAGAAATTTTATGCTTGATAAATAAAAGAATCCATATAACAATAATTTATCCAGAATTTCAAACATTTTTATATTTGAAAAAATGCGATCATGTTATCTTTTAATTTTACACTCCAAAGAATTTATTCTTATATTTACGATTTAACCTTAAAAAAACATATTCTAAGTCATATTCTAAGTATTATGAATTATGTATTCAAAACTTTTTCATGCATTCATACAGTGTAAATTGTAAATTTTTTATATTTGAATATTTAACTTTAATATGGTTAAAAGGAGTTCTATTTTATGGAATTGTTTTCATACAAAAATTAAAATTAATCCCAAGATTTGTCATGATAAATTTTTGAGTGTAAAATCTAAGTGGATAGAATAATTCAATTCAGATAAACGTAAAAAATAAATGTATTCAATGAAACTGTATTTTAGTTAAGAAAATACTTTTAGTATGGTTTGTATAAATTTCGAAAACACTTTTTAATTTTAGTTATAAATGTAATTTAGAATTGTAATACACTTTGATAATTACTTTTTAGATTTATGTGTATATGAATTGCTTAAGGGAAGACATATCAATATCTTTTAGTAAATATTCAATTTTTTACAATAAATTGAAATTTGTAAGAAATTAAATCTTTTTAGAATGTGTAAGATCCTTACTTATGTAAATTAATGAATCAATGAAAAGTTGCAAAATTTTTGCAAAATGGAAAAAGACATTTTCTTTTGTATTTCTAATTAGTTGATTTTATTAGATACATTTCTTAACTTTCTAAAAATATTGTTCTTTTTAGTATTAAATTTCATTTGAGAAAAATTACAAGGAAACAATTTAATAACTTCAATGTCCAATTATGCATTTTAAAGTATTGAATTGAAAATTACAGTTAAATATAAAGCTCAGTGATAGAAAAGTTTTAAACCAGGAAATAAAGTATCAATATGCTGTGTCGTAATTTCGGGAAACATGAGAAGAATAATACATGTAGATAGTACCATTAGTTGAGTATATCAGTTACTGTTAATACACAGAATTTAAATATAATGTATATAGCTCAAATTAACACTTTATGTTAGTAACGATCTTTTTGATTAAATGAATGACAAAAATATTCAGTAATAAATCTGATACTAAAATAATTAGAAAGATGGGAAGATAATGCTGTGAAGCACAAATATATTGAAAAATTCTCTCATCAAAACATTTTTACTTCTCATGAAATTTAAAAGTAAAATGTTACCAAAATATCACATTGATATTCCCATCATACAAAATGTTTCATCATGTTTTCAAAAAGAAACATAAAATCAATAAAAAAATTATAGAATAAAAATTTATCAAATCTATGTACAACAAAAATAGATGTTGAAAAAGTATCTAAGGAATAAATTATTAAATATTTAGTGTGCATTAATTTACATTTTCCAGAAGAGCAAATTCTTCAAATTTGTCTGATAGCTTAAGTTGCGAAGGAATTTATTTAAAAATATATGTATTTCTTTATTATTAGTAAGATTCTTTCACTTTCTTGAAAGAAATCAAATGGGCATAGTTAATTTAGTTAGATCAAAATATTTTCAAAATACTTGATACTCTTGCAAAGTATGATATAAAAATATTTTACGTAAAAATAAATACGTAAATCAAAAATATTTCAGATTTCAGAATTTTTGCTGTGATATTTTATTTTTATCTACTACAATGTCAATTTAAATATTTAAAAACGATATTTATGTAGATATCTTAATGAAAAGTATTTCCTAAACTTTCGTAAGCAAAGATTCATAGATAAAATAAATCAAATCTCAGTTTAAAATTTTTTTTAGTAGAATAATTTTTAAATGATTAAATGTTGAAAAAGACATCAGAAAACATCGACATAAAATAACTTATTTCAAGTGTAAAAAATAAATCATAAATTTAAATAAAGAAATTACAAAGGAAAACATAAGAATAAAAGAAGGAAATAGGCTATTTTTTCAAAATGAAGTTTCCTCTTTCTTTCGAAATCGTAGAAAAAAATTTTTCTGTTAGTTTTTCCATAATTCTTTTTTCTTTAAGATTTTGTAGATAAATTAAGGATAATTTTGAGAAACTGTTCGCATAAATGTTTATCCTTATCAGTAGAACTTCAATTAAAATATTAAGGCAATTCGTTTTGCACTTCCACATTAAATAAAGTGTGCATGAATCTCAATTTCAGAACAAGGAAATATAGAAACTAATATTACTTAGAAAAATAAATATAAAAAATATTTTATCTTCGTTTCTAAAAATATTTTTATATATTTTAAAAAAATTGTTTTTAAATAATTGTGTTTTTATCTCTTCCATTAGAAAAATATTTTTTTTAACTTTTGTTGAATTATGCTAACACTAACATGAGCTTTTATTGTATCCAACAAACTATTTTAAAGTTTGCAAAAATATTGGTTTTGTTTTCCTGCAATTTATAATTCTTGTTTTTACTTCAGTTTATAGATTTAATCATTACATATTTAATTTTCATTATTGATGACATAGTGTCAAAGAATGAAAATTGATCGGAAATAGAGTGACTAAATATTTTGAGTAAAAAATTACGACTCCTGCATTAAGAAATGATATTAAAAGTTCCCTTTACCACAGTATTAAACTTAAAAATGTCTCTTGAATGTATTTGCTACATGTATCTGAGCATCTGTGTGGATGTAAAACCACCTGAAATCTTATCTGGGCTTCACACATTCTTCTCTGAAAGAAAATCTCCAACAACACATGTTTAACTCTATTAGTGAATTGCCATGCACTCATTCATATGATATTTATTTGCACATTTATCTCAAAGTCGAGTTAGGCTGTTCGAAGCAATCAATTATAGTAGAAAAAAAGGCAAGACTGAGCTTATACGGTGTATTAAAATACAAGCTGGCGAACTGTATAGATCCAGATGTATGTCAGTGATCTTTTTTACCAATTTAAATCAGTTATACAATCATGTAAATGATATCTTCTCTCGCGTGTTGATATCTTCCATGTAAAGTGGTTTCGAAGGAAATTGGTATGGAGAACAAATCCAAGGGAATATATATTTTACGCTGTTTATTTCATTTATTCCTTAAGTAATAGGGCCTATATAGTTAATATTTATGATTATATCGATTTCCATCTTAACAGGTTTATACTAGGACAATTATATATTTTTTGAAATACTCTGAGTAAAAATTTAGGATGTTTGCAGAATATTCTCATAATGAATGAATTAAAAGTCTTCATATTAAGGCTGCAAATTATTGCTAGAATTCATAGATAGCTAAAGATTATTGAGAAAAAGTATTTCAGATATGTACAATACTTGTATGTAACAATAGGAAAAAGTATTATTGATATCCACAACAAAAGAAAATATTTTGACAAAACTCCGTTTTGTGTCTTCAGAAACCTGTAATGATACCTGAGCAGGAAAATATAAGCATATAGTCTTACAAAAATATTCTATGTGAATCTTAACCAATGCTTTAAAGGATCTTAGATGGCTGGAAGGTATCTGTAATGAAAGTTTGTTTCATATATCATATCGTGAAAACGTATTCAAGTTGATGACCCCATCAGAAGAGCCACTCCCTCAAAGTAAAAATTGAGTTCCGAAAGATGGCACTACCAGAAGATCCACTCCTTTAATAGATTTCAATAGATGGCATCACCAGAGGATCCACTCCTTTAATGTCAAAATTGAGAGAGTGGATTCTCTGGTGGTGCCATCTATTGGAAGAGTTTAGATTAAAGTCTTACTTTGATCTTCTTGGTACTGTGGTTAAACGAAAGACTCACCCTGCTGACATAATTTCGCATAGCCAACGGGATAGCAAGCTTGGCTTGTCCAAGCGCGATAAGTAACAACAACGATGTGTTTGATGCTTGAAACTAGCATTTTATAAATCATGAATTAAATTATCACATCAAAATTTGGAGGTACTGTTAAAAAAATTGCTTGTATGAAAACAAAGGACCTAGAGAATTGAAATTTCGTTTCAATGGTATCTATATTCACATGCTTTACAGTAAAAGAAAAAGTTTATTAACTGCTAGAAGAATTTTTTCTACTCTCAGTGAACCAACATATGTTCATAAGTGGTGGACCCATATTCTAATCTCATTATATTTTATATATATAATGAAGAATGATGTTTAGTAAAAAAATCTTTTTCCATATAAAGTCTATATATTTATATGGATTTTATATTGAATTTATGAAATTCATATTTAACTTTTCTTGAATATAAAAAATATATACAAATAAAGTTTGTAGTGAAAAAATTAATATAATAAAGTATCTTTGTGATATTATTAAATTGTTAAAATTGTTTTTACTGAATGTTTATGTTTCTAAACTTAAGTATTTTATATTATGATGGGGGAATATTCAAATATTTAATAGAATTTCAGATAGAAATAAATTTTTTTTTACTTGTTTTAATGCTTAGAAAAATGAGAAATTGTGTTCAATACTATTCTCATTTGTTTACTATTTTAATGTTTTTGATTATCGAAATAAAGTACATCAAATAGGAAAGATGAATGCTTTTATATAAAAACAGGACCATTTAATTTTGAAATATTTTAAGAGATTACAAATTCAATCAAATTTATGTGTTCCAATTTACGTATAACAAATTTATCTATAACGAAAATTTATATGCTTTGCAGAAAATCAGTTTTATAAAAACTGGCAATCAAAACCATTCTAATTATTTTTATTTGCGATTCAACAAATAACCATCTTATAAACCTCCTTTTTCAAAAGTTTGATGTCAATATAAAACTCACATTACAAGAAAAAATTACAAATTTTCCAATCTATTGACAATGTTGATCATGAAAGTCTATTGAGAATAACAGAATTTAGTCGTCTTCTTATTACTTTTAGAAAATAGTTGTTTGGTTTTATTTATTTTTTCAAAAATGGAATAATTTTAGTTAGATATTTCTAGAATATTTTTACTGAAAGATCATTATTTTAGGCTTATAAATATTTGTTTCAAAATGATTTTTTCAGATTTGAGACTTTTACTAGTAATTTAAGTGCTCATGAGATTCAAAGAAATATCTCCAGTAATCTTACGTTAGAATAAAAGTAAGATAAAAGAAAAACAGGGAGAATATTTGGAATGCTTTGCATTTTATATATATATATGTATATATATATATATTTCAGTAAAATATATGACTTAATTTTGTAAATAATATACTCTATTTTACCATATTTTATATATAAATTCAAAAGAAAGCTACTTATATACGAAATAATATCAACTTCAAGTTTGCATCAAATAAAAATTTGGAGTAAATTATAATCAGAATTTTGTACAGAAAAATTCCTTTGTTTGAGGATTATTTTTTGTGTTATTTATCTGAAATTATTTCTTAAAATTAAATATGTTTCCAATGAATTTTAACATCAAATTAGAAAAGTGAAAGAGGATTACATTCCTGAAGATGAATTTTGGATTTCTTATTCAAAACTATTTGAAAGAAATTGATTTTGTCCTAATAATTATTTGTTTTCTTACTTAAGAAAGATATCCATGTCATCAATTATAGTTTTCTTCAAAAATGTGTATTTCATGTTTGTAATTATCCAATTATTCATCAATTCCCATGCATTTTAAATTTTAAATCTAATCAATACTTATTTACAAGTAATTTTCCTAAAATCCATTCGCTTTTGCTAAATTAAACACATTTTTCACAATGTATGATGTTATACATTATTAAAAATTTGTTACATAAAATGTATTTTGGAAAAGATTCTTTTTACAGATTTAAAAGTTTTATATTACTAATATCTGCATGAATATTTATAATTTAATTTGGAGTTTACGTTTCTCAAGTTTAATTCTCTCTTAAGTTTACTTTCAAACGTCTGCGAATTATAATAATATAAATTCCTCTTAAAATTCTTGGTTTTTCAAAACTAAATTTTGAGTGTAAAAACAGATCATAAAGTACGAAAGCGTACTAGTTTTGGGAATAAACAATGCTAATTGCATTATTTAATTTTTTTCCATTTCTTCGTAAGGTTTATCAAACAAAAATCAAAAATGTTGACAACTTGGTTACAACTAAATGTTCAGATGGTTAAAGATTTAAAATGGTCATATTTATTCCCAATTACATATTTTATTAGTTTTTATAATGATATTTGTATTACAAAAATGAATTTTGTATAATATGATTGAGGATATTTAAAGTTTAATCATTGTTTCAGATTGAGAGTTGGATAGCATTCTTTGCTTCGATGAAAAGTGAAAGTGGGAATTAGAATAATTTGAAGCTTTGCAACGTGTTTCATATGTTTCATACGTTTATGTTTCATAATTTCTATTTTTTTCATTCTTATGCACAAATAAAATATTGATATGTACTATTGATTGTTTTTAACTTGCAGCATTAATAGCATTAAAATAATTATATATCTTTAGATGATAATAGTTAAGCGAAGATTAAATGGACTCTAAAATTTAAATTGACATCTTGTTGGAAACAATACTCTGATATTGTCAACGAATTTGTTTCCTGAATCGAAATGCTATCAAATAAAATTTATATTTTATTGAGGCTTCTTAAGTTCTTTTTGATATTAAATTATACAAATTAGCAAATATCAGTCATTGAAATGAAATACTTTAGCTTCTTTGACAGTCTTCTTTGACACTACTGACCATTAAAATTGCTACACGAGGAAAGCGGCACACCACACACGTGAAATTTGCATGAAAGGTAGAACTTGCTGTGATATGCAAATGATTAGATTTTCAGCGCATTCATACAAAGTAGGCGACAGTAGCGACATCTACAATGTGTATAAAACCAGAGATTTGACAGCAGTTTTCTCATACTCAATTTCCGTTTCAACGTTGTTTTCGGCAAAGAAAGTTGTTGTAATGCCTCGTGTAAGAAGAAGAAATGCCTATCAGTACGTGTTTAACTTTGATCGAGGAAGGATTATAGCCTACCGGGATTGCGGTTTATCGTACCGCAATATTGTTGCTCGCGTCGGTCGAGACCCCATGACTGTTAGCAGAATATGGAATCGATGGGTTCAGGACAATCACACGGAACGCCATTCAGGATCTCAGTGACCCCCCATCACTAACAGCAGAGAAGACAGACATCTTATCCGCATGGTCACAAGGGATCGTACAGCCACATCACGAACCCTGAGTCGAGAAATGGAGTCATTTGCAAGGCAACAAGTTTCTGTTCGAACAGTTCGACGACGTTTGCAGCACCATGGATTCTCTGCAATGACGACCATGGCTTCGGCTACCATTGACGCTGCGTTACAGACAGGAGTGCCTACAATAGTGTGATCAGCGACGAACCTGAACGCGGGAATGGCATCACGTCATCTTTACAGATGAATCTCGGTTCTATATACAGGACCATGATGGCCGCATCCGTGTTTGGATGCATCGTGGAGAACGCACATTGCCAGCTTGCATTGGACATCGCCATACTGGCCCATCTGCTGGAGTGATGGTATGGGGTGCCATTGGATACACGTCTCGATCACCTCTTGTTCGCATTACCGGCACTTTGAACAGCAACCGTTACATTTCCGAAGTGTTAAGGCCCATGGCTCTGCCCTATCTTCGAGGCCTCCCTAATGCTTTGTTTCAACAGGATAATGCACGACCGCATGTTGCCCGTACTGTTCTGAACTTCCATGATACAGAACAGGTTCGACTGTTACTCTGACCAGCACGTTCTCCTGATCTGTCACCAATTGAGAACGTGTGGTCAATGGTTGCCGAGCGATTGGCACGCCATCACTCACCATCCACTTCTGTCGATGAACTGTGGCATAGTGTTGAAGCTGCATGGACTGAGATCCCCGTACATGCCATACAATCTCTGTTTGACTCCATGCCTAGGCGGATAAATGCTGTTATTGCAGCCAGAAGTGGCTGCTCTGGGTACTGATTTCTCAAGATCTATACATCCTAATTTCCTGTAAATCTAATCACTTGTTCTTTCCACTATAATGTATGTGTCCAATAAATATCGTTCTGTTATTTGCATTCCTTCTTGGTGTAGCAATTTTAATGGCCAGTAGTGTACATTCACTACGGAAGCGTGGGGAGAGCATTATGAAAATTAATCTACCAGTGGAAGTATAATGATACGTAAATCATTCAACAAGCATAATAAATCATTTTTCACTTGTTCATACCTTTTTCCAATTACCTATCATATAAATTGAAAACATCAGTCAAATATACCAATATTCTTTAAAAGCCTTTGTTTTAAAGTTTTGCTGAAATTTATTAATGTTGTTTTCGTTTTCTAAATATTAATTTTATTTTTTATAATTATTGTAATATATATATTATATATTAAAATATATGTATATAATTGTATTTTATTATTTTATTTTATATTATTTTTATTTATAAATCTTTTTTATTATTATATTATTATTATAGTAATTAGTTAAAAATAATTAATAATAAAAATAAATAATTATTATTTATATTATATTATATAATAATTATTTATATTAATAATATTATATAATGTTATAAATAAAGATAATAAAAAATATACAAAAATTAAAATAAATAATAATAAAAATATAAATAAATAAATAAAAATAAAAAAGTTCTAAATGTTAAGTTAAAAATAATCAATTAATCAGTCATATATTTAAAATACTATGCACATTAAATGATAAGAGTGAACTTTTTTAGTGAAATACGTGGAAAACAAAATTTATGAATTAAATTGGAAATTGAAAAAAAAATATTTTTGTGACAATAGAAAATATTAAAAACTGTCTTTTGAATTTGGTGAATATTTTAAAATCAGCTGTAATAAGAAAAGTAATTTTCTTATAAAAAACTAATAAAAATAACATTTAATAAAAAAGTATTGATGATTAATGAACAAAAATTGAATCTATTCGTAAATAATGAAAATTAATATATATACATTGCACACTTAAATTATTTTTTGGCTTTGCATTTGACGTGAAAAATAGTTTAACTTTGAAAGTGTGATGGAGTGTTGTAGTCTTCTTTTAAAGTAATTTAAATTTGATAACTTAGATCTTTTTAAGAAAAAAATTACTTTGAAAATCTCTTAGAGTTTTTTTTAAATGTTGTCAAAGAGAGATTTTCACGCATCTTTGCTTTTTCTTTCAGATTATATGATTTAAAGATAAAAGAATCTTTTCCTAATCCATATGGAAAAGTAATTGAGTCTTGAGAAAAACAGTTCCATCGCTTCGTATTTCTCAGCCATCGATAACCATGGAATCATGAATAAATCAATTGTATTCATTTTAATGTGATCGCCATATATATCAAAAGGAAGTGAATGGCATTTGTTATCTTCTGGAAAAGTGCGCCACGCTGAATAGTAAATCTTAAAATTTTATACTCTCTCGAATAATGTGTGCATGAATAAAAGAATAGTTTTATAATCGATATAAATTCAAAATGTTGAATTTCAAATATAATTTTAGGTTATAAAAATTTAAACAAATATATTATTTCAATCATATTTTAATATGAGGACAAATTCACTCTTAAGAATATCCATTGAATCTATTCAATATGAAAAAATATATGTATCATGTAAACGTATTTTTTAATACTAACTATAGTACATTTTGTATATATATATATATATATATATATATATATATATATATATATATATATATATATATATATATATATATATATATATATATATATATATATATATATATATAGATTCATCAATTTATTAAAATACATTTTTTTTCTCTTCTAAAAAATAAATTTCACATTTTAGTCCCACTTTCAATCACATTTTAAGTATTTTATTCTGTATAGAAAAAGATCTTTTTAAACTCTAGCCATACATTTTTCAAGTAATAATATGATTAAAGGTTAGCAAACTTTTCATGTAAGTTATACGTTGGATATCATCATCAAACCCCCGTTATTGTTAATATCTTAATACACTAATATTTATTTCCAAAATGAAATCCTTTACCAACAGTAGTCTACTGTCGATTAATAGATTTGTTTTATCATCACTAAACCTCTGAATACTAATAATCAAATGTGGATCACATATTGACATATGTATCCAATATAAAGGATATTCCTTTCCCCACAAAAACACAGATTTCTACTTCGATATCTCTTTTAATGGCTAATAGTTGAACAATACTGAGAATTTGCATGCTGGGAAAAATTTTGTAAAAGTAATCAATTTCTAGAAACAGGATAAACCTCCATCAAATTTCAATGAAGTTTAAATGATTATGTTTTTGTTGCACCAGCATGCTTTCTTGTACTTAGTTTATAGTTGGACTCTACGATTTCTACGATGGAAGAAACCGGATGGGAGTCTTCGTAATTTAGAAGCAGAGACCACGAAGGAAACTCCCCCATACTTGGCCTCCATATCCATAGATATCGTTTCAGTTGAAGGACATTGCGACAATGACCAATTTAACATGCTCCGGCTGCCTTTAGCGAGCATGATGGATCTTCGTTTAAGTCTACATTTGAACTTACTACCTTTCAATAAAGATGACGATGCCTTAACAAACCACAGTTTAATTATGTCTTACAACTTTCTCACAACAATATAAGATTGGCTGTTAGCTTCAAGTAACTCATTCATTCCCTCCAAAATACTTTCAAATATAGTTATATTTGATTTGCTTCACTTGAGAAATTTTTCCCAATCTTAATGCCCAATAGTCCCTTTTGATGTAATTATAACATACGAAGTTAAAAACTAATATTGTAGATATAATGTGCACCAATTTATATCTGAAAAACAAAAGGATGTGTAGAAGAATCATAAAATAGCAAATTTTAAATTGTCTCCAGGAAAAATATTGAGTATTTAGCAAATTTTATTAATTTTCGAAAATTAAACTTAATATTAGACTGCAATTAAACCAACCTAAGTATTTAAATTTAAAGTATAACTAACGTTTCGAAGAACAATAGTTTTTTTTTTGCTTTGAAAAATAATGCATTAAATACTTTCTGGCAAAAAATGTAAGCAAGAAAAGCTTTTAATATTTAATCTGCTGAATATAGTAATTATATATTTTTGTATGATCATATTTTCTTGAAATTCCTTTCTCTTCTTATCATTTAATATAACAAATTTGTAAATTCAAATTGCCTTTATTAATTATCATGATTAATGTAAATAATTGGCGTAATTATCGCATTTTTATTAAATCATATTTTTAATAATGCATTTTATTTAAAGATGTAATTGGAAAAAATATTAATTAATAACTAAGTGTAGTATTTACTCTTTCTTATTGCAATTTATCTTCTAAATTTAAAGTACTTAGTTATTTGGTGTTATAAAAGAATAACATGAATGGAAACAGTAGCGAGTTCTTTTGGATATATTTTTAAATACAGTACACAAGAAAACTAATATAACAAAACATCATAAGCAAATTAAGTTTTCAACATTGAAGTAAAGTTTAAGAGCAAGTGAAAACTTTTCAAATGATCTTTATGTGCAAGAATAGAATTATTTAAAAAAATAATATATTAAAACAGTTATAAATTTCGTTAGTTTTTATAATTATCCAGCTGCGTTCTGTTTCTTGAAGCCTAAAATTTAATATGACTTCAAACCATTTTTCTTTTGTGTAAAACTACACTTATATTTGATGTCTTTTTGTATGATACTAATTTATTTTAATGTATGAGTATATTTCTGCTTATTAGAAACCAAGAATAAATGAAATTAAAATTTAAAATTGAACTCTGAGAAAGAATAATAATCACTATTACACAAGAATATGAGTCCAAATTCTTTAACTTATCAAGCCAATTTTCAAATTTTTAATGTACCTCTCAAAATTTTAAACTTAGAGTTTATGTAAAAAATGCAAGATTCTTATGATAAATTAATTATGAAATAATGAAATATGTTCATTATCTTTTTTGTTTAAAAATTAGTTATATAATAAAAATTGGGTTAGCGAATTAAATTTTTAAATGATTAATTTTTTTATGGATTATTATGTATATTTTTTTAACAATTATTATTCAGAATCTAAAATTAACATAAACATTTTATTTTTATGATCAGATTCCTTTTAATTATTTTTATAATTATCCTCTACACTGCTAGCCACTATAAATCCAACACCCTAAAGGAAGCATGGAAATAACATGAAATTTACAACATGCATTAGCGGAGGAGAGATATGCAAATAATTAGAATTTCAGCTCAGAAGCACATCACGCAGCCTATGGTACAATTTCAAAGCACTATTTAAGGCTTGGAGATTTTTGACGATTTTAATTTCGGCAATTGTGTTTTTTTTTAAAGATCAATTATGCCCCTCGTAGAAAACAGCGGTCATTTTTTGATCAAGTATTGGAGTTCGACAGAGGAAGGAAAATGGCCTTTCGAGATTGTTTATTATCTTTCAAGAAAATCGGTAGTTATATTGGGCGAAACCAACTGTTATGCGAATACGTGATCATTGGATGCAGAAAGGTACGACGGATGGACTTGTTCTATCGCATCCACCTCAGCACACTACTTCAAGTGATGACTGACAAATTGTGCGCATGGCAGTGACGCATCGCTCAGCCACATCACGAACCACAGCACAGAACATTCAGTCTGTAATGCACTATCCAATGTCTGCGCGTACCATTCGAAGCCGTTTATAGAAGAGTGGTCAATCCCTAAGACGTCCATTGCTTCGTCTACCCTTGACGCAGAACCACAGAGTCTCCGTTACCAATGGTGCAATGAAGGAAGGATGTGGATGGCAGAATGGAATGAAATTGTCTTTAGTGACTAGTCGCGCTTCTGTCTGCAACACCACGATGATTGCATTCGAGTCTGGAGACACCGTGAAGAGAGGATGATGAAAAACAACGTTATGCACCGCCACACTGGTCTTGCATAAAGTATTATGATATGGGGGTTATGCACCATGAAATGATCTTGCAGTGAGAATTATGGTATGGGGCGGAATTGTATATCACTCTCGCACTCCTTTAGTACGCATTGCTGATACTTTAACCCCTTAACCGTCTGGGGTTCAGTGAAGAAAGTGCTTCATTTTTGCTTCGCGGTGGCAACATAGTTTTGGCTTTCACTGCAATGCAAGTTTTTCCCCCTTTAGAACTTGTCAAGAATACAAAAGCCTCTAACTCTTGATGAAGCGCATTTCCGTTTTACCCTGGACCACCTCACAATAATCACATTCTAATCACTTGCAGTGGGGAAAGACCATCAATCGTTGTCAGCAGAAGAAACCCACGTGTGCTACTAGTTTTCTTTGTAAATGTTCTGTTTGAAAATTTCTTCAAGTCTCTATTATAATTTTTTAATTACAATAAATATAAATTTTGTTTTACTATTTTGAAAATTATTATCAATAAATTTAAATTTACTTCTACGGAGTTTTTAAATTTAAAATTCTTAAATTAAAAAATATATATGTGATAAGCTAACTCAATGAATATTATATTATCATAATTTTAAAATGACATTTTGCTATATATATATATATATATATATATATATGTATATATATATATATATATATATATATATATATATATATATATATATATATATATATATATATATATATATATATATATATATATATATATATATATATATATATATATATATATATATATATATATATATATATATATATATATATATATATATATATATATATATATATATATATATATATATATATATATATATATAATCATTTCCTTTTATTAAAAATCAGGAATTTATTTTTAATTTCCTAAATAGTTAAAATTGTAATGATTTAAATAGCTGTTAAAACGCGTTAATTTGCAATTTAATTATTAATTGATTTTAATTATTGTCGATACTTTTCAAAAACAACACTATTTTTTAAAATCAAATAAATTTCAAAATTATTGAAAGAAACACCTCTGTTGCTTTATACACAAATTGAAGAATTTCGACAAAATTTTAAAATTTAATAGCTTAAAAAATCAAAAGCTACATTAATTGCTTAACAATAGACTTCAGAGTATATTGTAAGCTATTCATTTCAGTTGAAATTTTGTAAATTTTTTATTTGAATATAAATTTTACATTCAAAATTTTTTAAATATGATTTGAAGTCTATTGTTATTGAATTAATTAAGCTTTTAATTTTTTTATGTATTAAAATGCATATTAAATTCTTTGTAGAGAAAGATTTCTGTGTTTCTAACTATGCAAGAAATATCTCTCGATATAAGATTCACGTTGTGATTAGATATCTTTTATATTTTTTAAATTGTTTTGCACAAATAATAAAATGTTGTATCTCATGCTGAAAAATTTTAGAAGGAGAATAAAAGCAAGGAAATCTTTATGCTATTATTTCAATAGTATGAAAAAATATTAAATAAAATTAGTGAAAAAATATTTTAAAATGTGATGGTAAACATTACAATAAATGCAAAATATATTTACATTTAACAATATATATGAGTTCCATTTATTTCTATTATTTTTGAATTGCATGATATAAGGAGAAATAATTATTTCTATTATTTCGAAAGTAAAATCTGAGTAGAGATTTGATTTTCAAAATTTTATTTTATTTAACGTTGCTATAGTAAGCTTCAATTTTCTCAAAACATGAAACCAATTTGACTAGTACACATTTATGAGGAAAATGTATATAATATGTGTTTATTGATATAATGTAGATATAAAATGCAAAAAAGGATAATTATTTTAAATAATTATCCTTTCAATTGCTTTTAGAAATAATTTTACAATTGTTGCTTAAAATTTTCAAAACACCAAATCAATTTTTGTATATGGCTATCTACCTTTCTCATATTCCTTCTAGTACCATAAATTTCTATAATGCCTTATACACTTCCTAAGCTTATATATTTAAAAAAAATTTCAATAGCATATAATTTGTCATGATTTTTTAGATTAAGAATTAATAAATATTATTTTTTGTGGTACATTTTTGAATTTTGCTTCGACTAATTTTAATTGTCTAAATTACATATTACCTAAATTTGAAAAATCGTTTTTATATTCTAAAATATGGAGTCTAAATAATTTTATATTTTGATTGATAGTTTGCAAATTATTCTTCAATACACAGAAGAAAACTGTTAGCCTAAGTGGTGAAAATTCTGTAAATTTTAGAAAATTAATATTATTTTAAGACCGTATTTTTTAAATCTGTATACTTGATTCCAAACAAAGCTTATCAACGCGATGTTACGAAATAGAATTAAAAATTTCATGATGTTAAGATTTATGCTTTGACTGAGTTTTATATCCCTCGATTTATTTTCATATTTTTAAATGTTTTTATAAATAAATATAATGAGTAATAAACTTTCAAAGCATAATTATAACATTTATTTGCAAATATTTTCATGTCACAAATATAAAATAAAATATTTGGAAGTGTCTTCAGTAAGGGTATGCATCATACTAACATTTAAGCATAATTTACATTTTATTATAAATGTATATGTATCTGATGAAATAATGCCATAAATATTAGTTTTCTATGGAAATAATTTCTTTATTAAAAATTTAAATACAGTTAAACGTTAAAATTTAATTTAATATTTTAAAATTTAAAGTTTTACATTTTAAAATAAAGTGTGAGAGAATTTAGTTCCTTTTATAATATTTTTTTCTTACATTCAAGAAAAAATGATTTAAGCTTTAATATTTTATTTACATAAACTCATATTTTGTATAACTAAGATTTCCGATTTTTTGTTAATCATTAAAAGAAATATATAAGCATTTAAAATGATAACTCTAGAAGCAAATTATTTAATTTATAAATTAAAATTAGCTTCACTGGGAAATTAGTTAAAATCTGAGAGATTACAAGGATTACATACGTACAAAAATCATTACAATATTGTTTAAAATACTAAATTCATTCAAATGTTTAAAAAAATAATATTCAATTTATTACTTATTTTATCCATTCTAATTTTAAGAAAATTTTTTAACTTTTTAAAATTTCATATTTTTGAATATTTAAATTACATAGATTCCTCATTATTTTAACCTTGTCACTAAGTCACATATTAATATAATCTCATTATGTCCAGTTTCCAATTAAATTATAAACAATATATATATATATATATATATATATATATATATATATATATATATATATATATATATATATATATATATATATATATATATATATATATATATATATATATATATATATATATATATATATATATATATATATATATATACATAATATGTGTGTATTATACAAAGAAACTAAATAATGTTATTTAAAAACTTGATAAAAAATGTAAAGAAAATTAGTACTATATATGCTTTTTATAAATCACAAAAATTAGAGAGTCTTCAACTATGAAAATTTAAATGTGAATAAATATAGAAATGTAAAACTGTTGCTTTCTTGAAATACTTTCGATTTCCGCTCACATTAGTTAAATCAACCATGACCGTTCAGTAAGTAAGTTCCCAAGCCACGATTTCACGGCAATCCATCAATTCGGGGGTTGAATTTTTAGCACTGCAGTGAAGCCCGTTGCCCCTACCAAGGGGCTCGGGATAGCCGGAAAACGCACAGAAATGTTTGCCCGAGTGTACTCGGGATAGCCGGTTAAAGGGTTAAACAGTTAGCACTACATCTCCGAGGTGTTGGAGACAGTTGTCCTTCCTTAACTCCAGGTCTTGCCCACAGCCATATTTCAACAGGATAATGCGTGACCACACGTGGCACACATTGTCCAAGTGCTATTCGTCAATTGCCAGATTGAATTGTTTCCCTGACTGGCTAGATATCCGGATCTTTCACAGATATAAAACATGTGGTCCATAATTGCTCAAAGATTGACCCAGATTTCATCCCCTGCTGTCACACCAGATCAACTTTGGCAACGTATGGAAGCTGCTTGGTTTGCTATAACCCAAGAACGCATCCAAAGTCTCTATGAATCAATACCGAGGCTTGTTTCAGCGGTGATCTCCAACAATGTCGGTTACTCTGGCTACTGATTTTGGCAGGAACCACACTTCACAGAAGTGTATAAATTTAATTATTTGATACTTTGAAATTGACACTGTTTATTAGACACTGTTAATTACTCCTTGGTTCATTTAGGCAACCAACTGCTCAACGGTATTACGTCTATTCACTTGAACGCCTCATCATAGCCATCGTTCACTTCTGTCATCTATGGCCCATGGTGCACCACATTTGCCACGTTGCTGATTTTGAACAATCAACTTTTACCATGCATGGTATACTTTTACCACGGTGACACGCGAACAGCTCAAAAATTAGTCATTTCGGAAATGCTGTCACCATTTGTCCGAAAGCCAGTGATGCTCTTTTGGATGTCAGATAAATCATTGCGTTTCTGCCTTACGACAATGATTGAATTGCTTTCATAAACCCTCAAAAACGTTTTTATATGCTCAACTGCACTGTACTGCCCTTTGCCTTCTGTGATTGGTTATTTAACGTCGATGTCGGAAGTATATTTTGGTCTGGTTAATGTGATTGGACTGTGTAAATTAATTTATTTTTATTCAAATCTTTATTTCCCTTATAGATTCCTTACAGGCCTTGAGGCCAGACAACATATTTAAACAGATTTAAAATGGTACATCTTAGTGAATGTATTCAACTTAATGGCACCGATATGTAAAGTTGAATTGATGATAACATTATTTTTGCTCAGCTGTTCCTTTTGAGACTCTATTGGATGTGAGGGCGATTTTAAATCTGGAATTGATTTATAGACAAATTTTTTAGTATTTACAAAAATAATGAGTTTGAAGAGGAATTTAAACTGATAAAATTTGTAACAATTGTATTTCTAATATATATTTCAAACTTAATTTTAAATGAATGCGAAATAAACAACTGAATGATGAAAAATTTACCAAGTTTACATAAGTAATAAAGTCTTTTTAGTCCATCCAGAAAAGTTTAATAAAGATAAATCTCTAAGCATCTCTGCTATAATCTAAATATGTTCAAATTAAGATACATATAAAAATGTAGGCATTTTAAAGAATATCTTTCAGTTAAATTTAAATATTATTTAATTTTCTACACAGATTTTAACATTATATAATTAATGATTAAAAAAATTAGACTAGAAATTCTCTGATTTTCTATAATGTTTTCATTATAATGTAATCTATAATGTTTTCATTATAGACATATGATTAAAATAAAATTATTTCAATTCTTAGAATATTTTACTTACAAAATACATAAAAATCAGTTGTTTTCTTTCTACAAAGTGAGTATTTTAAGCAGTTTTATTTAAATAACACTGTTCAGTTGATTTTTTTAAATAGAATTAATGGATTTATTTCTTCATCAGTTGATCTTGAGGAGCTTTAGCAAGAAAAAGGTATGATATATTTTACTTTTGTTTTTATGTGTTTCAAGCAATATCACTGTCCATAACTAATAAAATAAATTTTATTATACGCATCAAAATGGTTTATGTTTCGTCAAATTTATCATAATTTCCAAATTATCGTGTGGTTTTCTGTTTGTAATTATGAAATTAACGAATTAAATTTCACGGCTAAATTCAAATTGAAAATGTTTTCAAGTTTTAAAAACATAATACTCTGAACTGAGTGTTTGACAGTTATAAAATGGAATTTCTTAAAATATAAGAAAATGCTGATTACAGTTTAAAGTAGCTTAAACAAAAGTTTTAAGATTTTCTGGGAAACAAAGCAGGCGAACTCTTGAGTAAGAGAAATTAAATGAAAGAACAAGAATTCAGTTAAGGCCATGTTCAAGATAAAGCAAATCCTCTCGAACAATTTATTTTCCAATATTTTAAAAGTGAATTTAAAGTTCAGTATACTCGAAAAGCAAAACATATTTTGAATTTATTTTTTGATTATCAAGGAAAAAAATTAAATTTGAAAAACATTAACACGAATACAATATTATTTCTTTACTGGCAGTATATATATAATTTCTTAAATATCAAAGTCATGAAATTTGTGCGATTATATTTTATAATATCGCATAAAATATTTTAATATGCATACGGTTATTATTTGGTGCTTGTAGCATTATGCAGCTTTTAATATATTTTGAAATTACTCGCATATTATTATGCGTACTTTGCTGTAAAAATTAATAAATATCGTTAGATTTATTTGAAGTTAGTTTTTTTAAATTTCCTAATGTTCATTTTCAACATTTAAAATATAAATTTAAATGCTCATTAGTTTATTTTTAACAGTAGGTAAATCAAGACTTTATTTTATAATGAAAGTAAGACTTGTAAATAAATAAAATATTTCCAAACTTGATATATGTTTTAAAATATATGTAGTGCAGTCTGTTTTAGTTTAGAATGATTAAATGTTTAATCATTCTAAACTAAAACAGACTGCACTACATATATTTTAAAATATGTACTACTAATTATTTTACTAAATATATAATAAATATTTTACTAAATAAATATATAATAAATATTTTATTAAATATAAAATAAATAAGAATATTTGAAATTTTTATTTAATTGGATATATTTTATGTTAATATATACAAACATAATTTCTTAGTTATTAAAATATATAGGATTATTAAACTCCAATGAATTAATTTTATTTTAAGATTTTCTTGTACAATTTCTAGAAAGAATGTTTAGTTAACGGAAAAATTATTAGCCTGTAAGTTTAAAATTAAATTTTTGAACTTAAATTAAATATATTAAAGTAATTAAATTCATGTGTCTTAAATTTCTTGAGGTTTATACGTTTAGTTTAGAATATTAACATAAAAATCCTTAGACATATTAATAATTTGGTCTATTAATGATAATTTAACTTTTAAGCTATAATTTAAACCAATCATTAAGTACATCGGACTTCATCTTCCTAAAGATTTTCAACACTTAGTAATATGTTAAAATAGATTTAATTCATTGGAGTATCTATATGATAGCATGCAACATTGTAATCCTAATTTGATACCAGGTTATGTATAATCGCGTTGAAATATATGGTAAGGGAAAGATTCTCGGATCTGAGTGTGTGTAGTTCGTTGTCTGTTACCAAACATTGTTATCTCGTTGTTCAGAATATTGAACTTTTGATAATGATTGAGGAATTCATACTCCTTGTTCATATTCTACTTTCTGAAAATATTTTTGAGGATCTGGTTGTGCAGAATGAGGATGCAGTTCTGTTGTGAATTTCTAATAAGTTAACATTTTTAGAAATATTTCATTATCTTGTTTTTTAAATTAAAAACTTAAATTTAATTTAAATGGACTTATTTTAAAAACTTATCAATCTCTGGATTGAAATTTTATATAAATCTTAACTCCGTATTATTATAACGCAATATTATATATTGCATGCTTAATAGTATCTCTTTAATACTGACACATGTTACGAATTTTTCTTTACCCATATGCAGAAATTCTCAAACTCTTGGGCGTGTTTTTGTTCATTGTTATTGATGGTTTAGTAATAATTTAATACAAAATATTTTTTAGATCTTATAAACGAAAAGATAATTTTCAGTAAAAAACCTGTAAATTAAGCAATTTCTTCTTCTCAGCTCGCATATTGAGTACTGGGATAGAAAAGATATCAGAGCAAAATTCAGGATACGAGAATGACTTTGAATGTAGCATTTATTTTGTTACAGACTTAGAAATAAACTATCACACATGCTTATTAAAATATATGCTGCTTTTACTGTATAAGGTTTGCATTAAAAAATGTAAGATACTTTAAAATGTTGGTGTAATCAATAATTGCATGGAAATTTCAGGATTTGAAAAGTAATGTACATATGTAAACAAAAGCAAAAAAAAACAAAAAAAAAAAAATAAAATTAAAAATTTCCCTTAGAAATTTTCTTTTTAAAATACTAATGTATATAGTTAAATCTAACGAAAATTTCATAGAAGGAGCATTAAGCAAATTGAAGATTAACGTTGCTTAATTATTATTTGTGTTCCAATTGTGAAAAAATTGATATAACTGTTTTCAAGAAATTCACATATAATTATTCTATTAGATGTATGCTAATATATGCTTTAAATGTAAGATTTGTACACTCTAAAATAGGTTTTGCATTTAACCAAAATATTTCTGAAGAACTTAAGCAAGATAAAGTAAAAGAAATATGTAATGCTTACAAGAATGTAAAATTTTCATCTATGTTACTTTAAAATGTTAAAGTTTTAATTTGATTAAAAATACAAATGAAAAGCTGAAAGATGTAAAGTTAAATAAAATCCAACATATTATATTTTATTCTTTTGTTGTTATGATTTATCCTCCAAATATCTGACGAAGTCAGACAAGGCCCATCAGATCATTGACCCCAAAAAATCGAGGACCAGAAGGCAGGATGAGTAAATGTCCTCTCTGGAGAGTCTCAATCAGTCCAGGATGTGTTGAGGAGAAATTTGCTCAATTTTCCCTCCCGATGGTGCTCCTGCCTTGTCGAGGTGGTGAGGCTTGCGTGAGCCAATGACCTGGAGGGCTATGGCGGCAGTGGTTCACTACTGCGTCTCCCAAGCCGGACAGGCCGAAGAATAGGTGCCTGACAATAAAGAACATCAACCCGAGCCAAGACAGACTTCTACCATCATAGTGCTCAAATTCTCGGATCAACAGAAGCTGCATCTTACCTCTTTCTTATGACTTAGTTTTATTCTTTTAATTTATTTAAATGAAATAGTTTTTAAGATAAAAATAATTAATAATAACAGAATCCAACAAAAGAAAGTAATGAAACATGGTAATATTAGAACCGAATAAAACAACTGGAAAACATTTTAGAGAAGAAAAATATCTAACAGTTAATGAAGAATTAACATTCATGTATTGATTTATTGGAAAAATTACTACAAAAGACGGAAAACCTAGAGGTTTCATACGTTTACTGCAACCAAACAACAGAGGTCAGTAAAATTAAACGTATTGTCAAACATATATACATAAAGTTTAAACGATGCAAAAACTAATTTTCTAAATACAGAATCTCGCAATTTAAGGACCTGTTGACAGTTTTGATTTACATTTGGTAGTTGAACAGAGGCGTTTTATAGGTTTAAAGTTTGAATCAGGGCATGGTTGTCCAATCAGTTTACCCTATAGTTAGACAATCAACCCATAATGGACATTGCAACATTACAAGTATCGTTGTCATCCTATAAATAACAATGATGCAATCTCTAAAATTATTACAACGTAGGAAGCCCTTTGTTGATTAGAATAGTGGAGTGGAAGTCTGCGTTGACCCTACCAGAAGAAGCATTCTCAGACCATAATTTTACATTCGCGAAGCTTCACTGCAAGTATTATACATTCTGGCAAAAGGTGTTCTCCGGGCATACGCCAAACTCAGACTCTGTCATTCAACTTGTAGAAGTTGAATCCATATTCGTCTCATTCCAGGGAACTTGTTTCCTTTCATTTATATCCAAATTTTCACGTTCTTCGTACCCCCTCAACCGAGAAACGCATTTGGAGCTTTAAATCAAAAGAATATATGCAATACCATGACCATGAAAAACGAGAAAATGCGTTCTTGGATGGTATTTTTCGAAACAACAGTCTTGGCTACATTGTTGGATTTCCTGGAGTATAAGTATCGTTGATTTGTTGCTATTTTTCCGAATAACTTTTGAAACGTTTATCAGTCTCTATCTCTTAGTTTTTTGAGTACACCAGGCCAGAACCCATTCCAACAATCACCACCCATTTTTCCCTTTTTAATCACAAAAGTCACTATGGATTTTGGAATGTTTAACTAACTAGATATGATATATATATATATATATATATATATATATATATATATATATATATATATATATATATATATATATATATATATATATATATACACCATTTAATAAACCAATACATTTTGTTATTTAGATAGTTTTTTATGTTCGAAATCTCAAAGAAAAAGTTTATTTGAAAATATTATTTTGTTTTACAATTTTCAAACTATAACACATTCAAATAAAAATAAAACAGAGAGAATTACTTATAATATGTGACAGTCTATGTATATATATATAGTTTCACCTTTTTTTCACATTAATTTTATGTTATGAATGTTAAAGTTCAGCACACATACTCAGCTTTTTATTTTGTATTTTTTCTCTTTATTTTATGAAGAATATTACATAATTTTTTTTGCTGAGGAAAATAATGTAGTTAAAAAAAGTTATCAAATAAACAAACAATGATTTTATTTAAATAATTTGTTTCGTTATGTTATCAATATTTTTAAATATCAATCGATTATTTTATTTCAATTTTTAACAATTCCTTTATATAAAAATTACTACCTATTATTTTTTCTCTAATTGTAACAAAATCATGCAGAGAAAAATGGAATAAAAATAAATTTCTGAATAAGCAGACTATAGATTTTCTTTTACTTTTCACGTTTACTTACACTGATACTGTTATTATTATCGAATTTCTTCGATTTCTTTTATTCATCTCCCTTTTCAAAAATCATTTATTTTGTGATAAGCATAAAATACACTGATATTTAATGATTTGCATAAAACAAGTTTTTTTATCATGATACTTTGTATAAAAAATATGTGAAGCTACATAGAAGAAAAGTAAAATATTCAAGAGTTTAACTGTATATTGATCATAAAGGTTGATTAAGCTTTTTTTTTACAAATGAAGAAATGATAATATATGTACATATAAACGTATATAATAAAAATAGTAATAATGATAATATATTTTACAAAGCAGTAAAAATGTTAGTATACTTTAAAAAAGAAGAGGAAGGAAATATTGTTGTATTAATATGAAGAATTAGAAAAAATTAGCTTATGGAACTTTTAAATTAAACAAATATAAATCTGCCTGATGAATTCAAGCGATTCCTGTCAAAACTAAAGTAACATTCCTGCATTAAGCCTGTTTATTAATTAGTTTTAACAATATACTTTTTTGTAATTATAAATTTTTTTATCAATGGAAGATTAAGAAAATATTTCTTCGTGACGAGAAAGTCAAACAAATTTTCCAATAAAAATGCAGACAATTTAATTCACAAATTACTTGTACATTATTCAAAAATATCCAACACTATCAAATAATTTTATTTTTGGATGAGATAAAATCGTTTTTTTTCAAAATCACTTCTTATTCTTGTTGTAATTGGGTATATTATTCTAAAAGTTTTGAATTTTAAATATTCCTAATAAGTAAAATATACTATCAGACATTATTTAAAAAAAGGCTCACTCAAAATTGTATTTGTCTCTTTTTCTTTATATATATTATAAATATATACATGCATAGATAAAAATGCTAATTATAATAGAGATCGATGTATCATATAATTCAATTAGTTTCTAGTATTTTATATGATATGTATGCGATAGTTATTAAATATCAATAAAGTTACCACAGCTTAATTGTTTTAGAAAGGAAAAAAATACCATATCAGTTCCAAGGGATTATAACGTTGTAATGTATCGTAAACTAATCCAATAAATCAAATGATTATCCGAATATTTACTGACATAAAGTTTGAAATTTTAGGAGGAAACCAAAAAATAAAAGCGCTGAAATGAAAGATAGATAATGAATCTTGTGCAACATTTGGAAAACCATAAAGATATCTAAAATATTAGGCAGAATCGCTTATACATTTATAAACAGTCATGAAATTATTAGTTTTTGGCTGAAGAAGGATATTATATTGAGCTTATAATAAAATACAAATGTAATTTTGTATGCCTATAATTATTGTAAATATAAAATATATATGAAAATATAATTTGTATTTGCAATAATCATACACATAATAATATTTATGAGTGGTAAAAAAAACTAAATGTATATATTTAAACATTATAAAACATTAAAATCCTCAATTATAGGCAAATTTAATAATGGCTTTATTATGTTTTCTTGCTTTTTTAAATATTTAAAAATAATATTTATCGATAGAATAAAAATTTTTATATCTTTTTATAATAATATATTTAATTTAAATTTAATTAAACCTATAAATATTTATCTTAATTAATGATGAAAGTGATTAAGAAGTACATGAAATTAGCAAATAAAACATGCAATTATTTATTCAATTGTTGTTTTATGGTTAATTATTTAATATCTTATATATAAGTGGATACAAGGATAATTAATTTTCTAAATCCTTCTTTTATAAGCACTCCTTAATCTTTATTTCTTTTGAAACTACATTTGAAAGTAACTATCAATAAGAATTAATGAATAATCTCTTTTAAAGAAGAGCAATAGTATAATATGAAAAAAATGAAGTTATTTATTTGAAGTATTAATTTTGTTCTGCTTACAATTAGAAAAATAATTGAATGAAATCTACAATGTGTGATTAAACAGGAAAATTTGCAGTTTTAATTTTTCTTAATTAAAATTCATATTAATACAATTATTCTCTTTCAAATATTTAAAAATGTTTTACATGCTTAAAATAATATATTAAATATTCCAGTTCAAATAAGATGGATTAAAAATCAATTCTATATATTATATGATACAGTTAAGGAAGAAAAATTTATTTATCAAAGACAATATCACATACACAACCTTTAATTCGATAATTTAACTATGAAACTGCATAAGAAACTAATTAATGTTAATAAAAATAATAGGTATTTCGCATAAAAAAGATAAGAGTAGTTTGATCAATTTCTTTGTCTTATGAAGTTTTTAATACAATTTGTTTTTGATTAAATATTTTATATTTATATTTAAATAGATGTTTAAATTATTTAGTGTTAAAGTTTCATACATATTTGAAAATGGTTTCTTTTTGTTTTAATTGCATATGTATGAATAATGTAAAAGTATTGATTAAATAATGTATTGAATAAATTTCCAAATTTCAGTTTTCAGTACATTTGAGTTATTGAGTCGATAATTGAAATGATAGAAATACAATTGTTTTGATGATTGATTATGCTTGTTCATTATTTTGAGCAATTTTGTGGCATCTAACCTTTATCCTAAGCACTGCGGCTTTGTGGTAGCGTTTCACGCTCCCAAGGCACAGTTCCGAGGTTTAACCCTCGAGCTGGGCAAAGGTCGATTTAGTATTTCATCCCTTCAATGATATGCTTCAATGATATGCTATGATTCAATGACATATGCTTTGGACTCCAGGGCCTCTCGGTCAAAAAACATATGCACAGTAGACCTTGGGCCACAAGGGCTATCATGTCACGGAGTTTAAATTTTAGTTTAAACTTTAATCTATATTGAATCTATGACTTTACAGTTAACCGTTTTCTTTTATATGTAAATTTAAACTCTGACGAATAGGAAATGCTTAGTTGTTAGTTTATAATTCATTAAAACATTTTATTCAAGACTATAGATATTTTCGGCAGATTTATGTATACAACAAAAATCATGACTGTTATTGGTTTGTTGCATAAAAAAGATTAAATTAAATAAAAATTCTAAAAGTTTTTGCACAAGAAGTGTATGTTTTCTTATTTATTAAAATTATATTTTATGCTACACGAAATAAGAATTTGAATTTCTTCCTATAAGATTTACAATATATTATTATTATAAAATTTTCTCTTACAAAAATGAAACAACCATCATTTTTCTGTTTAAGGAAACTCGAGAATGCTTAAAAAAACTTGCTCAAAAAATTGGCAATCAAAAATAGATGTTGTTAACAAGGGAACATTTAATTATAGAAAAATGAACTTGTGTACTTGTAAGCTTATCATGGAAGAATAAAAAAAAGATTGAAATTAGCATTTGCAAATAGAATTTTCTTAAGCCAGCTATTAATTTTAATAAAAAAATAATTATTTTATCGAGTTTAATTAATATAATGTCAATGTCTTTAGATCCTCAAACAATCAACAAAAGCTCAAATAAAAATTGTATGATAAACAAAATAATTTATGGCATATTATTTACGTAATCATCCCTAATTAGTAATTAATAAGAAGAATAAATATGAACACATGTGACGCCATATATTCATATAAATTTAGGAGAAATTGTGTAATATATTTTTCTTGAAAAAAGTTAAGGAAATTTTATGATATATCAAAATTTAAAACGGTTACTAAATTATATGGATTCTCATTTTTCTAATATTGGCGTATTTTCAAATTATAAGCTATTTATATGGATATTTGAATAATTTTTTTAAGACTTTTATATCATGTTCCTATTATTCAAACGTTTACATACATTTTAAAGCCAAATGATTTTTTTAATTTTCTCATATATATATATATATATTGCTGATGGGCACAATAAGGTTAACAATGAAATAAAATATTTGAATAAATAAAATTACGGAACATATACTGTAGATATAGATTGAAAACATAAACATATAAAAGAACAATAAAATATTTTAAATTTTCAGTTAAAATTTTAAATTTAAATTTATGTTTTGAGTACAAATACAAAAATATTAAAAAAAGTAATGGTATTATCAATCGCAAAAGATTCCATATAGTTTATTTCATTCATTTTGTATTAAGAAAATTCTTTTTGAACAATTTTAAATAATATTAAAATTAACACTGCTATAATCAAGTACTGTAATTTTCAGTTTTTTCAATATGATTTCTTATAAATATTTTTTGTAATTATTTTTCAAAGTGTGCTCATTATCTTATAAAAATACAGGTACTCTATATTCTTCTATAGATATTTTAAATCTTTATTTATATTTATAAACATTATTATATTTATTTATATATATTATAATTCATACTTATGTACTTTATATTTATATACGTATTTTGTTTATTTTTAAAATTGAGTGAGATGGCCGAGTCATTTTCTAAATTTTGCAACTAAAAGAGATTAAAAATTGCGAAGTTATATGAAAGAATTAAATATAATAAATAAAATTTTACGAATTCACAATGAACGATATAAACGTTTCTAGCACATTTTTAAAAAATATTATAATATTCTCCATTGTTATGGCAAATGGAATCCTGAAAATTTAGGAAAATGGGGAATCGAAGAAATATATTCCAAGTAAGTTTATTAAGCGTAAATTGAAATTGATGATTTGTGTTAAGGCGCAATACTGTTGCGAGTATTTTTTCTGTAAAAATTGAGAAATTAGAGATTCAATTACATCGATTTGCTCTCTATTTAAGTATACAGTGACAGTTAAAAGTGACAATTATTTAAACTTAATAAAACTTTATTTCTATTAAAAATGACATTTTCTACTGATCTTAAAATTTCTAGCTTATACTTTTTTAAGCTTGCCCTTCTAACTATTTGTTTGATTACAGGAAAATTAAGAGTAGTTTTTAATTTTTTTGGAACTTAATATTTTTGATCTTTATTATATATACAGAACTCAAAACAAATTAAAGGACATTGTGAATATTTTAATAAATAAGGTATTAGCAATTTTTTGCATAAAATAGAAGAAGAGAGTCACAAATGCCAATTTTTATCATTATGCAAGTATTGAGTTTCACGTTGAAGATAACGCTTTAGCAGCAGTGAATGAGATTTGGCTTACAGCTTAATGTTAGACAAAGTGGAAAAGAATGATCGATATTAAATAAGCGCGTTCCTTCTATGAGTACGATGTCAATCAACCGAATCAGAAGCTTGAAGAGTTGTTTGCCGGTTGCAGGGGAACCAACACAATCCGATGTAGCAGAAGCCATTAAAGTGTCACAAAGTGGAATCGTTTATGGAGACTGAAAATGCAGACCAAAGATTCGGGGAAGGTCTTAAACGTACAACACTCGATAAAGAGTGATGTTTAACGCTAACTGATCGAAGACATCGAAATATAAATGTCACTCTTAAGCATTTTCACTGGTCTGTTGGTAATATAGTTTCCATAGAAACTATCCGAAACCTCCATTACGCCGTGAAGCTGTATACTCGCTGACCAACGGTGTAAGTCACTTTAACAGTAAAGCACCGTTGTGCCGCCTACAAGAACTGGACAACAAAGCATGTGAGCTGTAGGAAAAATGAATGATGCGATATTTCTTTCTCTGATGAGTACCGTTTTTTGGTTGATACTAATAATTGGCGCATTTGCATCTGGAGAGAACGGTACTAAAAACAGTCCTATGTTAATGCACAAAAGTGTGACTGTAAGGAAATGATGGACTATGATGGCCTATTCATTGATGATCTCCATATCATTTGAAATGGACCTATGATCGGTCGTCAAAATAGGGATGAGATACTCACACATATTATAGTCCCTTACCCTGAAGCAGTTGGAAGATGTATTTATGTTAATGAACGGCAATTGCAGGATATATCATTAAAACTTGGTAAATTATTTCTTTTTAGGGGAAGGAATCATATGAATGGAATGATTAGTATGTTCTCTGGACTTGAATCCAATGCAGAATGCTTAGGACATTCAAGGCAGACGAGTTGCTGAACGCCTACCACCCTCACAAAGCCTCCAAGAACTATAAAGAGCTCTTCTGTAAAAGTGAGACAAAATACCCCAGATTGTCATTAATAGTTTCATAGACTTGATGCCTCAAAGATGTTTAATGTTTTTGGTCCTCTGGGAAAAAATACCCTCCACTAAAAATCATTTTCTCTTAAGGAAACGCCTTTTTTGTTTTCTCATATGCACAAATTAAGTTTTGTAATTTTTAATTGATTTTATAAAAATTTAAGTTCTGTTATCACGTATAACTTACCAAATTTGTCAATAATGTTGCAAGCTAAGCCCACAACCTCAATATCCTTTAATTTATTTGGGCAATGTATTTGAGTTTTTCATACGAGGAAATAACTTAAATAGTGCTATATTTTATAGTTGATTACTATTAAAACTCAAATTTCACTATAAGTTATTTTAAATTTTTATTTTCTATTCATAAATAATCACTAATTTTGTGGATCTGGGATTTTCAAGTAGATTAAAATAGTATCACAAAATATAAAAATAAAACATTTAATTAAACTGACTTCCTTTTCAAATTCTTTCGCACTTTACTAATTAGCATTTCTGAAGCGAGCTTTATTATTTCAATGTCCCGTCACTTTTGCAAAGTATCAAATAAATTTTTATAAATTTTTTAAAGTACCAACAGGAATTATAAAATTGTTTGCATTGACTTTAGAAAAGGTGTCAAAAATTGCAATTTAAACCGCAATTTATTTTTAAACCAAAACTAACATTTAAATTATAAGGAAATAGTCTGATTTATGGACTTTAAAATATTCCATATAGAGTATATGCATACTAAGCAAAGAAAATTGATTTATTTAATTTATTAATTAAAATAATTTAATTTATTTTTAATATTTTAACAAAAATACTTAAAGTATTTTGTTTTAAAAACACATTTATACATGAGATTTTTGAAAACATTCACTAATTATGTAGGAAAAAGTAGTAAAATATTATAATATTTTACAGTTAAAGCTTAATTATGATATTCATACTCTTTTTGTGTTAACACACCCTATTTCAATATGAAATATTTATTTATGCATAGAACAGTTCTAAAATTCATAGAATATTTTCATGGAGTAATTTGCTTTCTTTAAAAGGTTTATCTAAATGTAAGAAATTTTTTTAAATAGATCAAAAAACTATCAAATAAATTTATATTAACTTTTTTAATTTGAAAAATTAATTTTCTCAGCTAATTTCTGAAAAATAATATAAATTTATGGAAAGGTGAAAACTTTATGGAAAGATGAATTTTTTGCTTCAATTTTACTAGAATTATGCACAAGGCTACTTAGTAGGGAAGCGTTTTTTGACAAAAAAAGTATTATTTGCGGGCAAAATGCTTTTTTTTTTTATTCTTAATTTTTAAGTGTTTGCCAGTAAAAAATATCGGGTATAAAGTAAAATATATATTAAAAGCATATATATATATATATATATATATATATATATATATATATATATATATATATATATATCATGTTTTACAGGCATTGTTTTAATTAATTATGAAAATAAAACATGTACAAGTGCATTCACTAAAGAAATCTTAAAAACAACAATATTGATTGTTTCCAGAAAAAATCTTTTTATTATTTACCACAATATATTATTATTGATCTACTGAAACTCATAGATCGTGTTAGTTAAAGTTCAAAGATTTTCTCATTTTTAAATATCTGTAGACTTAGTTTTATTTTATTTTATCTAAATTTATACACTCTTAGTAATGTTTTCTTTTTATTTGAACAAAATAGTTTTGCATAAAAAGTTTTATTTGTAAACGTGGAAAATATTCAGAAAATTCTGAATGCAGTTAAGCAACATTTATGCTCTGAAGTTTTGTGCTTAAAGCGTTATTGTTTGGAATTTCTTTGTATACCGCAATTTTATTGTGCATAGTAAATATTTGATCATTGAAGGAAAGATTTGTTTGTTTCTTTTCTAAATGTCCAAAGAAACAAAAATAAATAGGTTATGTATTTGAAGATGTAAGCAAAATGTGTGTTTTCTAGGATGATTTCTGCAAATAATTGTGTTCATGATTCATTTTATGTACTATAAAGTATTAATTAATTAATGGCAATAGAAATTAAAGAAGTTTATGTCTTTGTACTAAATTGTTAAACATAAAGATTTTATAGAGTTAGAGAGCTTAAACTTGATGTTTTATTTTAAGTAGATAGTTTTACACATTTTTATATAAGTAAAACCAATAAGTCAATCAGTGGTAAGTCATTTTAAAATTTTCTTTTTACTCTTTGAAATATACTTTAGAATTAACTTTTTCTGTTGAATTACAAATGATTTTTATAGAAGTGTTCACATAACTGTTTACTCAGAAGGAAATTCTTGTACACAGAATTCTTCAAAAATTTCTTCCTTTTGCAATGCAGGAGAAGAAAATATTTTTCATTTTTATGACATAAAATTATTTCTTGATTTTATTTTTGAAGAAATTGTTAATATTTTCATGTGAGAAAAGAATTCAAGTTTATAAAATTTCTACCTTTTGCAATACGGTAAGAAATTATTCATTATTTTTATTTCTTAAATTGTTTTTAAATTTAATTTTTGACGAAATTGTTTGTAATTCTGTGTGTGAAAAGAATTAAAATTTTTAAAAATGCTACAATTTTTGTATCTAAAATCTGTAAGCCGCTTTGAATGTTAGAGATGAAAACGCACACACATGTGTGTTTGTGTAAATAAAATATAAATATACTATATATATATGTGTGCATTTGTGTGTGTTAAGTTTAAAGAGAGAATCCAAAATCTGGTGAATCATAGATTTTATTAATGAATCTTTGGCATGGCAGGAGTTTGAAGTAGGTTTTGATGTTATTCCGTTTCGGACTTTTTACCAAATAATTCCTTTTAATGAAACCTGGAAGTTACAGATACATCCAGGTAAAAGAAAAGAAAACAATAAATTACTTATAATACTATTTTCCATTTACAGATATATTGTTTGAAGCATGTTTACAAAATAGTAAAACATAATTTAATTTTTGAGCTGATAATATAATGCTTTGATTTTTTACACGTAATGTCAAAATAACGTATTATTTAAGATTAGCTGTTGGATCTATTTAGAATTTTTTTCAAAGAATTGTGCAAGAAATAAAAAAATCCAATATAATGTTATTTCTCAAAGATTTCATGCGGCGAAAAATTGAAAGGGTAGAAGAAATCTCTTGGGGGATATAAGCAACTTTCTTCATTAAAAATTCTTTTTCGAATATGAAATAAGATTTACGTTTTAAAATGAAAATTATTGTGTGTTTATCTATTATTAATATATTTTTCATTTAAAATACGTTGCATAAGTAAGACAAGTGATTTCATTGTTGGATTTTCATTTCATTCTCTTGGGGACGCTCAATTAACTTTACTTCAGGATTTTGTGTCTCATGCAAAAAAATATTGTTTTTAATTGTAGATAAAGATAGTTTTATTTTGATGAAAGAAGGCACTTTTTTAAAGAAGTAGTTTTTGATAATGAAATTAATGTCAACGGGAAAGACTTTACGTAAGAAAGTAATATAAATAACTTAATAAGAGATTGCATAATTATTTAATACATCCTAATTATATTACCGATTATAGTTAGTAATAATTTATACTAATGATAATCAATATTTCTGAAAAGTACACTGTAGTGAAGTGTAAGGATTTCATTTTTTACAATGGAAATTTTGGCTTTGATACCTGTCATTCTCGAATAGCAAGAAGTGGGTTTTGCAGTTCTGCTTTCTAAACGTATATCTGTAGAAATGAGTGCTTGAGAGTTTCCCAGGATTCCTCTTTTGTGACTCTTGGTCATAAACGAAAGTCCTTTCAAGGATGGAGCAAGAACATATTCAAATGTCTTATAAAGTTTCTCGGTTCTTAGGCTAATCTCTGTATATTGCCAAATATTTCTGAAGAACAAAGGAATAAATTAAATGCATAGGTTAGTGCAAGTAATATTATTAATCAAACAATGGATAATAGTTTATATAATAAAATTGTCGTAAGTACATACTTATTATTTGTATTCTAATATTACATCAATTAAAAACAAATAAAATCAGGAGCAGTGGTGATAGTTTGAAAAATTTAGAAAAATGAGGGTTTAAAAACAAAACTTCTATTAATGACCTCGATAGAAAAATTTCTTTTAGAAGTAACATGTACATGATAGGTAATATATAAAATATAAATACAAACAAAATAATACTGATAGATAGTTTATTTGACATAAGAAAGAAACATATATTTCCTGCAAAATCAAAAGAATAATTCAATTTGTCAGTGCATTTTCATGTAAATAAATATTTTCAATATAATTCCATTTAAGTAAATTTTCGGTCCTTCAAGCTTTACATTTACTAATTTAAAAACGTATTTCATTCATATCACAATGTTTGATATAATTCCATAAGTATTATTTGCCATCAAAAGAAAAATATTGTGCTTTAAGTTTGTTTCAAAATAATTTACACATTTCAATTGTTATAAGAAATTAAAGGCAAAATAATGCTTTTGAAATTTAAACAAAGAATGTTTTTTGTAATAACAATGAATAGAAAAGCTCTAGACTTTTTTTCCAAAAAAAAGGCATATATCTATTATTTGTAGTTGATAAACAGTACATAATCAGATATGTAGGAACTGGTTAAGAGAGTTATTTCAATTATACATACACGCATTTATACTTACAGTATGGGCAAAAATTGGGTACGACAGAATCATAGAGAGACTCCTGGAGCGTGAAGCATATATTAGTAAAATGTTGATCTTTTTGCATCAATAACAACCTGAACATGCTTAATACTTTACTCCAAATGTTGGTTGGTGACCATAGGAATTAACCTTCTTTTAATCGTCATAATTGAAGTGAATGTGAACAGTGGCAAGAAAGATGTTCTTTCTTGTTGGCTATATTTATATATATATATATATATATATATATATATATATATATATATATATATATATATATATATATATATATATATATATATATATATATATACACACACACACACACACACACACACACACACACACACACACACACACACACACACACACACACACACACACACACACACACATATATATATATGCATGTATTTATGTATGTAGTACGCATGCATAACACTAACACTATAAAATACAATGCTGTTACCACATTATATTTTATATAATTTGGTGAAAAAATTAGGACTATAATAGTGTTAAACAATTTAAATATTATTTTAAGTACAAAAGTACCTAAGATATTAAATAAAATTTTGTAAATTGATGATTTCTATAGATGATGAAAGCGTGGGTTGTGTAAAATTTGATTGAAATAATACATCCACTGGTATAAAAATAAGAAATAAAGTACCTAAATTAATTTATGCTTTTTATTGTGTAAATTTTATCTTTTTCCTTTTAAAAACTAAAAAAATATATAGTTATGTACCATTTTCTGACATTTTATTGTGAAGCTTGTAACTAAAATGTTTTTTTAAAAAGGTTATGAATGTGTTACATATGTATAAGAAAATATTTATGGATGTAGAAATTTAATGAATGATACATAAGAAAAAATGATTGCAAATTCTGCCTTCATAATAAAAATTATTTGGATAAATGCAGTTCGCTTTTTTGAAAATATTATCAAATTACGAAGTATATTTTTACAGCTATAGTTCACACCTTTCAGGTCATATTTTTATGAATGAAAATATTTCGTTCCTGATACATAAAGAAAGAAATTGATACTCTGGGTAAAAATAGTTTCTTTCTGCCTATCTTATTTCTCACTCGCCGTTTACCATGGAATCATGAATTAATTAGTAACACTTACTACAGTGAGATAACTTTGTATACAAAAAAATGATTTATTTTATCTGAAAGTAACTTTCTGCTTACCAAAATAATCAATAATATTTTTCGTCTTCTGTAAAGCCCTCTTATGATGAATTATAACATTAAAAATTTCAAAACATATTTTTAATGAAGTCAATATGAGCATTCAGTTTTATAGGTTACAATATTGTAGTTTTATGTATGTATATTGTTTTATGATTTTACTGTAGTCTATACTTTTTTATTTTTCTTTAAATGGAACTGTTACATGACACTCTCAGTTTGATGTAAAGATCAAAGCAAGACATTTTTCTATCAGATTTATGTTGAATTTTAATTGAGTCTTAGTAAAGTATATTTAATATTTTATTAATAAATTAACAATTCTATATAGTACTTGCACACATTGCGTTCGCTCTTCTTGTTTTTGTAAGCATTTTAAAACATAAAAATAACTAATTTGCTTGCCTCATAATACAATATATAAGTAGAAATAGTATTGAAATAAAATTAATATTAGCTATGACTTTGAAATTATTTTATAGTGGTATTTTGCATATATTTCTTGATGTCTCATTAATATTATTAACATGCAGTTGAAAATTTCAATTATTTTATATTTTATAAATTACAAACATATAAATGTTTTGTTGTTGAATTACCTTATCAATATTAAATATAAAACTGAGTATTATTTAAAGTGTAAATGTAAATTTTCTTTAATTTATTTTTTTGTTGTTTATGGATGGATTAAACAATTGCTTAATTTTTATTTCTGTGGCGTACAGTGTGTTCTGTTCTGAAACTAACTACATATTCTTACAAACTAAGATTTGTAATTTAAATAAGTAAGTAAATAGGAGTGAAAATATTTAGTCCTTATTAATTGAATTGCAAGTTCTTAGTTATAATCAAAAATAATTGTTTAACGAGTGAACTGATAATTGATTTCTTTGAGTTGAACTATCTTTAAGGTATTTTCCTGAACAGTACTCTAAAATTTATTTTGAGATTCAATGGACTTGAAATGTCAATTTTGGATTTGGAAAAAGAAAATGACCTTTTTGTTTACGGCTGAGAATCAGTAAATTTATACCACTCAGTAAATTTATACAGTAAATTTATACCACTCAAGAAATAACAGAGTCTTGTTTTATTGTCATTATACATAATCAAAATAAAGAAGAAGAGATAGTAATCCTGAAATTTGATGATTAAATAAATGTTAAATATGATAAAAAATAATATTTAATTCATTATATATAATATACAAAATAATATATAATATAGTTTGTATTGTTCTTTACACTTCAATTTACATTATGTAGTAGCATTTTTAAAATAATAAACATTGTATCAAAAATATTTGCCGCATGACCAGTTATAATCAATATTCAGTTGGGCATAATAATCTGTAAAATATAAGCATTAAAACGTGTATTTGTATTTTCTAATTTCTGAGAATTTTAGGTTTCGTTATAATGATTTAAAAAGAAAAAAAATACAATCTTGGAAAGTTTTGCGTACAGAGACGAAGTAGTTTAGAATTAAAATGAAAATTAAAGTGTCACTTTTCAAAGTCACCAAGTATAATTTCAATTATTTCTTAACATTTAAAAATAAATTACATTTCTCAGTTGTTTGCGGTATGAACAGCTAAAGTTTCAGGTTTTCCAAAGAAAATGCGTGCAAAGAACATTCAAGTAAAGTACAATTTTTATTTAATTACTTAAACATTTTAGAAATAAATGCTCACAAAAATAAGAAATTTTATTTAATGGGAAGGAAACAATGTATAAAATATTAGATAAAGTGAGGAAATATTATTTTCATGGGCAACAGCAGCATAGAAACTGTTGTCCAATTTTTAATAATACTTGGTATAAGCGAATACTGTACTTAACATCAGAATTACATAAAGATAAAATATTAAAACTTTTAGATTTCGCATTTTTTCACACACATGTAAAATACATTTTGTGATTGTACTATTTTATATGAACTGATGCAACCAATTGTGCCTTAATATTTGTATTAAATATATGAAAATTTGACTGATTAAATATGTAAGTTATGTGAAAGTAATATTGCATTGTAATAAAAATTAAGAATAATAATATAAATTTTGTGCTACGATTATGCATTTAACTATCCTTCTTCTTCTTCTTAGAGTTGGGTTTGTATTATATTGGGCACCTCTGCTTTTATCAGCATTTTGTACCATTAACTCCAAAACCAATATTTTCTAGTTACAGTTGCTCGGGTGACCCACTTTATTAATAAAGTCCGATAACCCTTTAATGGAGTCTAGGTGTAACTCTCTAGTATGGATGATGCCTAAAGAAGTTAATCTAAGGAGGGCAAGAGCCTCGCATTCGTAAATGATATGCTTTGCCGTTTCCTCTAGCGTATGACATTTCCTGCAGATAGGGTCTTGCTGAAACAATCCCATCTGGTCAGAGAGTCAGTCATGCTAGTGAAAGCTTCCTGACTTTCACCAGAAGAAGATGGTTTGGAGGTCATTTCTACCTCATGTGAAGGATTCATTGCTGCCCCTTCACTAGATTGCCTCTGAGTTCCCTAGTCTTTTTCAGCAAGGTCTACTTCAGAGGCTTCACCTGCAAATGCAGAAAGGTTAGTTGTTTCTTGTGTCTTTTCAGCCACAAGATAACAATTTATAAGCTCAGGTAATACAACAGTCCAACCAGCATTGCCTGAGTTACTGGGCAAGGCAAAAAGCTCTAGGAGTTCGCCAGGCAACTAGAGGCTCCGTTAAGACACCATTACCGCGATGCCAAATAGCCCTAGGCGCGGGTCGCATAACACCAGGGTTTACCGGAGCTGGTTCGCGGCCTTTGACTCTATATTCAAGGCTACCCTGTCATTCCTACAGGACGTTCGGCGATCCACCACCTGCCGACGCGCCCGGTAGCTGCTCAGGCCCCAGAATGCATTTAACTATAATACAATTAATACATTTTATACTTTCTTATAAATTGTCTTTAATAATAAAAAACAACATTGATTTTGGCTCAATTCGAAAATTTATATACTGTGCAAAACCAAGTGACGACGAGATGAGTTTCTTACGTTTTTTCGGATGATATTATATATATATATATATATATTTATCTGTGTGTGTGTAATAGAAAATCAAATCTTTAAATTGTTTAATATTAATCAGCAAAATTTTGCTACTTAATAAATTTTTAATTTAAACAGGAGGTTTTATGGAAGAACTGTATTACTCAGAAAATAGATATTCGAGAAATTTACTGTTTCAGATATTAAATAGGATGAAAATGCGATATTGTAACATTAATATGGTGTAAGCCTTTAATTTTGAATTTATTGCCTTAAATAAAAACTCTATTAAACATATTTTGTAATACATTCAATTTCCAGAAAATTACTTTAACCATGTGTGTTACATTATATTTTAAGACTTATTCTCTCTCAAATTATGTTTTTAAAATGGTATTGATAGTTATAACTATATTTACAATTATCAGTTCTAAATTGTCTTATATAATACGGAATCTGATGTTATTAAAATATAAATATATTTATTTTGAATGATTTTATTAAAAATCTGGTCGAAGTAAAAAAGATATTTTTTAACAGTTATTAAAAGCTATCGACAATGAAATTATGATAAAATTGTACTTCTTGAAGATATCATGGCAAACTATTATATGACAACAACTATTATTTGAAAATAATTTTGAAATATTATAGAATAATTTATCAGGGACAAATATTTGGCTGTCTATATTCCACTTTTTAAAAAAATCTCTGGTATAAATTGTTGGATTATTATTTATTCCTTAGTTATATGAGTAGAATAACTACTAATATAATATTGAGTAGAATACAACTAATATAATATTGACAAAAGTAACGTGAATATTTAATAAAATTTAATTGTAAACCTCATTTTCATTTTCCTAAGTCAGGATCTGAATGATCTTTCGTATTTATAATTGAAAAAGATTATTTATAGTTATAAAAACAAAAGTTTTAATTAAAAAATATCTTCTAACTTCAACAGGAAAAATTTTGCAAGAGGCAAACTTATTAAAAAATCTTTAAAGAAATATTTTAAAATTCACATAGTAATTTTTGTTATTTCCTATAATGATAATCATAATTCAAAATTTAGTATTGTAAATATATTAAAATGAAAAAGTTAAATTTATTTTAGTTTTAATGTTTACATTGCATTTGTTTTTCATATTAATAACAGAATAATTTATTTGCGTTAGCTAAATTAAACTTAAAAGGAAATTATGATAAAACTCTACAAAAATGTTTTTGCCACAGAGAAAGTTAGTTTTATTAAAATTTTCTACCGTAAAACATTATATAAATTCAATTAAAAATAAGGATGAAGATAAATAGAATCATTTATAATAACTATGTACACATAAAACAGTAAAAAAAAACTTAAGCAAAATAAATGGTTTCTTTTCTTTGTAAATGATCAAACGATTTGAAAATGAAAGCGTTAAATATTTTTACTAAAGGAATTCATGTTAAACAAATGCATGTAAATACACGAATATTAAGCAAATTTATCTCAAAATAAAAAATACTTTAACAGTATTAAACTCACGTTAATTAATTATTTTTTAAAAGAATAATATTCTAGAGAAAATGTAGGTTTGAATACTTTTAACATTTCAGTACGATTTGGAAAACCTTTTTTTCAGCAAATAAGTTTAATTTAAAACCTAAACTTCTTAATTAAACATAAGGGAGCAAAATTTAATATTTTAGAATTTTAATTCTAAATCCAATTAATTCTTGACTGATTTAAATATAATAATACTTTGTTATATATGGAAGATTTATAATTTCTTTCACATTATACATGTATATATTATTTAACCATAATTAAAGTTATTTGAATATTGTATTCTATAGAAAAATAAGAGTTTATATTTATGTATAAAAATTGGTGTCGGTATAATATGAACATTCAGATAACTATAAGAAATAATTATGCTTGTTGCTTTCATGTTTATAATATTATATATAAATATACTTTAAAATTAATTTTATTATATAGATTATTTCTTGAATTTTCTGACAACTATAATTAATCCTTATACTTAAATTTTAATTATTATTTTAGAAAATAGTTTCTATTTAATTGTATATTTAATTATCTATTTAATTCTATTTAATTGTATATTTAATTTAATGAATTGTTAATCAGTCTGATAACAAATGTTAATGGTTTGTCTTTATTTATCATCTATTTTACATTTCAATTAATTTTGCTTAAATGCTTCCAAAAATTATATAGTGAAATTTACGACTATAAATGTTATTGTTCATATAAAATAGTAAAATAAAGGTGATTGGTGACACAAATAATTATTGTGAAATGCCTACTACAAAAATATTCTTTTAAAAATGTCTGTAACCAATGTTTATTATAAGTGATTTAACAAGATAAAAGCTCGGTAAACTAAAATGCTATAAATGCAATGCAAGATCATATGATTATTTGAAAGATCTTAAATGTGTTCAATGTACTAAGAGTTTTGAAAAAAATCTTAATATATATAAATTAGGCACACACAGTTGATTCACAATAAATATGCAATCATCTTAACATATACATATATAAATTAGATGTTAAGATGATTGCATATTTATTGTGAATCAACTGTGTGTGTAACTTTAAATTATTCTCACAGCTATTTTATTAGTACTTGCATATTGCACACATATTAATGATAGACAGCACATTTTATCTATAGCTCTGTCAAATATTAAAAATTCAATAAGCACTTCATTGACCACAGGTCGATAAATATGAGAACCAAACATGTTTGGGGACGAAACACTGGGGGTTTTACATTAGGCTGACCACCTAAACGGGACACATGATTTGCAGCCTTAGTCCCTCAATCAAAGAAACAGATATGAGCAATTTAAATCTTGGCTACATGGAGCTGTTTTGGCACGATTTTAGTTTCTTATTCTATAAACTTCAAAGTGAAAATAAATAAAATTATTTTTCATGTTCTAATTTAAATTTTTAGGTTAAATGTGGATTAACCATATGGATTCGTATCCATTCAAATGCTTAGAAAAATAAAGTCACTTCTGAAATTTGCCTAAGATAAAAGTTATTACCAATGCTTACAGCTCTGGTCATAATTGTTTTTAATTAAGTATTTCTCGCCTTAATAACCCTTATCATTCACGGTTTATTGTTTTGAATATATTTGTATATATTGAAGATCATTCTTATTTATTATATAACTTTAAAGAATTTATTATTAATACTCTTTCAATAAAACTTTAATCAATATTAAAATTTAATGCTTATCAAATAGAATAACATTCTTTAAAACTTATAATTAAGAATTTTTTGCAATTCTCAGTATAATTAAAAAATTCATGAAGTACATTATATATTTCAAATGTGTTGACTTCTGCATTAATTATTTTTCTATCAGCAATGCCACTGTGTATAAACTACGAGAAATTTGTTATTATATGAAGTATGATGGGCTGTTGAAAAACAACAAAGCCATATAGGAAATTGATGTTTAAAAGTCAAAGAACAGATTATAACTTCTTGCAAATGTAAATTAAGATTCATGCTTTGTGAACTAAAAAATTCTTTAAGTTTATATCTCCCATAAAGAAGCTTTGATTTTTAATTATTGAAAGAACTAAGTTTAAATTTAAAACTGATAAGAGAAATAATAATTTAATAATTAATGTAGAGAAAAAGTTTTGAAATATATTTGTTCATTAAATTTTTTTGCATATAAAGTATCTGCAGGATTAGTTTAATTTTAGCAATTTATCTTGTTACCTCCATAACAATCGTAAGTATAACAAATATGATTTATCAAATATACTTTAATAAGTTCATGTTTGTTTACTGTCTTTCATTGCCAGAATATTTTTTTATCATGATTCATGTTATTAGTAGATACTCTCATTAAATGAACAAAATAGTTCATTCATTTTGTAAGAGTTCATTAATTTAAGAAAATAACATTATATTTTCATATCTGAAAATAATATAATAAGACAATATGATAAAACTTTGAAAATTATGTAAATGTTTGTTAATTATTGTAAAAATGTTTCCAGCTCCCTTTAAAAATTCAACGAATGCTTTTTCAAGATTTTAAAATTATTACGAAGAATTTCTGTAAATAAAGGTAGAAATGCAAGTTTCAAGCATAAAAGGTAGCAAGCTTTAAACGTAAAAAACAGAAAAGCCAATTATTTATACTTATAATTATTTTTATTATTTATACAATTGCATATTTTTTAAAGGAAAGACATGCAATAGTATAAATAATAAATCATATGCAAAAATTATCAGTATCATGGATTTTCACCAACATTAATTTGTTTTCTCTTACATGGTGCAATGATCAATTAAAATTTTTTTGATATTGTTATATATGTTTTCTCTGGTTTCAAATCACATAGAAAAATGTATAATAAACAGTATTCTTCTATCGTATTAAAATATTCCCTCCAGGTATTACTTAACAGGAGAGAATCTTTTGATATTCGTGTTTGATATTAACGCTTCTCTTTACAGATTTTAAAATTATCCCTATGTAGATCCTATGAAAAATAATAAAACATAGTCGATTATCCAAAATTTTAATGTACATTTGTTAGCTATAAACTTAGTTCCTAATTTTTTTATATACAATCATTTATCTTTCATTTTGAAGTAAGATTATGACAATTTCAGAAATGTATGGAGTTCCGTAGATTTTTAAGTAATAATTTCATTGATTAACTTCTTATTGAACTCCTTTAATACATCAGTATTTGGCAAAAGTGTTTAAACTTGAAAGTAAAAACATCAAAAATTAATTAAAATAATGGGAAGAAAAACAATCTCACTTTTCATAAAATATTTCATCCGTTTAAAGAGTTATACACCGTTAAAATTAAAGAGTGTTTCTTGTGCTCGCTCAATACCATCACTTTATTTTACTATTCAAATCATATAAATCCAAATTATATGATGTCAGCAAAAAATTACATGTATTATTATACCTCTGATAAAATCAAAACGTATATCGAATTAAGCACTCAATAAATTTTCATAGATAAGAATTAGATAAATTCTTATATATAATTCAGATATTTATTATTCCAATGTACTTAAGATGCAGATAAATATAACTAATATTTTCAAATTTATGTTTAAAATTTTTTCTACGGTTTTTCCATATATGAGATTCTTTTAATTTTTATATTCTTATATAATTTAAAAAAACCGAAATATATTTTTATGGAAATTTTATGTCACTATAAAATTAAAAAATATATTATATAAAAAAATGGAGAAAAATATAGATTTTTTTAGTATAGACAAAAATAGAATCGATAAAAATACAGTTGTTTTATATAGCTATGGTTACTCCATAAAAAGGAAAGAAAATGTTAAATTTTATCCTTTAACTACTAGTAAAATAAGCATTACCCATTCAATATGAAATGTTAGGAAAAGATAAATAATTTTTGTAATTTACCTTAAAATATTTCGAAATATATGGCATAGATTGTATATAGTCTTAAAGAATAAATTTAACTAATTTTGTTAGAAGTGATCAATGTTATCTACGGATATTTAAGAAAATTGTGTTTCGAAATTCTATAAATATCTTAAACAAAGTGATGCATGGTTGATACAATATTTAAGATAAGATATATTAAAATCTCGAAACGCACGTGCTTAGTATTTTCGCAAACAAAATTGTAATTTATTTGCAATAAAAGTTAAGTTATTGATGTAAGATTTAAAGTTAGGAATGATTTAATGAGCTCTGTTTAAAGGATTGATTTTTAGGCATAAAAATATGTTGTCATATAAATGTGGCTAACAGAGATTAACAGGAAAACTTTAAATAAAATTTAGTTGCATGAAAGTGAGAAACACAGATCTTACTTTGTAAGGACAGTTGTGAAGTTTTATAGATTATAATGGATAAGTAAAAAACTAAATTTCATTGTAAACGTAAAAGCAAGAGCTCGTAAAGCTATGAGTTTTCTCTCCAAAACCTATAAAGCTGCGAAAAATTGATAGAAAATGTTGCGAGTAAATTGCGTTTCAAATGCAATGAAATTACAATGGAAAAAATACAAGTATTTAAAGTTGTAGTTTGATCACAATGCTAACAGCTAAATCGAAACAATCCATTTTTTCACAACAGAAGTACAAGTGTAATAATGTAATAAAATCTGCCAAATATCTTCAACGTCAGTTTTTTAAGCCTTTTTCTTCTAACTACATCACTCTTTGACATAAAATAGAGGTTAAAATTCGTAAGACACTAAAAGACATATATTTATGGTAAAGTAGATACTAGGCTTCCACCATCTAGCACATTTGCATGGTGAATTAGGTGCATTACAATTCTGGAATCTTTTTATGGATCAGATAACTGAATAAGATTATGTTAGCACTTTCAGTTACACTAAAGACCATAACATTATTTTGACAAATTCTTTAAAATTAAAAGCTAAATGATAAATAATCATTATTTTTATTTCGAACATGTTTTAGAAAAAGCGCAAGAACTAGGTTTCAATAAGTGAAAATTTTCTATTTGGTTAATGTCAACCCTTTGATTTGTGTTTATTATATTAAATATTTTTCTAGAAGACATCTGGTCATGCAATCAAGCATGAATTAACACCGTAACAGCAACATTTTTAAAACATCGGAAAAGAAAAGGATTTGTGAGAACTCAGGCACATGAAATAAATAAGGAAAAATGAATAATCAGACAGACTTGCAAAAGAGATGCATAGATGATAAATGAAATTTTCCATATCATATCTATACTACATTGTTATAAGATATCATGAGAATATAACCTACAATTTTATTTGATCTTTAACAGCATACTGGTGTCCATAAATAAATAACGAAAACAGGAAGATTTTCTGGTAAGAGAAAACAATCTTACTTTGGGAACACAATTAAACAAAACGAATGCTTGATAACTCAAGGGTCTATCGTTTATTGGATTAAGAACTCTAATCTGATATCGAAAACAAGATAAGGGCAAATCTCTACTATTTCTTCTCAGGGAACTTGTTGGCCAATATATCTATTAATTAATAAATATACAATAACTGCTCAGAAATTTTAGTCAACCAATAACAGGATTTTGAGATTATTGCACACATATTTACTAGTTATTACACAAAATTTAATGATGAACAAAATATGTAAAAATATAACTATGAAATAAAAAATATTATAAAAGAAAAATAAATATATTTAGCAATCTTTCTTTCATGATAAGTAAATAAATATTAAAATTATAAATTTGTAAGTAAAGCCTGGAACTCAATTGCAATGATTGAAAATTTCAAAGGAAATGTGCTAATCATCGATTTGAATGAAATTGATTGAATTTGATCGATCAATTTCTTTGATTCACAATTGATCGAAAGAAATGTGCAGCTCATCTATAAAAGAGTAGAATATTGCTTATATTTGTAAAGTAATATTCTACCTTTTTATGACGAAAAGCCCTTATCTATAAATCAATGTGTGTGAACAAAATATTCTAACACAATGCAACCTTGCAAAATCTTTAATGCATTCTAGTGAAGTTGTTGGAAGTTTTAATAATTACTCCTCATCTTTAATAACAACATTTAAAATTTTCTAAGAAAATGCAGTTTCCTAGAAATTAATAGTTTCAAACATAAGGCAAAATAGTCGTATGTTGAAACGCAAAAATATTGTCTACAAAATTTTTATTTTTTAAATGTTTTTTTGTTGTTAGTAAATATTAAATTTTGTATTCATATTTTTAATTTCTTCCTGTATAAGAAGTCATTAAAATCTGCATAAAATTACAAAAAAAAATATTACTTGCAATAATTTAATTGTATTATTTCATCACCAACTTCAAACATCATGTTATTTTTTGCATATAGCTTTTGTAATGCAAAATATTGTTTCTGCTTTTAAAATGTTTCAAAGAATTTCATTAAATTGGTGAATTTAATGAAATTCACAGAAAAGTTAGATTAAGGAGTCCTATATTAAGGATTATCTATTATTATGATTCTAAGATTTTTACCATTAACATCATTTCTTCATGCCTGAAGACTTATTTATTCATAGCTGTCCATATTCAAATGTCCAAAGGCTAACATTTAAAAAAATAGCATTTTTAATAAAGTTATTTTGATATAATAATATTATATGGAAAAGAATTTAATGTTAAACTATTACTCTAAAATGTTTCTAAATTTTGATAATTGATTGTAAGTGAAGTACATAGAAATTTATTTCAAGACTAGTTAAAAATATTGATAATATGATCAGTCAAGAGTTTAGTGATGTAGATTTTTAAATGGTATAAAGTAACTTTGTTTGAAACTATTTTAGATCTTTTTGAAAGAAGCTAGATTTTAATTTCTTCCAAACCGATCGACTAAATTAGAAACTAGATAATTTATTTTGTGATTTTTTAACAATTAAAAATATGATAAGAGCAATGTATCATTTTTAGGTTTTTATTAAAATGAAATATTTAAATCACATATTCCTTTATTATGTTCAAAATCTTAGGCCTTATCGAAGGCCCATGAAAAAGTTTTAAAGGGATTTAAAACCTTTTTGTGTAAAAGTGTAAAAGTTCAAATATTATATATATTTCATCCATTGTAAGAAAAACATTGATCCTTGATATTCATATTTGATAAATTTATAACATTTATATTTGATGACTCTGAAAATAAAAGAATTGACATAAGTTAAGACTTATATGTTTATTTATGAATTTTGCATGTAAATTAAATTTAAATAACTCGGAATTTTTAATTAAGTGTTTATCCATCACTTCTAAAATATTCTAGCTTAAAATTGACAATTTCTATTTACCTGTTACAGTGTTTTGGGCAAAGTGTTAAAATTTTAAAGCGTAATCAACTCTAAACTTAATTAACTCTAATATCAAAATATTACAAAATGTCCTGATACAAGAATTAAGCATAAATTGAATAATTTGTTAAAAAACGTAATTCGATATAAATATTTTTATTATTTACTGAAATAAATATTGAATAGTATCTGTTTCTTTGCTCTTTAAATACTTTTAAAAAAGTAACTATATTGATTTAATTTTTAATAATATTGAAAATACATTTAATAAAAGAATAAAGCATTTTCAAATATTGCATTTCAGAATATATTTCTCTAATGAAATCAAATTATCTTTCAATTAAACTCAAAATATTATTGATATGCATAACTGGTAAAAATTATTTCTTAGAAAAAGAATAATGTAATACATGTCTGTTCTCATTTTTCATTTATATAAATGTTATCATCACATCAGATAGGTACAAATTACCTCGAAAATAATATCTGATGAGATAAGGAATGATTATTTAAGTGTAAGATAATCTCTCGCCAGAGAAAGCTCACACTTCTTCTCGAACCACATTTGCAATTTATCTTCCTTAGATACAAAGCAGCCATTATTTCGAATCACAGTATTCTTGTTTGTAGTATCTTAGCATTATTGTCTATGATCATTCATAACGTAGAAAATATTGGTTTTGTGTGTTTATTGATCGTTATTTATGAATGGTATTCATAGCAAATAAGAATTAGACAGACCTTCTGAATATAAAGGAGTCATTTACGTGTTTTATTATATAATTTACGTTTACATTTATCATGAAATAAGTACTCAATTTATTTTTCCCAATTTAAAACATATGATGCAGATTTACTAATAATCTGAAAATTCACACAAGTATGTAAAATAATCATTTGTCTATAGATATATTTTAAAGATAATAATTAATTGATTCACACACATAACACTGTTAAAGTATTTAATAATTAATTAAACTTTATTTCCAGATACATGAAATAAGTAACATTATTAGTTTTTGATTTCTTGTATCCACACTTTTTAAAAATTTCTTCAAATTAAATTTTTCACTGGATTTTTTTATTTAATGAAAATAATTTGAATGCTTCGTTGATTTATCTTTAATTTGAGTTTTAAAAAGGAATATTTAATAATTTTTATGAATATTAAATAAGTTTTATTTATAATTGGTTTTCGGCTATGAAATAATTCTTTCTTCGTTCAGTAAACTTTTTTTTGATTTATAAAGAAGTTGCTTAAAACACATTCAAATGCAATATGTTTATTGAAGTACTAAACAACGTTCACGCATTCTTGTGTCATACAATTTTCAATTTCTTTCTTTTTTCTAACGGTGGGAATTGGGTGACTAACTCTTCTCCATAACAAGGCCAGGAAACTACTATTTATTTATCGTTACCCAATGAACACCTGTGAACCAAGTCACAAAGTCGAATATCATTCATTACCCACGTCAATCCATCACAAACTCGTTTATAGTGTCAGCCACATTTATCCATCATCTAAGAAAGAAAGGAAAAATAAACAGAAAGAGAGAGAGAAAGAACAGTCATGTGCAAACCGAAGTTTGAACCCGGGACCAATATCTTATGAGTTAGGAACGCTAATCAACCAGCCATAGGTAAACTTTTGAATATTTTGCTGATTCATAATTTATATTGATCTAATCTTAAATATACAAAAAGATATTGAATTTTCTTTAAAAATATTAAAAAATAAAGAAATTACCAGTTTGTTTTAATAGTATATGTACATATACTATTGAAACAATAATAAACATAACATATGTACAGATACTATTGAAACAATATGTATAAAACATGTATATTTAGTATTGTAAATTTATTTATGTTTTAGAATAAGGCATTTTATGAAGTAATTTAATAACTGCAAAAACTCCATAGAGGATATGGACATGATGTCAAACATTTTAAGAAGATAGGTTTTTAAAAATTTATGAAAAACAATGATTTCATATTATTTTTATTTCTGGTAATAATACTATTATTATCATTCTTTTATTAAAAATAATCAAAATACATTTATCTCTTTTATTTATCTGCATTGTTGTTAGCATTGTAGATTTCATTGGCAATTTAGAATAGCAATATTTTTTTACATTTGGGAGCAGCAATCCTTAGTCAGGAGAGATTCTACATTAGAATGTTGATTTACGTAATATATATTTCGTTAAAGAACAGAACGAAAATGAGTTTTCAAGTATGTTTACATTCAAATTTATAATATTTACAGATTTTTTGAAATTTTATATTTACCTTAAATTCTTGTTTTCATTTAAATGCATTTTAAATGTTGTGATTCTTATGTATGCTTTAAAAAATTATTGATTTACATATTACAGCATTTCCTTTCTATTGTTTAAATTTTATTTATGTAGCATGTCAACTTTTTGATGCACTTAATAAAGTGTGCTGTTTAACAAAATCTGCATACTTATTATTTTATGGTTAATAACATTTTAAAATGTAAAAGTTTACATAAAGAGAAATAAGCATAATTTTGCAACTTCATTGTCATTTAAATGATACTTTATATTTATAAGATATTGATCATATTTTATTTACTATACAAAATAAATAAAGTAAATAATATTTTTTAATTTTTTAATATTCATTATTTTCGATTGCTAAATTTTAAAATAAAATTTTCAAAGAGTATATATATATTGATTTTTAATTTCAAATTATTGATTTTTAATTCTTTTAATATTTTCTTAAGAATCTAATTATTAACAATTTAGTATATAAATAAAATTATGCAAAGTAATTTTTAGCTTTAATTCTTTCAATTGAATAGAAGTACTGATAAATAAATGTCTTCAATTTAAAGACAGTAATTGAAAAGAATGACATAAGTTTGAACAGTTGTTCCAGTTCAAAATGATTAATTTGAAAATAAAGGAAGTATTAGCAGTTTTTGTAGGAGAAAATTATATCTATTCTTTGGTATGTAAAAAAAAAATCAATTCAATTAACTAGGCAATTATCTTCTTTGAGCTTATTAAAATTTTTTATGCGATAATTTCTTTCCATAAATGAATCATAAAATGTGTACATTTTGTTACAAAGAAATGAAGGAAAATTGTATGTTTTTTAAAATGCATTTTACTTTTAATAATTAATTTATGTTCACTGATAATAAGAAAATTTTTTACTTGAATAGAAGGATTTACTGGGGCGCATAATTTAGTTTAGAATATCATTATGTAAATATAATTATTTATTAAATATTTAGTTTGGTAATGATAGCCTTACTTATGAGACAATAGTAAATAAAATTATTTCATGCTAATAAATAAAATTTTCATAAAAGGGTAAAAATATTGTTTACTGAATTTTAAATTTTTATTTTTTCTATATAATGAGTAAAACAATATTTTTAGAAGTTCTGAAATTATAAATTTGTAATTAAATAAAATGTTTTTAGAAATAATAGTATATTTAATAACATTTTCATACATGAAAGAGGCCACAGTAAAGTATATATCTGCATAAAATTTAAAAAGATCTCAATAATATTAACAGTAATTTTTGAAATGGTTTGAATACCTATTTATTATTTATAATCCTTTATCAATTAATTTCAGTATTTTATAGCGAAATTAAAATGAATACAGCATACATGAATAATTGCTAGCACATGATAATATTTCTTAAAGTCAAAAAGTAATTTTAATGATATTCTGTAATTTTAAATTCCTGTATTATTTTAAAAATAAGTATACAATTTTAAATATTTTTTAACCAATTTATTAAAAATGTTCTGACAACTATTCTTTAAATCATTTAAAATATAAAGGAATATTTATTCACTTTAATTTATTTTTATGAAATTAAGTTAAGCAGTTCGCATTAGTAGTCCCTCAAATTACATCTAATAACGATTTTATTTGCTTAAAAGCGAACAATTATTGGAAATAAAAGGTTCAGTAAGCATTAAATTTTACAAATGCCTTCTTAAGAAAGTGATTGTGCGTGGGTTTATAATTTAGTGCATAAATGCTATGACGAAATTCAATTAAATACAATGAATTCTCTCACAGAATAACCATTTCATTCTTTTGTTCATTAATGCACTAATTTTGGTTTTGAGTTTAGTAATATGTTAGTTGCCCGCATTTGCCATAAATAGCTTCCTTTTTCCTGTGTATTTATTTTGTTTGATGAGTTTCAGATTGCAATAATTGGTCTATTAGCTAGTAATAGAATTTAATATGCATGCAGTTCTTTACAAACGAATTCAGTATTAATAAAAATAAAAAAAATCATGCCATATTCAAACAAAACCACGTAATTGTTTTGAAATCTTTAACTATAAATGACTAACTGTGGTGAAGCCATTTGAAATGCATTAAATACTACAATAATTTTAAATCAAAATCATTGAATTAAACATGTAAATGTTTTTTAAGAAATGGTTTTAAATTTTGTTCACGTGAATTTTCACGTATTTGTTCACGTATTTGTATGCACGTTTTTCAAACATTTATAAATAAATTCTATAGCAACAGAATAAATGGAAAAAATAACTTAATGGCAAGCATGGGGTTTTAAAAACTATAATGTCTTTTTAAACTAAATGAAATATTGGTTTGAATTTTAAAAACCAAATAAACAGTTGATAATCAAGTAAATAATGTTGAATTATGATAAAAACAGTTTTATCACTAATTCAAAATCATTATTCTTCATAAATATTGTTTTCATTTATAGCAATGCATTTGAATCAAAATATTTTTAAACGTTTAATTTTTGTTTTCATTCCTTATGAATTCAAGTAAACAATACTGAATTAAAATTGTTTTACTATTAAAGCTACTTTAACTTAATGATCACTAATATTTTTTGAATATGATGTATACTATTTAAACCTTAGGGTGAAGTTCACAACTTTAAGCATATTTTCAATCACTTTATGAATTTACAGCATACTAAATAAGAAAAATCAAATTTACGAAGATAACATGCAATGTAAACAAGTGCAGAGTTTATATATATATTATATATATTTTCAAAAAAATATTTAAATTACCTTTTATTTTCCATACTATTTAATAGCTTAAAACAGTCTAAAGTTAATAAATTTATTTATTCAATACCTAATTATGAAAGAATACTTGTTTTTATTCGTCTTAATTCATATTGTTACCTAAAATTATTTATGATTTACTATCTATTTAATATGACGTCTTTGGCTTCAGAGTTTAAAATAATCGAAAGTTTATAAGTTACTAATTGTATACCAATACGTAACAATTAATTAAAATAAAGTTTGAATACAAATTTTATACATTGTTACATTTTGAAGGAATTTTATAAAGGTTATTTTTATCAAGTTATTGAAGTGACATAAACAACACAATATATTTTCTTAACTATCTCATATGTTCTTTGAATAAGGATTTAAATTAGTGGTAAATATAATTTAAAATGTTAGTCTTAAGCAATGGGGTATGATATAACTTTTATAATGACAACTTGCAGATAAAAATAATTATAAAGAAATTTTAATGAGATATTTCTGATAAAGAGTGCATTTTAATTTTATATGAAATTACTGATAAAATCTGAATAAATATTGCAAAACTGTAATTTAGGTGAACAATTTATTTAAAAAGCAAATTTAACTAGAGGGTAAACTTAAAATATCATCAGAAACATATTAAAATGAATAATTAAGATTTAAAGTAATTAAAAATATATTGAGAAACCAAACACAGACAGAATATTAGCAATTTCATATTTGGGTAATATTTCTTCTTTTAAATGGAACAATTAGTACAGAATATTTAAAAATATTTTAACACTTCTAAAACATATTCTAATAATTCAAGGTTATTCTGTAAGATAAAATAATTTTTTATAGACAAGAGGATTGATAAATAGTTTTAAATAGAGTATTTTTCTAGTACAAGAGTTTCTGAATGTTAGAAACAAATATTATGTTATGAATAGATCAGAGATTTAAAAGATTAATCTTGAGATTTACAGAAATTAATTTCAGGTACTTAAAACTATTTATTGTTAAAATTATTGTATATCTGCAACAGATAAAGTAATGTCATGCTGTTATTTTTCCTATTCAGAAGTTTAAAAATCTTATAATTTTAAGAAGTTTTCCAAATCGATATGAATGACAGTTTAATCTATCCAACATTTTCAGCTGAAAATGGAAAAAAAAAAGAATCCTTGAGAGCTCTAGAAGAATTAGTGGAATCTTTTATCCCGCCTTTGTATTTCAAGAGCGTATCACGGAAGATGGGAGATGAGAAAAGAGAACTAAAGAGAAAAGATTGGACGAATTGCAGCAACTGGTGCTTTTCGCGCGTTCTGTGACGTCACTGTGACGCTCCACCTGACTGCTATAAAAGCGCTTCGTTGTTGCGTTCCTGTGAATTTTATGGAAGTAACCGTACATTAGATCAGAAAAATCAATCATACAGCAGAAAAGAATACATTTACTTGAACAGTTTTCTATTTGAAGATTATCTCTTCACATTTCCTTCTTAAAACAACTTTTCAGGTAAAATATGATTTCTATTTAAAGAAAAAAAATTGCATTTTAAGTACGCTTGTTTTCATTATTTTGCAATTAAATTATTCATCTTAATTATTAATAACGGTATTATCAAAATAATTTTTTAAATTAAAAATCAGATTTTTCAGGCAATTTATTTGGTGTCTTTGTTGGCGTAAAATTTAAAATTTTGAAATTTTTTCTAATTTACCTCATTTAACATATATTCACTTATAAATGCCTGACCATTTTTCAGCCCCTCTTTCTTTCTTTAGAAATATATAATTAAATATAATACACACATATTAAATATTTCGTGCATATTTAAAATTTTAACTTTATATTATTTAAAAAATGCAATATAAAAAAGAAAAGTGATTAAAATTTCGTTTGTATGTATACAATATTTGAATGTTAAAGTTTTATTTAATAACACAGAAACTGTTGTTTTATTCTTTTATTTGTAACATTGTTTTTTACATAAAAATATTAATACTCATTTTTATTGGGTTGATTTTAAAATTTACCAATAATATCAAAAATATAGTATATATTATATATGTAGAATCATTAAAAACTTTTTAATTATTTGAATGTTTATTGGAAAAATTGATTCTAGTTTTTTAGATTTTATAAAAATTATTCGATAATACAATTAGTTTTATTTTTTCAATTTAACCACCTTACTTATTTTAATTATAGGCATTAGATTATGTTAGCTTTAACTTAAACAACTAAAACTAAAAATTGTGTTCTGTTCTCTATGGACATAATTACTGCAATATAATTTTGCACTACATTTCTGGAGTTGTTTGAGAAAAAATATTTAATCAAAAACTGGTTCATAAGTGTTGCAATGCTAAAATTCGAATACTAATAACTGTAAATTGTTTTTTGTTCTCTGTGAACATAATGATGGCAATATGATTTTGCGCTTCATTTTTGAAATTGACTTAGAAAAAATATATATGAAACAGATTCATAAGTATAGTAATGCTGAAATACCAACAACTCAGATGAAAATAATTTAGCTAACCTATAGCAAAAAATTTAGTGTTATTTTAACTTTTCAAAAAACTGTATCTATTAACAGAGAAGGCTGAAATAGTCATTTTAAAGTTATGTAATAGAAATGAATTTTGTTATAAATTACAAGAATTTTAAAAATGAATTGACGCGTAATTTTCAAGAAGCCAAACCAGCATTACAGGGAAGGATAACTTAAATATTAAGAAATTCCTATACCTTTTTAAGATCATTTTCAATTAAAATGCTTCATTTTGTAGGAGAATAATAAACTTATTAGGATTGTCTTAAAGACCTTTGGAAAAAATTACAATACGATTGCCAAATACTTCAAGATTAATATTGTTCTTGTAAAGTTGTAAGACTTAAACTGGTTGTACATTATTTCTCCAGTCGTTAGCAAAGAAATATTTTTCTCGTAAGCTTTCAATGATTTTCCCAATCCTTATTTTTTATTTCAACGGCTGGCACAGTTGGGTGACGAACCCTATGCCACAACAAGGCCAGAAACTTCATTTGTCGTTACCCAGCGGGCACCTGTGAACCAAGTCACGGAGGCGAGTAGCGTTGCTCGCGCCTTACCACCACAAACCCGTTTATAGGCTGGGGCACATTCATAAAACATCACAGAAGAAAGGACAGAGAAACAGAGAGAACAGAGAAGGAAAGAAATATCCATGCCCAAACCGGGATTCGAACCCGGGACCAACAACTCAGGAGTCAGGAACGATAACCACTCAGTCATTGGTCGACTCCCAATCCTTATTTATAATCTCATATTCAGTAGTATTTTCTTTCTCATTGGTTACAATTATTTATTTATAGAAAATTTCCTGAAAACCTTATAACCAAGAGAGTTTTGTAAATTAGCGATGTATATTCAAAAGTGAAATATCTCTAAATATGATGTAGAAAAGGAAAAAAATTTAAAATACCTCAATCATTCAAAAGTTAAATGACATAATAATTTGCTTATTGGGTTTTTTAGCTACATCAATTAGTAAATTTCGTCTGCCATTCTCAATCTATATATTTGTATATATGAATGAATATTTTTCTCTCTCCAGCCTACCTGAAATTCTTCTTTGTATCTTAATTAAAATTACTTTATTGCGATTCTAGTCTTCGGAATTACAGTAATTTGACACTGAAATATATATATCATATATATATATATATATACCATATATCAGTATATATATATCATATATATATGATATATAGCTATATATATAGTATATATATATATATATATATATATATATATACTATATATCTATTTATATATATATATATATCATATGATATATATATATATATTACAATTTTACGTATTTAATTATTGAGATAAAGAAATACTTTGAATTCTTAGTAATTATTTTTATATGCATAAGCATGAAAAATATTACGTTTTGAGCACTATTTAATTAAATATTAAGAATATTACTTTTAGAATTCAACATTGTAAACATATGAAAATTTATTGACTCCTTGTAGAAATTTATATATATATATATATATATATATATATATATATATATATATATATATATATATATATATATATATATATATATATATATATATATATATATATATATATATATATATATATATATATATATATATATATATATATCATATATATATGTATATATATATATATATATATATATATATATACGTATATGTATATATATATATATATATATATACATATATATATATATATATATATATATATATATATATATATATATATATATATATATATATATATATATATATATATATATATATATATATATATAGGGAAGCTTCGATTATTTTGATGATAACGCAGAGAATGCTTTTAATAATAATATTGCACTTTTTTCACACAATGTCTGTTAGAATGTTTCTTATGTGATAAAAATACAACAAGGAACGGAACAAATTTTATAAGTTCAAAGATGTAGAAAAATATTTTGACAATTACCATGAAATAAATTTATATCTTATTTAAAACACAAATGTAACGTTTTCTCCAGTTTTTTTATATTTTTACATTAAATTGGCAGATACGAATTTATTGAATTTTTACAAAAAATGAGGTAAATTTCATGACTTCCGAAAATAGAAAATCATTAAGTAATTTTGGAAAGATTTATACCTATATTATGTCATCAGTTTAAAAAGTATTTAATATTTATATGTAGAAAACAATGGGATTCTTAAGGTTTAAATTTTATAAGAAAAAAATTATATCGCTTATAATTTATAATGATTTTCAGATAAATAAAGTGATAAATGCAGGAAGTTTCATGGTAAAAATTCTAATATTTCATATTTTGCATAAAAATCTGAGTTAAACAAAAATATCAAAATCTAAATGTCTAAATTTCTAAATTAATGCAGCTACTTATATTAGCATTTCTTCAAGCCTTGAATATTAATAAATTACAATGCAAAAATAGGGTTGAATATTGAGATCATTGAAATCATGCATTCTTGTATTCCACCTAGTTCTTTGCTTATATTTTGTTAAATATTTTAAAACTAATGTATTTCACTTTTAAATTTCCATTTAGTTTTATTCCAAAACCTAAGATTATGATGATTTTCCTTCACTTTTTAGCTAGTGGTTAATTTTTAATTACAATAGATTTTGATAGTTTATTCGCCTGATCAACAAGAAATGAAGAAATGGGTAGAAAATAAATAAATAGTACTTTAATTATTTTTAGTTATTTTCTATCCATTGATAATTTTTCTTTTCTAATGTGTGAGTGATTTTTTTTCAGAATTTAATTAATTATACTTTTTGAACTGGTGCACATTGGATTACTGCTGTTTCTTTTCTGTTTTCTCAGAAAACTAGATAACTTAGTTTAAATAATTTATTTATATATTATTGTATAGAAATATAAATGCGACATTTGAAGAAATTATATACTTAATTAATATGCTCGAATATATACATAGATATATATGTGTATGATTGTTTATGTATATGGATTTATATAAAAATATACTCACATGTAATATATCTAAATATTCGGCAACCTCAAAGTTTTATTTCGTTGAAAACACTGTTTACTCATTTCAAATAATTAAGGAAAAATTATGTAATAGAAAGATTTAAGAACTAAAATATGACATTTTTATTTGACTTATTTGTTAATTATTTCGTCATCTGTCACAATAAAAACATTTAAATCAAACCATAATATTTCATTCCAATTCGTATGTTGTCGTACGTTATTGCGATTCCTACTTATTATTTTTTCCATTTGAAAAATTGTACATTTTGATCAAGTGAGAGCAAATGTGATACCTTATTGAATACAAAATTTTCTACATAATATATGCAAGGAAATATGCTTAATACTGATATTAATACAGTATAAATTTTGGAATGCATAATTCATCTTTTTGTGCTCGGAGCAATTATTTTTTAATCACATACTTTATGCTGAACACCTTGCGGTAAAAATTCTGCGGGCAGCATTTTTAAAAAAATGAATTTATTTCGTAAAAGATTAAGGTATAAAGTATTTCACAAACGATTAAGGAACAACAACTTGATATAGATGATCTTATATGACTTCTGAAACTATGTAATTTCTTAATTTGATAGCTGAAATAAAACTGCTTCTTATTAAGGTATTTCTTGAATTTGAAATTTTAGACCATGCATTTTGTTCTTTTATGTTCAATAGAGATACTAAGGCTCTATTGAGCCTGTAAATATACATAGAAAAAAAATCCCAAGAATATCATAAAGCGATACTTCTGTTAATAAGTTTTCCATTTTAAATAAGGATATATAATAAAATGTATAATTTCTATTAGTATGAAATTAGAAAAAACTTTGAATCCTTATGAGGCACTTAAAATTATGATACCAAACTTTCTGATTGCTTATTAAGTTAATCTTTTGAAAATACTACAATGAATCCTGTTTTCAGTAAGCAGAGATGCAGATAGTTTTTGACTCTTATTTATGTAAAAAGATTATCATTTTTCATCACTCTTTATCATACATGAATCAATTTTGAAAGAAGTGTGTCTGTTATAATTTGAAATCATACCAATAGATTTATCTGAATAGTTATCAAATATCGAAAATGTTGTAAGTTATTGATGGTTTCATGAAGAAATCAACCACTACGGAAGCTCAGACATTAACTGTGTACTTTGATCACAACCGTAATGTGATTAAAAAGTTTCGGTATATTTTGAAATGTGAGCTTCGTAAGAACCACAATAATCCTCTTTAAATTATCAAAGGTGCCTCCCTGCCTGTCTTGTGGTCAGAGTGCCTGACTACGGATAGGGAGGTCCTGAGTTCGAATCCCAGTTCAGGCATGGATGTACTATCCATCCTGTCTTTATCCTTTCTGTGTATGAATGTGTTGTAAATGGTTGTCTACCCTATAAATGGGTCCCTATGCCATGTGTGTACTGAGGAAGTCGGACTAAACACCAAAATATGGTTAAGTTGGAAAAGTGGAGCAGCGCACCTCTTTTTTTCAGCCTCTAGCTGGCACACGACAACAATTATCAAAGAATTGAAAACCATAAAAACAAAAGTATCAAATTATCAATCTGATCTCAGGGAATATTACACCAATCATTAAGTAAATTTCTACGAAATTTTGGTAGACATGTGGGAGGGGGTTGACGAGCTGCAATTCGTCAGCCAATTATGTCCCACACATGCTCTATAGGATTCAAGTTCGGAGAGTATGCTGGACAGTCCATACGATTGATATCCTCCGATTCAAGGCTTTCGTCTACCATGTTTGCAAGGTGAGGATGGGCGTTGACATCCATAAATAGAAATTCTGCTCCCATGGCGCCCCGAAACGAACGTACATGTTGTTTCAGAATGGCATCCCGATAGATGTGGCCAGTTATGGCGAGAGTGAGCTGCGGTTAGTGGAACGCATCTGACAGGCCCGCGAGAATATAGACAAATGTGTCCTAAGCGTCTGTACAGGATCTGCCTTGAAATTGTCATGCCAGTAGCTGAAAAGAGCTAACGAGACAGGTCTAAAGCTACACTCCGTCTGTTTCTTTTGGCAGTAACTGCCAAGTACCGGTTCTCACTTGGCGTTGTAACTCGGGAGTGACCTGTGCTGTAACGTCTACTCACATTTCCATCGTCTTGGAACCTTTGCCAAAGTCTGCAGATGACACTCTGGGCGATTCCAAGTTCTTCGGATACTTCCAGCTGGGTATATCCACATTCCAGACGGTGGATAATTTTAACACGTAAAACATCATCCAAATGTATCATTTGTGCCATAACTATGTGGTTATTGTACTGAAAGGCTTTTAAAGCGCTTGTGAACAATTTTACTTAACTGTAACCATTCCTTATATACCCTTCTCTTACACTTTCGTCATTGTGATGTACAATTGGTGCCATCTGGTGGTTACTTGTAGTTTGCATATTATTCTTCAAGATGTATGTGATAATTCTACATGTGAAATTTTTATTTTAGAGTTCAATTTCTGTGTGATTCTGAATTATCCTTAATTTATGGACATGAGTGTTTTTGGAAATTGTAATTGGTTTGAATTTATAGTTATCAATAATATCAAAGCTTAATATTTGTGTTTGATTATTTTATTCTCAATATTAAAAGTCCTATTTAAAATATTAATAATTTTAGATATAAAATACCCATAATTTTTGATAAATCATCTGGTCAAATTATTTTATATTTTAAAATTTTATAATTGTAATAAGTATTGACTCACAATTGATTGAAATATACGTTTTCTGCATTTCTAGAAGTTTATATCCTTTACAAATTTTTATTAAAAGTCTCTTAAGAAATTCCACAAAAACATAATACAATACAAGTGATATTTTTAAGCGCAAAAAATTGTTTTGACTGCAGTGGATATTTCATGCAATGATTTCACTGTAATCTAAATGTTATTTAAAAGTTTACACTTAAAATAAATTGTAGAAAGATAAGATGTAAACTCTAGCGATGAATTAAATCATCTAAAATTTGTCTTTTGATTAAAATATATAAGTTATAGTATCACTGTATTTTGAGAAAGAAAGCATATATTTCAGAGTAAATAAAAAGTATATGCAAAGAGATTTTTATTTTGTTATCATAATATAACGTATGCTTTATTTTCTAAGATATGATGATTTCTTTTATAATTACTAAAATACAGCGATGGAAAATGTATTTTTATAAAACTATATAAACAATACTTAAAAAGGCGAATTCCATTACTTCAGATTCTACAGTTTAAATTTATAAATATTTCTAAGTTTATTTTCATTATATTTTATCGACTACTAATTTTTTTTGTAGCATAATTTATCTTTCAATGTTTGACGATTGAAAATTCTCCGAAAACTGAGTGTTTAAATAGTTGGGTTGTTTTAAGCATTTAGTATAAAAAGCAAATGGTTTAATAAAAATCATTTCTAATGAAGCGCTTTGATAAATAAAATTGAGAAATCAAGTAAATATCTATCTTTATTAATCTCATACAATAATAATATTTAGTATGATATTGTTTGAATCCATATTTTGCAAATTTAATAGTGCTCATAACTATGTATGTAAATACATATTTGGTAAATATATATCAGGAAACTGTCCTTAAAAACTTGGAAAATGAATAATTTATCTAATATTTTCTTGTTTCATATGTATACCAAATTAATTGAATAAATAGCAGTAAAATAAAAAGATAATTACTTATTTTTGCTTAGTTTTGTTGAATATAAATACTGAATAATTTATTCATAAAACTAATGTTGTGCCATAATTTATATGAAAAATTTGAAATATATTCATAATTTGATATTTTGGTAATGATAAATTAAAATGAAACTACAAATAATAAAAATGCATTTTCTAATAAATATTATCTGATTAAGCATTTTGTAAAATGTTTTAAGCTTTATCAAAAATATACATATATCTATTTATTTTACAACTTAATAAAATGCTTAATTGATTACTTATGCTATCTACACATGTCACGTAATCATAATTATTTGAAATAGTAATTTATTACTCACGAGAAAAATAAAAGTAGAACTAAAAAATATAAATACAGATAAATATTTTTAAAATTAAAAAAAATTTTGTACTGTATTATTTATTTGAATCAAGTAAATTTCAAAATGTATCGTATTTACATACATTAGTATTAGAAAAAAATTTAAATTTTCTACACCACATTAATTCCATAATTTTTTTTACAGAGAATTGTATTTTATAAAACTTCTTATATTTCCACAATTTGCATTTTTTTAAAAATTGTGTTTTCGTTATTAGAGTTTTAAGCAATGTAAATGAGATACTATTTTGTGAAATTAGCATTTATATTTATCTTAGAATTCTGTAAATCTCTATACATACTTTCGTAATCCACAGTAGTATCACATTGAAGCAAATATTTAAATATTTGTGATTGGTTTTATTGTGAATTATTTCATCTCAAAAACACTAATTGTTATAAAATCAAAAACACTAATTGCGTTTAAAAATTAATCTAAATTTTGATCATTGAAATTAACAATGTATTGGTATCCTATATTTAGTGGTAGTTTAAAAAACTATTTTATTCTGCTATCTACAAAATTGTGCTTATTTTGAGTAGATCATCAATCCCCAAATGTATTTAACATTAAAAAAATAGTATATGTTTATGTGTGGTGTTTAAATACTGATCATAGTATATTTTTGAATTCTTTCTCTTTCAAAATTCTAACTACGTATAATACTTACAGTTATCTACAGAAAAATATTCTTTGATATGTAACATATGAAAATGTGGAGAAGTTAGGAAAATATTCTTAAAAAATTATTACATTTGTTCCGTGATAACTCAGGTTAAATCATAATTATAACTAAAGAATAAATGCATTTTGAAACGTTTTAGTGAAACTATTCAGTAAAATTCTATGTTACTAATTAGTTTTGATTTTGTATTCAAATAATTGTTTGAGTCACGCTAGAAAACAATAACATCAACTTATATTTTAAATGATACCTTAAGTACATTTTAATTAACTGGTCTATTAATGGTTTACATTAAAATATAGTTTATTCGAAACAAGAAAAACACACACGAACATTATTTAAAATTATTTATTTAGTAATATCTCTGTTTGAAATAGGACTTATTTATTAGAAATTCGTGCATAATTCGTGAATAAATTTGAAAATATCATGAATACTTGAAAGTTAATTTTAAATATGCTTTTTTTATACTAAAAATTCATTTTTATTAAACTATTTTCTATGAAAAGGTGAAGGATTAGTTAATTTATTGCTTTATTCAATAAAAATAAACTAATATTTTATTTATAATTTAAGCAACAAAACATTTTACTGAAAACATATTGACTCCAAAAAACTTCAATAGATAAGCATTTAGAGAAAATACAGCAGTTTGTTGGAACATGATCACAGTGAGTATATAGATTATTTTCCATCAAAAATGATTAAAAAATGACCAATAAATGACGGTTACACTTTACTCTGAGAATATTTAGAGAAATAAATAAGCTATATAACACTGAGAGAAAATAAATACTGGCTGGTTTAAGTTTCTGCAAGAATAGAGAGTCCACGTGAACCGCGTAGTCAAATTACCTTACTAACTACCATAACAAAATTCCGAAATCAGCTTGAGGTTAATAAAAGATCTACTTCAATGAATAGGCTATTGAATATAAGGGGTACTTTTTGTGGAAACGAGAAGTTAAATGGAGCGTACTGAATTGATAGGACATCCATTAGCAAGCAAACACTGTTTTATTGACTGTAATAAGGAAAATTTGGCTGCGAATTTATCAATAAGAAATAGTAGTTCTTGGGAACTTGGCAGAGTAAAGGGACTTCTATAGACGCCTATCTGGAATATTCTGCTTGGAATCTTGAATCTGAATATCTGTACAAGATATAAGCATTTTATTAAGATTTATCTTTAGATGAAGAGGAAAATAAATGTTTACTATATGGTTGATTTCACAAATAATTAATTCCACTTTTCACTGCATGATACAGTCAATATGCGAAGCAATTATATCATTGGGACATCAAGCTCCTGTGGTGCAAAACTGTGACATTTCTTTTTTTCGCGGGGTTGTTCAAAATGGTTTTGAAGCATCCTTCATTCAGAGAGCTTACTTTCCTGAATAGTATTATTATTAGCTTAACCGAAAAATCTGTTCAACCTTGCAATGAGGCATCTTTTGTGAGATCACATGACGTAGGCTTTTGCGACATCACATTTACCTGCAAAAAAGATGATGCTCTCACTTTCATTGTATTTTCTATATGTGGCAGACTTTACTCCGAGAAATATTAAGTTTTGACAATTCTTGAAGTCTTGTGCGTACGCGGCTTCTTCAGCCACATTCATGAAAAGGAATGGTGCTATTTGAGGATCCGTAGGTGTCCTTGAAACTCAAATGTTACAGTTATCTTAATAGGCATATTAAAAGCTTCAATTTAAGGAATATCTTATGTTGCTCTTTTAAGTAAAAAATTCTGTGTACTTTTATTGTTCTTTGTCTAATTGTCTATTAGTGTTTGCTTAATTTACATAAATTGCCTAAGGCACTGATTGAACTTATTCTATATGTTATATATGAATTATTTGGTTTCCTGTTAATGGAAAGAAAAATCAGTATTTTTCTGTGTTTGTATGTGTGTCTGTGATCATACTTTTACTTTATTCAATATCTTATAACCATTTATTTTATGTTGAATTTTATTTAAAGAGTGTTTATATGAATATATAACCTCCATATGTATGTAAAAATCACATATACTTACATGTAAAAATTTATCCATATGTGCACACATATGTATATTATAGACATTTATACATTTATAAATGCTTAAATATGCAAATAGAACTATTTAAATAATAAATGTAAAACTATTAATAATACCAAGTGTGAGATATATCGATAAAAAACTTTATGGTTAAATAGATTATTATCATGAAGCTATTAAATTTAATGTTTGCGGGGTAGTTATTTTATTGACTAATAACATATAAGAAAGCTGGAAGTAGAATAGAAACGTAATTTAATCCAGTTTTTTGCTTGGGAAAATTGAAATATTCTACGCACATGCTTCATAAGAGTATGAAATCTTGTTGTTGTTGTTGCTTATCCTCCATGTCTGACGGAGTCAGACTAGATCCACGAGTTCGTTGACTGTAAGGAAGTCGAAGACTAAAAGAGAATTGCTAAAGAGATCCTCCCTAGAGAGACCCATACAATCCAAAAGATGCTCAGGAGAAGCCTGATGATTTTGGCACTTGGTGCAGGTGACGAAAGGTTTCCTGCCCTCGTTGAAAGGGAGGCACTTAATATGACCGCTAGCAAGTCTTGAGAGAACAGTCCGGGTATGAAATCTTAAAAAATGTAACTGATTTGTATTACTATTTTCTAATCATTATCATTACCTAATCTTATCATTATTTTCTAATGACTGCCATTAACCATAATAAGATTGTTAAGTAGATAGCTGTATTTTTATGTATGTTAGTATTGTAATTAATTAAAATATTTTATTTGAAAAATTTAAAATAATTTTTTTAAAATTAATTACAATAGTTTTTTGAGAAAATAAATATCATTTAGTTTAAACAGCGAAAATAATTTTATGACTTTTATAAAGTGTTAAAATCGGAATCTTTTCATGTGGAACTAAATCCATACTTTTAAAATAATTTTCTTTTAAAAAATACTTTTTTTATTACTGAGCAATATATTTTACTAAAATTTAAAAGAAATGTATGAAGTAATTATATTCTTACAATTAAGAATTCATGCAATCCTGCATAATAATTACAATGACACTAAAACAAATGATTTTAAAAGTTATGTCAAATTATTAATTTGAAATTATTTACTTAGAAACGTATCTTTTTAGATTTTAAATGAAAAAACTTAAAACTAGTTTCAGTATGAATTTAAAAATAAATATCACGAAAAAACTTTGCTCTAAATTTTTTCAGGAAATAAAAAAATATTTTTGACACTATATTATTTGCACACGATGCTGGATTAATCTCAGACGTCGGATACTTTATTTATGTGAAGTTAATTATGTTTTAATTTTTTTCTCTCTAAAGTGCTAGAACATTTTGATTAATGTAGCTAAATTAATACAAAAAATAATATTTACAAAATAAATGAGTAAATTTCTTTTATGAACATGAATAGTTAAAAAATTATTTGTTTTTTATATTTTTGAATGCTTCTTTAACATTTAAAATATATCCTTTATAATTAAGATGAATGTAAATTTATGCATTTATGGCCATGACACTATAAAAAGAAAACAAAGTTTAACAATATTTCACTTTGAAAGAATCTAAATATTTTGCATTATTTAATATTAACAAAGATATATTTATCTTTGTTAATATTAAATGTCACAAAAGTTCAAATGTCATGTTCATAAATAGTGTTACATTAGAAAAGTGACATTCATTGTTTGGTTTTTAGTACAATGCAAAACATTTAAAATATGAAGAAACTAGTTGGTTATAGATTATAGAAATTCTTCTACTAGTCGTTTGTTGTAGTCGTTTTTGCTTAAAAATTCCATTATTTGAAATGGCTGTTTCTTTTTCTGTTATGGAAGCTTTGTCAGATTTATGAAAATTCTTCTTTATGGATTGTTTAATATCCTACATAGAGTAACAATATTTCAAGAATTGTTTCTATACATGGTGAAATATATATGTACACGTGTATTTTATAAATGTAAACCACGCAATATAAATATCATTATTTAAAGATGACACAGAGAGTGAAATAGGAAGATTCCACATCATCTATCCACTTTTATTTACTGTTTTCTTCTATTAGTAGAAGGAAACTTATCTTTGATTTAACATTATGAAGGTGTTAGGAAATCCCCATTTCCCTTTACGGCTCACAGCTTGTTATTATCGAGCGTTGAAAAGTCCCTAAAATATTGTATCATGCTGCACTCCAAGAGCTAATCCTTTACAAAAGTGCGCAAGCTGCTCCCATGAGGAAAATTTACTGCAGACATATTTGAGCTATTAAGTTTATTGTAACAATAAGTGTTTTTAATGTACTGAATTGAGTGACTACATAGAATTGAAAAATTAAATTAAATAAGTTATTTTATCAGAGCAGCCAGAAATTTCCTATTGTTCTAACACTCGATTCTATTCAATACTTATAAGCCAGTCATTGTAATTTGTGTGTACATATGTAGTGTATATACTAATATTTGCTATCTAGTAGTCTATTCTATATAAAAAATTAATCTTTTTGAACTATTTAATGCTTCAAAATAACATATTCTTCATATTGTCTATTTGTACTCCAATGTCTAAGGATTATTAAAATATTTATAAAGACAATAACTTTGATAAAATGAGTTATAAATTAATTTATTAACTAAAATAAAGTGTATTTGCATCATTAGTATCTTATGTATCTGTGTAGCATTCACTATAAAGAGAATCCAGTTCGCAACATTAATAAATGACAAAATTTCAAATTATACTGAGTTAAAATGTTTTAATTTACTTCATTATAAAATTACAATGTATTTTTAATTCGTCAATTAATTTTACTGCATGAAATAAAAATAAAGTTTGTTTAACTTTACAATGCAGTGATTTTACATTAATATTTCTGTTACTTGAATATTTTATAAAGCATTTTGTTGCACACAGTTGAACAAATTTTGCATAGTTAATTCCATTAACAAAACAATTTATTAGAAATTCAAACTTATTATTTCATTTATTTGATAATTATATATTCATAGTTAAATTATAGTTTTGAATTTCAAAATGTGCTTAAAATATGCTTTTATTATTATCTTAAAAAGTAATCATATCTATTTAGATTTGAATTCTCAAAAGAATTTTTAAAAATGATTGGTTCGAAGGAAGAATTTTATCTAACGTACGAATTCTTATCATAAATTGGGATTCAAGAATAATTCATAAATAAAAGAAAATTTAGGCTGTAACTGATATAATCACAATGATTATTGATACCATGACAAATTAATAAGATTTTTGTAATTTAACTTTAACCCTAGATACTTCTTATGATTACTCAGCAACACCAGCTATAATATCCAACATTTGGCAAATGAAGTTATGCAAATAATCAAACATTTTAGTGTTTGAGAGAGAGAGAGAAAAAATTTCTCAAAAAAAGAAATTACAGGATTGGTTAAACTTTTGCATGAAAAAGTAACTGAATAATTGAAAACAGTAAATTCTGTTTACTTGTCTTAATTTTTCTAAATTGTTTTTCATATCAAAAGCTATAATCTTGAAAAAATCAATTGTTTTTTTAAGATACAGATGGTGTGTTTATTTGTAATTTAAGAATATGTTTAGTAAATTACTCATTTGTACAGATTGAAGCTGTATTTTGCTTCTTTTAAAACACAAAGAACTGTCACATTGTCCTTTGTATAATATCCTGATGTATCTATTAAAAATGACAATCCTTTGAAACATCAAGCCAAATTTTATTTTCATATATACAATTTTATATTTTCTGTTTACTTCCGTAATTTAAGAATTTCGTTTTCCAGTATCAATTGAAATATAAACAAGGTCTTTAATGCATTCGGAAAAAAATTGTCGAGCAAACATGCAATTGTCGAATAAATAAATTTTGAATGACAATACAATTAGTAATGAAAAATATTAGTCACTTCAAATAAGCTGTTTTGCATGCATTTTTTGGAAATAACTCTTTGCGTAGTCACATAAAACGTCCATATTACATTACATTAACGTCCACTACTTTCAGACTCTGTAAGGTCCATCCCTTTTTATTCCTTGAAGCTGGTTATGTTTTATTGAAATGTTGATTTGCATTCGATTTAGAGTTTCCAAGTAACACTAAAAATTATTTTGGCGTATAGTAAGTGTCATTCGATTGTTCATAAATCTTAAAAAAGAAAAAAGGGATGCATAAGTTATGGAGAATAATAGAGAAGACAAAGAATTTAATAATTTTTTTTTGAAAATTTACAAACAATGTTCAAATATTTTCACAAACAATGAAGTTAAATTTGTCAAAGAAACTAGTTTAGAGACTTATTAACTTTCTAATTCTGAAAATATGAGTGGCAAATGATAGTTTATTACATTATAGTGCGTGTAATATGACATAAGCTTTGTTTCCTATGTTATTTAAATATTTTGCACATTTTAAAAACATTTTCATCAAATATTAATACATTAAATAATTTCATAGCTAACAAACGCTTTTTTAAGTTGCCATCATTATTTTTACAATGTTTAAAAATTAATTTTGTTAAAATTAAATAACGAATTACAGAGATTACGATATTTCGTAGAATAGATTACTTATTGCAGATCAAAGAAATGTAGATTTTAAATGTAGTTATCAGAAATATGTTGAAGTTTTAATAATAATAAGATTATACACTTTGTTATATGAAATCGCAATATTTTATAGGTACAAATTAAAATAAATAGAATCCTATTCAGAATTTTTCAAAGCAAATAGTCAAGTAGATGTTTAAGAGCTAATAATGACGGATATTACTTGCAGTATTTATTTGAAAGGAGTACTCACACTTAAAAGAATAGAAATATAACAATTGCTTACCTTTCAGATATTAAAGCTGTTATGGAGAATTAATGAAAGCATATTTTCGCTTTAAAATATCAGCCTTGTGTTAAATGAAAAATTAAATGTTCAAAAGGATATTAGAATATTTTCATTTGTAAATTCAAACAAATATGTCAAATAAACATTGAAGTATTTTATAAAGAACATATATATTGTCAAAAGAGTAATAATTTTAAATCATATTTTAGATATTTATACACAAATAATTATAAGTTATTACGAATAAATATTTTGCCAAATGTTAAATTATTAGCGAAGATGGAAAACGTATTTTTCATTTGCTATGAATAAATGCTACAGACAAAATATTGTGACAGGAGATGTTTGTATTAGAAAATCTAAATATTTCTTCTTATAATTTGACTCTATTTTAAGAAAAGGTAACATTTTGAAGTAGATCTCGCATAAAGTTATCTTATAAATCAAAAAATAAAACATTTCAAGTTTTTATCATGGTGTTTTTAAGTTTATAGAGAAAAAACTGCTTAGGATATTTGTTTATAATGAACTAGCATAAGACACTGAGTGGTATCATACCATCAGCGCATTTAATTATAAAGTCATGAAAGATGTTTTATTATTTTCAAGAAAACTCGTAACTACAATATGATAAATCTAATTTAAAACTTACAAAGGTATATTCTACCAAGCGCTGCTTTAAACCACGCTGCGAAATTTATGTTAATTATGAGCTAATATTGGGATTACTGAGCATTACACTTAGTTGGGTCTAGTTTTTCCAGTTAGAGTGGATGTTTCGATCTGGATCTAATTTGTTTTAATTGTTCGCAAAAATTGTTTCCAGGCGTTTATTGTGGATTTAATCAATTAATTTAGGAGGATGTTAAGCAAATTAATTTTATTTTTAATTATACATTATTCATTAAATTCGTATACTTTAAAGTTTTTGAACACGATTCCAGCAGGTCTAAATTGATCTTAATGGTAGGAGGTGGTTTTACAGCAAAAGGTGGTTCTTCAATAATGTCAAGACATGTGTGGTTCAGACTGATGCTGTTTCTGATGTCTTTGTCGTATTGAAGTGTGGAGGATCTTTTTAACCTCTCCCTGTTGGTCCAGGCACGGAAAGTGACATTTGAGATGTAATCCTCGTTATTGCTCCTGATTTTGTTGGTGAATTTAATGGTGTCCAATTTTCGTCTGTTTCAAGTGGTGTGAGACTGCATTCAGTCTCAGCACACAGGTTATTAGTTGAGGAAACTACACCTGTAATGAGTTTGGTTGCTCTGTATTGAATGGGAGCTCTGCACAGGAGTTCCACTAGATCCGAGGCATCTCTTCAATTGCATCTCTGTTGCCTTTATCCTCTTCAGCATCAACCTCAACTGCTGCCATGACACCCTCTATATCGAAAAAGCTGAAGATGTGGCCAGGGCAGTGCTCCATGCTTTTGGTACCATATGACTTGTATTTTTTTACCTTTACTTTTCTTTTTCATTCTCTTTGCACTTGTTACATGACACTCCAACAATAACAACAACAACTTTAATGATAGAAATATTATATTGTACGCTTTTAAAATATATGACTTTATGCAAAGGCACGCATCTGCAAACGTGATATATTGGCATTACAAAGAATTAAACTAACCATGCTGTACTCCAAGATCAACCTTAATTCAACTATTCATTCTATGTGATGATATTGTTTGTCTATTATTTTACTATAAAGTAATTCCTAGTTCATGGTCCGGGTTAGAATAATTAAAAATATATGACTATCTTAATTGGGAATCAAAACTTCTAAATCTCAATAACTTAGAACATTTGTTTCTTCAAACGATGTATATTTATAAAATTATTCAAATTCCGCTCCAAGAAATTATTTCATATTAAACCATTGTTTATAATTTTATATTGATAAATATATTTAATTCTATAAACTAAACTATCTGTAGAATCTTTCTTCATTTTTGTCCTTTGCATTGCTTTGATAGATACTTGTATTTGTTACACTAGCTATCAATTTATATTTTTTTAAATAGTTGTGTTTGAATTATAAAAGTGTTGGATTTCAACTATGTTTATTGGAAGCAAAAAAGATTTTGAGTGTTATATTATTTGTTTATCAAATTTAACTATAAATTCTCTTAATGTAAAATATTTTAATGAATCAAAAATCATTTATAAAAGATGTAAAAAGTGAAATCCTAATTTTCACCTTTTTCTATTAGTTTTATGAAATAAATATGAATGTTTTACTTTAATATATTTCTATAAATAGGAAAATGAAATTCTTTTATCATTATTGAAAAAGTTAAAATAAAAATAATTATTATTCTGAAAATATTACAGCTGTAATAATTTGTGGAGTGTAGATTGTGTTAATATAAAGAAGAAAAATTCACTTATAATACACGATGATTGTTAAGCAGTTTGTATACAATTTACATAGTTGCTTGAAAAATAAGAATAATATTTTCAAATTCTTATTTTTCAAATTATTTTATTCCTTTAAAATCAAATTCAAAATTTCCGAAATCAAACAGGTAACGCTTTTAAATTTTTATTTGTTCATATTTATATTTTTATTTGCTAATGTACTTCTATTAATCATCGAAAATACATATTTCTAAATTTAAACATTTATTGCTTTTCAAATATATTTATTTTAAATTTCAGCCTACTATTCTTTGTTTATACAATTTCAATATTAATTTTTTTACTTCAAATGCTACTAAGCATCTTTTTTCACATATTCTCATTAGTGACTCTTTTTATAAAAAATAATCGATTTAAAAAAGTACTACTAGAACAAAGTACTTCAGCCAACAAATTTCAAAGAGTTCTTAAAACGTGCTTTTGAAAAGTTATTGAAAAATCGAAATTCAGCAATGATTTTCATGCACACTTAAAACATAATTCCTAACACTTTTGTTTTAGTTTATATAAGGAGTTTTGTGAAATTCTTCTAGAAAAAGCTTCATGATTTTTAAAAAAACTAGTATTTGAATTGCTTTAAAAAATGTTTAGTTTTTATAGTTTCTTTTTTACAGCAAATAATTTAAATGAAATCTTGTTTTAAGTAACGTTTGCTTTATTATAATGACATTTAATTACTTATATGAACTTATCAAAGTAATTTTTGCTTAAATATGAATTTTCAGATATAATGAAACTAATATTGTGTCGCTATGTCCAAACATTTTGAAAAAAATTATTATAACTTAAAATTTATGTGATATAAAATATGAGAGTCTATATAACAAATTTTATGTTCTCTGAAAGAGATGCAGAAGTGTTTTTTTTGTTTAACTAATATAATATATTCAAAGCTTATTTATAAAATAATTTATCTTTACTCTATAAAACACATTACAGCATTTTAAGGAAATAAAATTTTTGAAAACAAATAATTAATTAATAATAAACTCATATTTACTTTTTTCCTATTTATATATTATATTTTCACAGAATATTTGAGTTGTAGATATCGCTGAACAGTAGTAATGTTCACCTTTTTTAGTTATTACATTTAACGAACAAGATACATTGGTAGATCTCTGTTATTTAGAGACACCATTTTAATTAATATAATGATAAAACTATTTACTGATAGATTTGGATTTTATTCTGTAAAAATACTTGGTATGAATAATGTATAACGTTTAATATTGAACTCTGTTTTCAATTAATATGATTTCATGTTAGAAATTACCTGAGCATTTATAAATCGTAGCTCTAATCATTTTAATATTACTTATTTGGAATGCAATTATTAATTAAGATTATCTTAGGGTATATAAATATGTTTGACCTATATATTATTGTGTTTCTATATAGAAAATTTGAAATCATTTTTGAGTTTAGAGTTTCTTAACTATTTTGAATCATACCAACAGCCTGATGTCAGTAAATGAAAAGTAATACCTAATGAGAAATTACAGTAGACTTTTTAAATAAATTCTTTAGATATTATGTGTTTTAAATAAACATTAATTTTATAACAAAATAAAATATTTTAAATATTTATTATTCTGTATTTTTGACTATATATATATTATTTTATATAATTTCTTTCATGTTATGCATTACTTTTGAAATTGTTAATCTGTTTTATTGAAAAGCCAATATTTCATATTCCAAAATTATTTTAATATTATAAAGAATAATATAATATATAATTCTTTATAATACTATTTTATTTAAGAGTATTTTGAAGAAAAGTAAAATTAATAAATAGAGTTAATCTTATAATATAAATTTTGCAAGTTTCATTATTCTTATATATATCATCAAAATGTTTTATGTCTGAAATTTTTGAGAATGTTAATTGTTTTCAATATTTTGTTTGATTGTATTTAATGTACAAATAAAATTCCTCAAACCAAAAAATTTCTTAGAGCTTAAATTATTTTAAAGTATTATTTATAGATAGTCATAATTTTTTGTATCTTCAATCCACAATCATAAAAGAAAATGAAAATTATTTTGCTTAAGTTTATATATTTATATTATCTCTTGAACTTCAAATTTTCGAAAGTTTGTTAATATATTGTCTCTCAAAATACTTGAACTTTAATTTATTCACGAAATGTCTACTTTAGTAATATCTATTTTACTACTTAAACTTCAATTATAAACTTTGAAAAGAGTAGTTTGATAAATTTATAAATTTTTAAAAAAAGTATTGAAATTTCTGATTAAATTTTCTTTAAAACCGTAGGAATACAAACTTTGGAGTGGATCTAAATGCAATAATATGAAGTAAATTACATCGAAGCTTACAAATGATATTTAAACTAGATTTTTTGAATAATTTTTCAAACGACCTGTGTCATATATTATGTAGAACGGCTAAGAGAAACTATGAACATATTGCATATACTATTTGTTTGAAAATACTTATGATAAATTATTACATTATAAATTTCTGGAAAAAAAGATTAAAAATACCTTCTTTTTAATTTCATATTTTGTAAAAATCTAAGGAATTTTCAAAGATTCCAATAGTTCAAGATTCCAATAATTTATTTTCATTTTTTATATTATAATTTTTCTATAATACATCAATCATCTACATAAATTCTTCTATAATACATCAATATTGTTTTAAAACATAGGATTAACTGTATTCTATAAAATTGTTAATTCTTAATAAAAACTTTACTAAATATCAATTTATAACAAAAAATTAAATATTTTGTAAAAAATGGTAAGCTGTTTGGGGATATCAGGATTATCAATATTTAGTGGAAGATTTTAAATTCATATGAATTTTTCCAATGAACTCATAAAAAACAATCTTAATAACATGTCAGAAAATTAAATTAATAATTTTATGCATGGAATTAACGTAAATATTTAAAAATGTAAAGTGCCTTATTTCTTGAATACTGCGTTTGGTCGCATGTGATTTAAAAATTAGTTTCAAAACTCATAAAATAATAAAAAAATGCTTTTTAGTTTATATATATATGTATATATATATATATATATATATATATATATATATATATATATATATATATATATATATATATATATATATATATATATATATATATATTTTTAGAAACAAATTTATTATTCACTATTCACAAAACATTTTATTATTTGAAGTAATCTTTACCAATGAAGTATTAAAATTTAAGAATGACAATTACTAAAAGAACTTTGAAATTGAATGGAGAAGTCCAGTCACATAAGTCTAAGTTAAGTACTTAACGTTATCTTGAAAAGTTTTTTGTTCTCCTCTGTTTCCGTTATTTCTAAAAAAGTATTTCAAAAATACTTCAAGTGACTCAATTTATAGGTTTCTTTTCAGCACAAAAGATTTATATTTGATTTTCTGTTGAATTGCACAATGCGAATAAAAATAGATATTTGAGCCATGAATATTTAAAATTTTTATGTATAATTATAGATATTTGAATACTAGTTAAAGTAGTTACTGTTGTAATATAAATAAAAATTTCATATTTTCATTCTAATTTTTGAATAAAGTATTAAGTAAAATTTTGCACTTTATACTTTCGATATTTCAAAAGTACAAAGTGTAAAATATTGTATATTTATATTTTTATTATTGAAAATTAATTTGCAAAGACATAATTAATATTTAATTATTATTATAGTATTGGTAAATCAAATCATTGAATAAATAGATATTTATATTTATGTTAATCTAGAAAACAAGTATAAGCATATTATTAGAAAGGAGATTATAAAATACAATTTAAATCTATCATATAGTATGATACATTCTCTGTAGATAAAGAACTAAAACAAATGAGATAGTGTTTTGGGAATTTTGAATAAATTAACTTACTATTGGCTTTTTAAAACTTCGCAATATAACAGTATTTGAAACTACCATATTAGTTATATTAATTAATATATTAGTTAATATTAGCTATATTTAAATTATAATCAGTGAGTAATCTTTGAAGCCCCCTGTGGCTTAATGGAAACGTTTCGAGCTCCAATTGAACAGGTTCGAGGTTCAATTCTCTAGCTGGGCAAGGTTGACCAGATTGTCATCCTTTCCGAAAATTAATAAACAGAGCACCAAACATGCTTGGGAACTAAAAATACTCAAGTTTGTCACGTTAGGTAGAGCCAGGATATATGCGGAGACCCCACTGCCATGGATGAGGAAAATTGTTCTTGGCTCACATATGGGATGTCATGCCAAAGGTTTAGTTTTTTAATGTTTAATAATTCATATTAATTATAAAGTCTGTCAATGTGAAGTAATCTTCTATTCATTTGAATTTAGCATAATTTATTGTTAAAGTATAAGAATAAGGCAAGTAACGTAATATAAAGCTTAAAACAAATAAAAGATTTTAAAACCACAACATAAATAAAAGCAGCAACCATTGCAGTTGTTTTGACAGGCTCACTTCTGTCTCAATACTTTCTGATAGCATTTGCTAAAACTAGGCAATACCTAGCACGTGAAAACTTGCGTAACCGTAAGGTCACGTTTTGACATGCTTATCAATCTACTTGGCGTCAATTTATTCTGAAAAAAGTGTATATCCTTTATTTTCAAAAATAAAACAAACTTTCAATTGACGTTTAAAAAAACTATGTTTGATAAAAGAAATCTAATTACATATTTAGATTATATATAAAAACTACATTAGAATCACTAGTTTAAATTTGAAAATATTTCTTTGACCAGCTTTACTACACTTAAATATCTTATTAAAAATAATTATCACAAATATTTTGGTATCACAAATAAGGTTACACGTACAATTAAGTATCATTTGTCACTAAAACTGCATAAAATCTTCCTAAATAAATGCTATCCATTAGAATTGACGAAGTTTTAATATAACTTAATGAGACAATAAAAAATAAGTCCCACATTAATGTATTTAAAAGAATGCTAATTTACTTAGTTTCGGTTTTAAGTGCATATGCAATAATATAGTATGTAATTTTGACTTTATAAAAGATAACAGTGAATGCTTACAGTCATTTATTGTCTTCTGGCGCTCCAATTAAGGGCAGATAAAAATATTCATGTAAAATGAAGGACTTGAAAGTTAAATTGCTTAAAATATTATATCATTGAAGTTATGATTCAGTATTCTGAATTTAATTGTGATTGCTAATGTACCAGATAATATGCTCCTGCATAAGATTTAAATTAATGACGCTTATTAAGATAAATGCATTTTCCTTAAAAAGGGTTGAAAAGTGTCTGTTAATATATGAATAATTAAATATTTATACTTAAAGCAAACTTGTGTCAAGAGATAAAATTATTACAAATTTAAGTTTTGAAATTACAATTTAATATAGGGAAGTAATCTACTAAAATTTATAACAAAGCCTGTAATTTTATAAAAATATATACTTTATTTCCGTGTTTTAAGATACAGACATCAAATTAGGGGACAAAAATGTATTATTTTCCTATAATTTAAAAACCTTTTTATGTGGAACATTTAAAATATTCTTATAAGAGTTATTAACTTGTTTAATAAATTAATTTATATGATATATTAAAATATTTCATTAAAATATTCAGTTTTAATTTAAAATATGATAACTGCATAATATAAAATATGCTTTTAAGAATAAATCTATTTAATAATATTAAAATTTACTTAATTTCTTTAAGATTTAGTATAAAAATTATATTTTTGTAAAAGTTATCTGGTCCGTTTATAAGAAATATGTATTATTATTTATCTTGCTTTTAGTTAATAGGTTGCTTAATATGTGTTGAATAGAATGAGCATAGAATATGAACCAAAATAGGATAATGCATTCAACTTACCGAAAAATTTTACAAGCAAATAATAAAAGTAATATAGAACAATTTATTAATTTCTACACATAAAATAAATTGCTCAAAAAATCACAAGACATTAAGGCAAAAAATAATTTTAAAAAACAAATTGTACTTTTTATGACATTTGAAAACTCTTAATACTACATAAGGATTTGAGGAATTAAGAAATAGCATCCCTATTATAGTATCCTATAATAAACGTATGCCTCAAAGATTATACTTGAATTTTAAATTATATTATACTTTGAATTTTGTAATCCGCAATTCCAGCAGATGCATGTGAAGCATAATAGCATTGTTAAAAGGCCTACCTGGTAATATTCATTGTTGGATTATAACTATAATTTACTTTATTGCTTAATTCAAGTTTTGTATATGGCTATTTCTCTTGCAAACATTTTAAAACATTTCTTAAGTACTTTTCTCAATTTAAATTGGAATATATTTGTAAAATCTTTAAAATTCAAAAGTTTATTATCATTTCCATACATTTTAATGAAATATTGTTAGCTTTCAAAAAGACCCAAGGAATTTAAAGGTATCAGCACTTAGTTAGATGTTTTAATAGTACATATAATTTACAGTTAAAGTTTCAATAAATTGCAACAATAATACTTGAATATATTTAGGGAATTAGTTTTACATGATCTGACTTAGGTGAAGGATCATGGCCAAATCTAAATTTTATTTCAAAATTTTTATTTCCTCAAAGATAATTTTAGTTTATCCAATAATAAAATGAATGAAATTTACATTAAGATCATTAATCGTATGTACTTAATTAATTGCATAATTTATATTAAAGAATACCTTTTTATTAAAGGGAAACAGAAACTTTTATAACTTTCAGTTTTAATATTACAATTTTTACTTTGAGTATCTGTAAGTTCATAAATTATTATTTCTTTAAACTTTCGTTTCAGAATTTGATTTTTATTGCACTTTATTATCAAAACGTAATATATTTTATATTAGCTCTTTATTTATTAAAGCAATTTTCTATAATTGAATAAATGTTTTTCTTTTCATTATAATAAAAATACATATGCAACAGTAGAAATCATTATTATGTTGATGAAGTAAATATATAAATCTCGAAGTATTGTTATATATCAAAAAGAAAGAAGCAGTATTAGACCCCTTTCATTCTATACGGTATATTTTATATTATCAATTAATTAATTAAGATATTTATTACTATGCAAAAAGGTAGAGTTACATAAGAATTAATTCATTATTATAATTATGTAAACAAAATAGTTTTTGCTTAAAATAAGTACATAATTGCTTGGCTAAAACTGTGGAAATAAATATAAATTAAATGTATTTTTTTGTAGTTGGGATCAGATTGTCTTTTAAATGAAAATTAGTTGTCTAAAAAGTATAATATTTTTGTGTAAATAGAAAACTATCATAATAAAAGCTTACATTAAAAAATATACATTGTTTGTATGAAAATTAAGATAAGCTTTTAAATTATTCTGTGTATAAATCTAATAAAACTTCGTTTATTTACAAACTCTTCTTGATATTTAAATACTTTATTCTGTAAATAATTAATTCTATAATTGTGAGTATTGTAACTATTGATCAATTAAAATTATCATATTTAATAATTTCTTTATATTCTAACAATTATTTTGTGTTTATGCATCGAAAATCTCATCATTTGCATATTACAGTATCATCCTGTTTTGTAATTTTCATGTGTGTAGCATGTAATTTTTTTCACTTTAGTAATTTAACAATTAACAGTGTGGTGATACTATCACAATCTTGTTATCCTGTTTACCCGAAAACTTTCACAATAAGGCTAATTTTTATTGGGCTGCCAGAGGACTCATGGCCGATAAGGCCGCTGTCTCGACGTAGGATAAAAAAAACAATCTTGTTATCATTTAGTGTAATTAAATCTTCCATTCATGCAATTTAAAGACAATCGACCTGAAATCTTTGAAATACACCATATTTAAATTTATATTTATGAAATTTTAGGAATTTCAAAATTGATTCATTCAGCATCAATGCACTTCTGTAAGAGAATTTTCCAAAAAAATCAAATGCCTCAAGTCTTGTATTTTTTAGAAATCACTGAATATTTGGACTTTTAGTCCTATCAATCTAATCTTCGTCAACGAAAGTTTCTTTTTTTGTTGAAAAGTAGCCAAGAATCTCTCATAGGTGGATCAGGAGAATAGAATGAATGCTCTATCACTTTGATGTGCTATTGCTCACTAAATTATATATGTCACTCCAGTGGAATACTGTCATCTAAAGACGCAGTGTTACGGTAAAAATTCAGAATACTCTAATGCTTGTAGTAGGAGACTCTTTGAAGGATTTCTGTAAGTCCTTAATTTATTTATGTAGCAATTTTCTCTGATTGTATTCTGTTTGGATGGCTTCGATTAGTAATACATTTCAAAGAAAAACCATGCATTTATTTTCAATGGCATATTGTATATTGGATATTGTGAACTTGGGATCATTTTAAAGTCTTATACTTTATTTATTAATATGACTTTTTAAAATGAAAAATTGGCATATTAGAGCATCAAAGAATAGAGTAATTGTGTTTCATCCCTAATTACAATTATATAAATAATGCAGAAGCTTAAAAAAATTAAAAAGATTTTTTTTACTCTGATTCTGTAACATGCTCATATTTATTTTTTCTCTAATTTGCCATATCCAATTTTTCATTGACAATTTAATGTATGATAATAGATTCAATGTTAATATCCTTCTGTGTCATTAAAGAGGTACCGAGATAATCATTGACTTACATTTTTCTGGTGGCAAATCCAAACATTGACAACTGTCTTTCTTTTGAAAAGAAATCCGTCCTCATTTAAATCCTGCTGAAAATCTTTATAAAATATGAGAAAGATAATTATAAGCAAATGCTAATTGTAACCGCTAAGCACATTCTACCTAATATCATGTCAATGTTTTCAACTAAACAACTTCTTAACTTCTGTTTGAAGTGCATCCTATAATAAACTATTTTAAAATGGACAGTAAAAATATTTACTGAAATAAAATATTTCATGTTTTCAAAGTCACAATTAATTTTTTTCCATCACATTTCATGGACTCGTATTTCAAATAGATCACAGTGATCTGCGTATTTTCACTGTTTCTAACTTTCTGTTATGAACTAGTAATAATAAATCATAGAAAAAATAATACTCTCTTGTTACTCTACATGTTCTGAACAAACGATAATTGTTCCTAATCAAAGTTTCTTGTTATTAATATTTTTCAGCTTTAAATTGCTTTTTAATGTTGTTTTATGTTTAACCCTTTTACAGAGCAATGCAGACATCAATTTATGAAAAAATTATATTTATATAAAATGGGTTGTTGAATTGCGTTTCTTGAATAAGAAGTTCTTTTATTGCTTCATGAGGTTGATACTAAATAAAAATTAAGGTATTATTCATTTGTTAAACAACTTAATATGACAATAATTAATTTTTTAATGCTTTGAGAAAGTAGTTTACTTCAATATAATTTAATCATTTTACATTTGCCTTGAAATCTTCCATTCAAATTTTGAATTATGCTTAAATAAAAGAAAAAATAAGTCATTGAGTAATTTAAATGTAAATTTTTGCGCACCCATTTTATTCTTAATGTCAGTTTAATTTTGTCTAATTTGTATTACATAAATGACAATTTTTGTGTTTGAGAAAAAATAAAAATACTTACATAAAAGGCATGTGCAGATTATTAATGAACAAATTCCATTAAAGTATAAACTTTTATTTTTAACTTTTTTACATTTAATAATTGGTTTTATTTTTAAGTAAAAAATTTAATTGAAATGATAAGAATTTATGAAGGCATAAATCATTAAAATTCTCTTGGTATTTAAAAGAAAAAATAATTAAGAACAGAGTTAATGATGATATCCAGAAGTCTGTAATTAATACGGTAGATAAATATTTGAAAATTTTACATGTTTCTGTAATTTGACTTCCTCATCAATAAAGAGGTTATTTATTGGCGTTTAGTGATCCATAAACACGAGCATATATCTATGTCAAAATTAATGCGACGGTTTCTTTGGGAATGCTCTAGGCAATTTAAAACACAAATATTGATTGTTAAAAGCTTTAATTAACAATTAACAATATATATTAATTAACAAATAACAATTAACAATATTTTAATTTATAAAGAAAGTTATTTTTTAAACGTTCTTGACATTTCAAAATCAAAAAGTTAGTTAGTTCAATTACAAATCTTACGAACAAATGACCTTGTATATTTCAAAAATAGGAAGTAAATTATCCTTAATAATTTAACATTGCTTACTGCAATTAATTTTAATGAATAAAACATTAAATAAATTTCATGTTATTGTATTTTTCAAAGATAATTTTTAAATATAAAACACATATTTGAGATTGTTTTTCGAAAAGCTACTTTTACATAAAGATAACTAAAAGAGGAATTTTATATATTATTATTTTTTCTAATATAATATTCATTAAATCAGTATAAGATAATATATAACTATTAGTCAAAATCTTTCTTTGTAACATATCAAAGAAATTCCTTGTAACCTGATTTTGAATTTTAGAAATTCCAAAAAAATTTAAAATGTTTGTAAAGTATTTTAAACAAACCTAACTTCACAAATTAATGGGATCATATTTATCTAGAAGCCCTATGCAAATGTAAATTAATTAATGCAAAAAATATTTTTACAACACAAATGGAAGCAAATAAGGAATATATTTAATAATACTGAGAATTCTGTTTCAATATAGCTTACAAAACTTCACATTCTACTACATTTCTTAAAGTAACAGCTTTTCGTACTATTAATTTTAATTAGTACATAATTTTTTTGATAATTATTGGCATCAAAATTGCATCATAGTCATTACAGTGCAAAGCTGCAACCATGACATTATTGATTAGGAAATATTTTTATATTTGCCAAAAAGTACTTAAGCTTTATTTGCACGGCATATTTTTGTTTACATATTATATATCACTTTTATCTCACTTTTTTTACTAAACATCTTTAGATATCAGAAATATCTGGTTATTACAAAAATATTTTTTTCCCTCATCATTTCCCTCATATCTATTTTATTCAGTGCATCTAGTTCCTGATATATGTTACTTTTGTTTAAGTATATTATGCAACGGATAGTTTCTTTAAATTAATATTGTAATTTGTTACTTGAAAAGCATATTATATCCTGATTTGGGCAGAATATAATTATAGGGGAAATATTTTATTGCAAAGGTCTCAATAGTATGCAAGGTAAAGTATATTTCGAAACATAATGTGCTTCACCAATTAGGATAATAGTTTAAGCAATTCGCGGGAGATTCTGTTATTAATGATACGAGAAAAATTCATTTTTTTAACAAGTTATTGGATTATAAACTGAAAGTTAGAAAGATTAATGTCTCTTCTTCCTATCGCAGAATTAATGAGGGAAGGAAAAATCTACTGAAGGAGATTACATTTTTGAGGTTTTAGTACATTTTTTACTTATAGCTTCATAAAGTTATCGTTATTTATAATTAGATTGAAAATATCTAGTTTTACTTATTTTTTATGAAAGGAAACAAGCTACTGTGTTTAGGAAAGCTTTGCAAACTGCTAGACAGAATCAAGTTTGTGAAATTCTAAAATATTTAGATGACGAAAATATAAATTTAAGGAACATTTTAAAATTATATGCTAGATTTAATTAACACATTTATTTAGACATTAGAAGAGTTCTAAAGTCTCGTATCTAGCTTTAATTATAATATTTAAACTAATATTTTTAAAAGAATATAAATTTAAATGTATTGTATATTTTAAAATTATGGCTAAGTATATGATATTGATAAATAAATAATATTTAGAACAGCTTTTCTATGTGAAAATGCATTTATATTAATGTAGACAATGATTTCTAACAACAAATTTTGATTTAATAATACATTTTTAAAAATTATGTGTTCTTAAAAGATGTTAAAAGATTATATAATAATATATCAAGCCTATAAATAATGCATAATAATTTTCAAAATTGCTTTAACATATTTCTTTACTAAAATCGTATCCTTTTGTAACTGATTAAATATTTCCTAGTTAATATTATATTTGTAGATAAGGCACTTTTTATTCATGTTATTTCGTAAAAAGTTTTGTATCTTTTATTCTTTTAAAGAAACCATTTCCTTCAAGAATATCATACACATATTATCATTTCTTTAAACATAAGTCGAAAAAAATAAAATGTACTGGTAATCAAACTAATTACTACTGACATGTACTTACAATTTTCATGAAATTATGAAATGTCATTTAAATACTACGATTTGAACAAAGTATTTAAAATGTTCATTTAAATGTATACTAATATATAAAGTTTATATCTATTTTCTAATAAATAAAGTCCATGCTTTCGAAAAATACGTGGCGTAATAGTGACGTGTATACAAACATAATCTGATATTTCTTACGGAAGAATTGAAACCAGTAATTAAAATAATTTATTTTTATCTAGAAAAAACAGAATTAATTATTAGATTTTTTAACATGTTCCTTAAACAAACTTCTGATTTAAGAAAAGAAAAAAAATTATCTTAATTGTGCAGGATTAAAATTTACAATTCGTCACACAAATGTTTTAAGAAATTGTTTCATCAAGCGAAACATACTTGCTTTCTTGCGATCAATCAAAGAAAAAAAATAGTTACTCAACTTTTTTATTGCAAGGCATTTCAAAACTCTGAGAACAAACGGCACCCGTGAACATCTGCTAACCATTTGTAAAAAAGAGATAATTTTACGGGATTTAAAGTTGATTGTTCTTCCAAATATCTTTGAAAATCAGATTGGAAAATGCATATTTTTATTTTCAAACAAACATTTTCTTTAGACAGAGAAGTGTACTTAGAGATGCTTACATTCTTTTTGGTTTAGAGAAAATGACATACACTTGCTGGAAAACATTGTTGAATATTTTTATTATGAGGCAACAGGATTTAAGACAAAATAAGAACTTAATTAACACATAACTTTTTTTTTATTTCCTTATAAAACCCTGGGTGTTACAGAATTTCTTTGTAAACTTCTCAACTTTTTCTGTTAATAAATTGCTTACAAGAATTTGTATTTGTTAAGAAATGTTGATTATAAAAACAATTTCTGAAAACAACATTGTTATTGTCAGTTTTTCATGCATTTCGATAACAAGTTTTGTGCCATCATGTTTTTATACATGCATTTTCTGAAGACTTAATTTACCTCCTGCTGTTGAAATAATACGATCTTATTTTCAGTATTATATTTATGCATTTTCCATGATATGTTACATTTTAAAAAAAATCAAATTTCATATTTTTTAAACTTAGTTGAATTAAATAAATTTCTACGCATAATGTTTTTCATTATTTATTTATTGCATTATGGCGTATATTGTTTTAGAATTAATTCCAAATTTACAGCTGTTCGGTAATTTTTTGAAGTGCTGTGGTAATGTGATCTTTAAAGAATATTTTTTGTCTGATCCCAAGAAATGTTGAACAATGTAATATAAGTGTTGAACTTTTGCTTTCAGTTTTTATATCTGCCAGTCTGTATACTTGGAAATTTTACAAATATTCTTATATGTGTCAATTTATTGGGCAGTGTGTCAGAGAAAAAGCTTTTCCGAAGACTGATTCTTCACCTGCTCTTATTCAGAATTTTTATCCGACCTACAGAAATCCAAAATTAATAAGTTACTCATTTCACAAGAATGTCAAAGTCCATATCTTGTAAGTAGGGTAACATTAAATTTCAGAATCTATCTTCTAATATTCAATAGGGGCCATATTTAAACTGGGAACTTTCCATTCCAAAGAGCTAGGCCCTGCACCAAGAATATTGTGCGCATAACTCAAAAGTATTGTACGATGAACATACGTTTAAATTTATGATAACCACAATCAACATGCTTAGAAATAAATAGTATTTTTCCAGTTGAAATGTTATACATCAAAAATGTTCAGTATATTATAATTTGATTTCTATAGAATTTATCTCGAAGAAATAATTGTAATATGCAAAATATTTTAAGTCAAAAGTGTCTTAAAATTTCCGGCAGTCTAAATTTTAAACTCATTTAAAGTATTTTTTTAATATTAGTAAATTCCTTTTTTATTCATTTTCATAGTTTAAGACATTATCTATTATCATAATATCAGCTACAGTTTTATGTTCGATCTTTTCCATATGATTAATAAGTAATTGCTTAAAATATAATTTGAACATTAGTTAATAATATTGTTATATTTCATGTTCTTTTATTTATTTGAATGTAAACATTTTCATAAAAATTTGGAAATTGAGAAGTGAAAATATGCATACAATGTTTAACCACTCAAGTGAATATAGTTAGGTACCAATACGAAATAAGTACAGCTGTAAGTCTAGTAAGTACAGTTGACACTTATGGAAATCCTAACAAAAATTTCAATAAGTCTGGATTGATATACACTTTGAAGCATTGCGTAAATTAATACACATTAAAAATAGAAAATTTTCATCGTTATCATATAAAATATGCTGTTAATCCTATAAAACAACTAGCTTTATATTTTTTAAAAATTATTATTATTATTAATAATGTTTTGGACAACTTATTGGTATCTTAATGAATAGAAAGTATTCATTAACAACTACATGTTTGGATGAGCATCTATACATATTAATATGTTGACAATAACTTGTCAAAAATATCAATAATAATTTCATTTCTGTTTAGTTATGAAGTCACTTATTTCATTTTTAAAATTATAAAGTCATATGTATTTATTAGTAACTACATGCTTAAACGACTTATTGTCAAATTCATAATTTGAATAATGATTTCCTTGATTGAACAAATGGTTAGATTATTTAAATACATTAACAGCACGTAAAAAGAATATCTGATTTAAATTAATGCCAAGAAATTGATATTAATTTTTTACTAATGCTACTACATTAATATTCAAATTTTTAATTTAGTTACAAAAAGTCTTTTTTTAAATTTTTTTATAAGAAAATATTTCTGATAAATTTTTTATAATAAAATAAATTGCTTTCATATTTGAAAACCAATTTCAATTTAAAATATTTTCCTTTTATAAAACATTTGAAATAAAATCATTAATATTTTGTGACATTTTCCTAATTTTTACATATAATTTTAGTTATAACTTTTGAGTTTCTATTCATTTGCAAAAAATAATATTGAATTAAATAACTAGAAATCTTAAACTTGAAATAATGTAAATTGTATTCAGTTACATCATATTTTTTATTTTGAGTTGCAATAAGTTTATTGAAAAAAGTAGTTTCATGTTTAGTTTTAACTTTTTTTTGTGAATAAAATGTTTTAACAAGATGCAATTAACTGTTATTAATTTTACTTGTTTTCAAATTTGACACTTTTGGGAAACTAATATTTCATATGTGTTTCATAATGTTCATGTGTGTTTCATAAAATTATCTTGTTTGCTAGACATTATTCTATTTAATGCTTTGATTTAATCTTAATGAGTCATGTTGACCATTTTTAGGAAATTAAATAATAGATAAAATTGTTGATGACTGTTATCTGTTAACTAATCCAGATACGATTCTTTAACTAATGCAGTTAATTTACGCAATTATCAATAAGGAAAATATATTAAATGATTAAAGTAAAAATTATGTATACCAGTGGAAAATAATAATAAATAAAAAATATGTATATTAGAAAGAAACAGTCTCCCTATTAATTTATTTTACATGTGAATGTTTTTAACATATGAAAATTAAAATATTAAAAAATAGTTAAAAGTAATGTGCTATGTTAAGAATAAAATTATAAAAAGAAAACAAATTCAGTTTTCTTGTTTATAATTTTATTCTTAAAATAACTTGCAATGATGTTATTTACCAATGATAATAAATAAATAATTCAAAACTCTTATTATAATGACAGTAGTAGTTACAGATTTGTAGGAAATCTAAATTCTTTCATTTGAGCTTGATGCATATGCACTAGAACTTAGATTCTAATTTTTACCAAAGAATGAAAAACAAATGTAGAGTTTGGGAACATTTGCTTTTTCTTTTCCTTCGATGACAATAAATACACAGAACAATTTATTTTCAAAAATATTTGAAAAATGTTTCGTGAGAAATAAATGGTAAATTTAGCACCTGTGCACAAGCTATACTTTAGGACATTTTTTCCTTCATATGAGCAAACTTTTAAGAACATATTTTCAAATAATGAAATAAATGGTGAATTTTCTTTTGAAGTAAAATGTGAAAACTGTAACTTTCTATGGATGATTTGTTTGTTGCTTATTTTTAAAAAATCTAAAATATTTTCTTGAAAGTTATTCAAGCACATATAATAACATGTTTATATTGGAGACAAATAATGGAGTGTTACAATTGGAAAATCGAAATTGCCTGTCATCTTGAATACTTGTAGATTAATTGAAGTTCACTTTATCTGCTTAGAAAGTTGTTTGCATTGCTTTTCAATATCAAGTTTTAAGTTCGAAGAATAAAGGAGCAATTTTATCTGAACTCTTTTATACATATATATAATTTTAGCGAGATTCCACTGGAATTTATCCCTGTAACAAGAAATAGATTTTTGAACGCTTTTTATTTGAATTATTTTATTTTAAAATAAGTAGCTTTTTTGTCGTCTCAATTTTAATGCATTTTCATAATTAAAGCTGTAAAAGAATAAATTCTGGTGCATTATTTTAGAGAGTTAATATTTTTATCTTCTAAAATAGATTAACTGGAAAATTTACAGTTAAATTTTTATAAGTTTTTTCTAACTAAAATTTAATTTAAAATTTTAGGATTATGAACTTAATATCATTAAACCTAATGAAATTAATGAACTAATTTTTCCGTTGCTTGAATAAAATGGAAAATAATATATAAAATTTTTTACATACACACACACACACACACACACACACACACACACACACACACACACACACACACACACACACACACACACACACACACACACACACACACACACACACACACACACACACACACACACACACACACACACACACACACACACACACACACACACACACACACACACACACACACACACACACACACACACACACACACACACACACACATATATATATATATATATATATATATATATATATATATATATATATATATATATATATATATATATATATATATATATATATATATATATATATATATATATATAGTTAATAGTATAATTTATAAAATATGCAAAGAATATAATATAATAAGACAAAATACAATGAAAAATGCCAAATAGAAAATAATAATAATATATTGAAAAATTAAATGTCAAAAGTAGAATATCAGAAGGAAGACAACACATTGAAATATTATAGCATTGAAATATTAAATGGAAAACGATATATTGAAATATCAAATGGAAAAAAACACATTGAAAAATACAATGAAAAGAATTACATTGAAAAACACTTTAAAGAAAGATAAAATATAAATGGAATAAAGATAAATATAAATGGAATAAAGTACCAATATGGCCAGCTTCATCAGGGGGTGTTGACCACATTGGCACAAATTATGGCTTTTCTGCAATGGCCCAAGACATAGTCTTAAAATAGCCATCACACCCCAAAGCCATACCAAAAATCAAAGCATCAAACAAGAAAAGAAGCAAAACCCAATCCAAAATATGCAAGTAGAATTCAATCCAAAATATACAAGTCAAAATCCAATGCCGCTAAAATACAATGTTGCCAAAATACACTCAATACATAATAATCATTACAAATCCAAATCTGCAAGAACCTCACCAAACATATAAATTAGTGACTAAGTGTAAACACTATCGGCATTTCAAGCTTCTTATAAGACCTTCAAGGCTTGGGTGACCCTTCTGTAGTATAAAAACTACGCCTTACTTCACTCTTATAAGCAATGCTCTACTAGCCAAATAGTGCTTAATAAAATTAGTTGGAATGTTATTATGAGTTAAAATATTTTCTAGTCTGTTTTTTTGTTTATTTATATTATTTAAATTATTACATATATTATATATTCTATTAAGTTGATTAAAAATAATATTTTTATAAATTTTAATTGAAATGTTTGAATTCCAGAAAATCATCTTATTAACTTTGAAATTAAAATTATTAGTTTTATCATAAATGTCAGTAAATGTGTAGTTATCTTTTATAGTAATTGAAATATCTAGAAATTCAGTTTTTAAGTTATCAATATTGGTTTTTATTAATTTTAATTCTTTAGGATATATATTATTGTAAATTCTATCGAATTCCAGGCAATTAAAAACTATTAAATCGTCAATATATCTATAAGCAAAAGGTATTTGTATAATAAATGATTTTTCAAAGTAGTTTAAAAATAAATTAGCCAATATACTTGAAAATTAGGAACCCTGGGGAATGCCATTATTTATATTTATCTTTATTCCATTTATATTTTATCTTTCTTTAAAGTGTTTTTCAATGTAATTCTTTTCATTGTATTTTTCAATGTGTTTTTTTCCATTTGATATTTCAATATATCGTTTTCCATTTAATATTTCAATGCTATAATATTTCAATGTGTTGTCTTCCTTCTGATATTCTACTTTTGACATTTAATTTTTCAATATATTATTATTATTTTCTATTTGGCATTTTTCATTGTATTTTGTCTTATTATATTATATTCTTTGCATATTTTATAAATTATACTATTAACTATATCTTAGTAATACTATTCTAGCTGCTTTTGCGCTAAATGTACTGCTAATCTTAAAACATAAATTTTATGTATTCTTGTGATTCTGGTTATATGTCTAACTTTGCACTTATATTTTATGTATTCTTGAGCTTTTGGCTACACATCTGATTTTGCATTTATATATATATATATATATATATATATATATATATATATATATATATATATATATATATATATATATATATATATATATATATATATATATATATATATATATATATATATATATATATATATATATATATATATATATATATATATATATATATATATATATATATCAATTGTTGGGAAGAAAACGATAATATGTTTTTAATTGCTTAATAAAATATATTAATGAATATTGTCGACTTTAATCTCATGTTATTAGCATATTATGTTTAGAAATTCTGCCATAAATTTTCAAAGAATAATACAAAATTGAGATGAATTCCCTGTTCTTTAGATAATGATTAATAAAATATAAAATATTTTAAAAAAGAGATTGAGAAATAAGCTTAATGCATTATAATAATTTTATTAAGTTGTTTTCTTATGAAAAAGAAATGCAACAGATAAGTAAATGCATTTCTATTTCATCAAAAACACTTTTTTATAATAATTACTCAGATTCCAAGTGAATAAATATTCACAATTATTCAAGTTTTATCTCATAAAACATTAAATTTTAGATATTGAAATACTTTTAGTACATGTGTCTTGAATCAGCCATCTAACAAAGAAATTCTCAGCTTTGGAACTACATTTTTTACGAAAGCTTTTAAAAGCACAACTACATCAACTTCTACGGAAAACGTGAACCTTTAGAAAGTAGTAATGGAGTCAAAGCGCTTTTATATATTTTTACCTTCGGTCTAAAACTAAAATTGCATTATAAGAGCTTACGACACGTATATTGAATAGTAGTTCCCTTTCTGTGCACTTTGTCGAGAAAACAAGGTAATATTTGGGGACAATATATACATTCAATGTGCATATGAATTTTTTAGCATTAACGCTATATTAAATCTTTTATTTATGGAAATATTTTTAAATGCCATATTTGAATTTCGAATTAAATTTACTTTTTATGGAATTATTTATAAACCATTTGTACTTATTTATCTAATTGCTTATGCTTATTATTAATGTTTATTATTTAGTGAATAAAACATGTATTGATATAAAAAAATATATAAAAAGAACACATATTACAATGGATGTTTTTCTTATAAATTATTCATCTTTACTCATCTATCTTTGCATCAAATTTTGAAATGCAAAATATATAATATGAGAAAAAGTGAAGATATTATGATTGATAATTTATTCCACAACAAATATAGAAAGTTTAACATGTTGTATTTATTTTTCCGTAACAAAAGAATGTACATTTGCTTAGAACGTATTTTTACCAAACATATTTCAAGAATTTGTTTATAAAAGAAAAGTATGAAAATATTTAAAATTTTTCTGCATGATTAAAATATTAAGTATCTTTTTATTTCTGCACAATTAGGATATTTCTCATAATAACTGAATTTTAAACAGTAGTTCCAAAACTATGCAAAAATTATGATTCGTATCAAAACTACATAAATTAGGGTAAGTCACACATCCCTTTTTGGGATACTTAAATTAGTTATGATGTATAATGGAGATTTTCTACATGTTGTATACAGGATTACACGCATAAATTAACATAAAAATATTAGTTTAAGAGCCTAATCTCTTCACCTAAATATCTGCAAATGAATGTGTTCTTGTGCTTACGTTAAAAATATTTAAGTTCAAATTGAGTTTTATTACCCTTTCATAACAAATTTAACTTAAGTAGTTAAAGATACATACAATAATATTTTGAGGAGAAGAAATAAATATTTGTAATATATAATAATGATAGTTTTAAGCATTGTGATTAATATTTCAAACTAAATCTAATTAAAATATTTTTGTCACTTGCCTTCCCGTATAAGTTTAATAGTGCTGATGATAAATTTATAAAAATTCTAATGAATGTATAATTCTTTGTTAAAACTTGTTATCAAAATATGTGTATATATATAAACAATCTATTTTGAAACATATAAACTGAAAGGAAAATTTATATCAATTTTGAATTAATTACCATCAAAATTTGAATGAAAATTCGTTAATCAAACGTTAATTTCTTTTATGCCATATAACACTTTTATTAATAAGAATAATTTATTTTCGAAATAAAAATTAATAACTTTGCAGAGTTACTTCTACTTTTAAAGCGAAAATATATTCTTAAGAAATTTTTTTACTGTATTAATTTACATTTTAATCTGAATTTTAAAGAAACATTTCTAAAACCTTTAATAATTCTTAAAGCAAGTACTTAAATGCCAACAAATATTGCAAAAGTTAGCTTTTACGTAAAGCTAGCAAATGAAAAATATTTTTTCAAATTAAAAAATAAAAAGCAATTCTCTAAATCTAGCGTAAAATGTATTTCAAATAAAAACATTTTTGGTTTTAGTGAAATATATAAATAAATAAAACCTTTCAACTCAAGTATATATATATATCTAACTGTCCATATAACTAATATTTATCTTAATGTAACATTACAAGTCTAGTAAAACTAATGAAATATAGTGCTAAAAGTTTGAGAAAAATTAATTTTAAAATAGAAACATTACACATCATTACAGTTTAGTATAACAGAAAACCACTCAAATTAGTAGTAATGTTTTGTCTGCGTGCAAACATTTTTTCATTCTTAAATAAAAAAGTTCTAGATAAATTATGTATACTATTTTTAACTTTCATGTACTATTTATGATTACCATACCCTAATATAAAATTCCGAATTTCAGTATAGAAAGTTTTATATTAAAATTGCGTTTCATTTCTATATCTTCTGCATACCAGCATGTTAAAATAGTGCTTTAGAATTTTCAAGTCTCTTCCTTTGTCACACATAAATATTGTTCTTAGTTCCAAAATATTTTTTCTGAAAAATATAACGGAGTGTTAAGATTGTGTTAAAAACGAAACGTTCTATTAATTTTTATTTCAGCACCAACTGATTTCCTCAGCTACAAGAACACGTGAACGAGGAACAATCATGTAGGTTTTTCCAATCATATAAAATTTGAATCACGATGAAGTTTCAAGACTTCTTCTTGTATCGTTCCCCATAATTTTTATGCAGTTTCTGTAAATTACAAAACAAAAATTCTAATTAAGAACGTATAAAAAGCTTTTAAACACAATTAATTTATTTTCATTAAGAATAAGCTTACAGAACTTTTGGAGTACTGTCAGACTCATAATAAAAAAATAAGAAAAATGATTGTTTTAAAAATGCACCTATGTACATAAAAAGGATTATTCAAGTGCATTTAAATTTTAAAATGACTTTAAAGTGAAACATTTTTATTTAGATTACTTATTGATAAAACACTATAATTTATATCAAATGCATAAAACTGAAATTAAAATATAATAGGAATTAATGAATTATTATGAAATGAATAGAATTTACTTAATGAATAATTTATAAAAAAAAGTAGAAAATTGTGTGAAATATGCGATACTGTTTTCACTAAAAGACTAGTTAATTAAATAAACTATTTCGTACACTTGAAAATCTTTCTAATATTTACATTTATATTATTAATAAAATGTTTATATTTTAAGCTATGAAAAATATTTTTAAATAAAATAGTATTATACTCTATAATATTAGTCATTTGTCTACAAAGATATAAAAAATTCTTTTTTATAAATTAGTTTGTACAAAATTTCTTATAATTTTCTTTTATTATATGTTAATATCCTTCTGTTCAAGTATTGGCCAACCGATGGTGGAGAGGTAAGTGTCCCTAACTTCGAAGCAATAGCTTCCGGGATCGTGAATCCTGGTTCGATAATGAGAATTCCTTACTCACTTTGTATTGGTATTGCATGTACATATATGTACATATATATATATATATATATATATATATAATATATATATATATATATATATATATATATATATATATATATATATATATATATATATATATATATATATATATATATATATATATATATATATATATATATATATATATATATATATATATATATATATATATATATATATATATATATATATATACTATATATATATATATATATATACATATATATGTATACATATATATGTATACATATATAATAAGTGTATCCTATAGGAAGCCGGATATTAAAAAATACTAATATGTATTATCAGTTTATCTATTACATACATATGTTGATAAATTTATTCCAATTTTTTAGGTTCAAAGATTTGTCTGATTCTTGTTCATATTAGAAAGAAGAATCAGAAGTGGATACAATGGAAAGTAGCGTCATTTCAAAGCTTTTGTTCACAACTTTGGCGATTGTAGTATGTTGTATGGTAATGTCTGATGCTCAAGTGACTTCAAGGTACATACCAATTTAATTTCTAGACCTTAGAAATAAATGGAATTAATTATTGTCTGTGGTTAATTAATAGTTTTCCATTATATTTTATTTGACGGTTCAGATTTCAACTTTTTATGTTAAATTGCTTTAGTAACTTACAACTTAGCTTTCCAAACTTGATTCGAATGAAATTTCATATAGCTGATAGTAATAATAATATCAACAAGTTAGTGAAAGAAAAAAAAAACAAAGTGACATTCTAATGCTGCTTAAAATGAAGAAACCAAGTTTTTAGTATATGTGGTATATATTACTTTTAAATTAGGCTAAATATACAAATATCTGGGGAAAAAATTTTTAAATTTAGCACTTTATTTTGTTGTGATAAATATAAAAATGAATAATTAAAACAATGAAAACAATAAATAATAATTTAAGTAACAGGGCTGTAAAGTATTCAAATATAATCAAAGAACACTATATTCTATTTAGCCATTTTTGTACCATTCCTTTATACTCCCATTCCACAATCCTTGTAGGGAAACAGAAAAAGAAATCACAATTATTGTTGTAAATATTTGCCCTGTCGGTAAAAGTTTACAATTGGGTACCTCTTGATTCTTTGGCGATTTTTTTGAAACCAAGATAAATGCCAAGATGTGACTAACAATATGGCCACTACACAAAAGCTGTACAAATGTTGGATTACAAGGATTATTTGAAGTTAAAGTTTATCGCCAAACTAAGTGATACCTAATTCTACACCGAAACCAAGCTGTGCTTTTTTTAAAAATATTTACATTTTTACAAGCTACAAAAATATAGTATATTTAATAAATTAAATTATTATTTATTGTCAAAACACATTTGAACGTCAAAGTTTATCTCTGACGAAAACTACTTAGCAATTACTTCGATGATCAATCACGGAAGTATAATGGAATAATACCGACATTTTTGTGTAAATAGTTTTGAAATAAATCTTGGGAGTAAGTTTATTTTCCTTATTTTAAAGAAAAAATTAAGTTATTCGACGAAGTTTTAAATAATCTCAAATTAATAACTATCCTAAATATTAATACAAATGAACAGAGTAATAACATAAAATATGAAACTCTGGATGGAAAATACTATAGGAATAAATGGAAAAATTGAAAAGTTTTTAAAAATAGCCACATAGGTATAAATTTTATCTATTGATTAAAAATATCAGAAATTGATCCGTAAAAATTACATTTATTGTAGCATTCAAAATATGAGTGTTTAGTTTAAAATATTAACATTATTGTAAAATCCTTGGAGAGCCCACACCCTTGGCGACAAACTGAAAAAAAGCTCCAAGTCAGAACGAAATTCTAGAAATAGTTTGGTTTACCGTATCCAGTGTATCGAAGTAGTAATGAAGATGTGCACATGCCGCATTTATCGCCAACCAAAATCATTCACGCTATGGGTGTGGGCTCTGCTAGGATCTAACCTGACATTATATTATTACTTGTTCTTTAATGGATAAATACCAAAATTGAAAATAATGTGAAAAAAAATTTCAGATTAATTATGCTTCTAATATATAAATATAATAATATTTTAAAAATTCACATGTGTTTGTATTTTAAATAAATTATTTTTCGTCTGAATCTAGGAATATAATGGAAAATAATCATAGAACTTAGATTATTAAAAAATTATAGTTATCCAGCTAAATTTCTACAAAATAAACTAACCATGTAATTTACAATGAGCAAATATATCAAAATACTTTAGAATTTATCAAGTTTTTATTTATTCCATGAAACTAATGTATAACTCCTTTAATATTTACAAATGTGAGCTGTTCAATTTATTATTTTATCAACAAAGCAGATTGTAATCACTACGCTCAATAGGAAACGAAGATTTGTGGATAAAATATCGCAAAAACAACGAATTGAATCAATAAAAAATTCTAAACTGAAAACTCTTAAATCTTCATAAGAATAAAATACTGATAGTGAGATCGTGATGTCAGAGTTTACGCTTCCGGTAGTTGTATTTACTTATCTTCTTTTTGCTTGTTGAAGCATAAGAATGACTGTTCTTTAATGGATGTTATCATGGAAGGCTTAAGTTTGTTGAAATCTTTTATTGCTTATGCGTGTAAGCATAGAACATATAAATTGAAAAATTGAAATCTGAAAAGACTATGAATAACAGAAAAATATTTGACATCAAGCTCTACACTGAAAAATCATTTGAAGAAAATATAAGATTTATAGGATTTCGCGGATTTGTATTGATATTTCATCAAGTGTTTACTATTTAAATGGAATACTTGTATCTCAAAAAAAATAAAAAAAATGAGAAAATTTCCGATCTTTTAAAATTGTTTTAAAAATAAATAAAACTAACTCATTTTAAAGTGATTTAATTATATATTATTTGAATATTTTAGCGCAATATTTGATTTAATTTTATTATATGTTGAGTTAAAATTTTTACCAAAAATCTTTTGAAAATTTAACTTATTTTAGCACAAAGAAATACTTCAACTATATATACTTTAACCTCCAGTACATAAGCATTTAGAAAAATGGCAATTTTATAATTAATAGGAAATAGAGGTAATTATAGCTTAAGCACTTAACATAATACATTAATGATTGATGTATAAAGCCGGATGATAATTGAAATTTATATTCCCCACATAGAGCGCATTCAATAGTAATAACTTGTAAGAAAGCAAGTCATTGATTTTGTTTTATGTATCTGTTTAAATACAAGAATTTATATAATATGGGTTGACTTCTTGAACTGCGGAATGTATTTAAGCTTTTTTGATCTTGCTATATTCCAAATGAAGCTTTATTCCACAATTTTAAATAGTTCTTTTAAAAGCTAAGCTCTTAAGAACACCACAGACAAAACTTACAAGGATAATGATTTGAGGAACGAGTAGGTTAGGATAATAAAAAGCATATCTTACATCGCAATTAATACATTTTTTCGCTGTACATTTTACATAACACATTAAGTTTTAATAAATATTTCATAGTTTGGAATATGATTCAGTAGAAAGAATTGACAATGAATCTTATAAAGATTAATTTTATGAGTTATTTTTGAAATGTAATTTAATAACATAGCCCTAAATATGGTAAATATGATTTTGAAATCAGACTTTACACTACTGGCCACAGTACACCCTGAAGGAGGCATGCAAATAACATGAAATTTCCAACATGCATTAGCGGAGGTGAAATACGCACATGGTTAGAATTTAAGCGCAGACGCACATCAAGTGTGCCCGTAATGCCACTTTAAAGCGCTATTTAAGGCTTGGAGATTTCGACGATTTCAAGTTCGGCAATTGTGTTTTTCTTATGGTTTTTTTTTAAAAAAACGATCAATTATGCCTTGTAAAAAACAGCGATCATTTTTTAATCAAGTATTTGGGTTCCACCGAGGAAGGATAATGGCCTACCAATATTATGGATCATCTTTCAGGAAAAACGGTAGTCGTGTTGGACGAAACCAAACAACTCTGCTGCGGATATGTGATCGTTGGTTGCATTATCATACGACAGATCCACGCGTGATCGATCATATCCACCTCAGTGCACCACTTCACGTGATGACAGGCTAATTGTGTGCATGGTAGAGATAGATTGCTCAGCTACATCACGAACTATAGCACAGCTTATTTAGTCTGTAACGAATCATTCAGTGTCTGGGCATACCATTTGATGCCATTTACATCAGAGTGGTCTGTCCGCAAGACGTCCATTGTTTCGTCTACCCTTGACGTAGAAACACAGACATCTCCGCCGCCAATCATACGATGAAGGAAGGATATATACGGCAGAATGGAATGAAATTGATTTTAGTGACGAGTCACGCTTCTGTCTGCAACACCACGATGTTCAGATTCAAGTCACGAGACACCGGGGAGAAAGGATGCTGAAAAACTACTTTATGCACCGCCACACTGGTCTTGCATAAAGTATTATGATATGAGGGTATTATATATCACTCTCGCACGCATGTAGTACGCTTTGCCAGTACTTTAAACTGTCAGCGCTACATCTCCAAGGTATTTGTCCTTCCTTAACTTCAGAGATTGCATACAGCCATATTTTAACAGGAAAATAGTGATCACACGTGGCACGCATTGTCCCAGGGATCTTCATGAATCGCCAAAATGAACTGCTTCCCTGGTCGGCTCGCTGTCCAGATCATTTGCCGATAGAAAACATGCGGTCTATGGTTGCTCAACGATTGACCCAAATTTTATCTTCTGCTGCCACACCAGATCAACTTTGACAACGTGTGGAAGCTGCTTGGTCTGCTGTATCCCACGGAACACATTCAAAATCTCTTTGAATAAATGCCGAGGCTTGTGGCAGCGGTGATATTCAACAATGGCGGCAACTCTGGCTACTGATTTTGGCAGGAACCACAATTCACAGAAGTCTATAAATTTAATAATGATTAAATTTATAGACTTCTGATACTTGGTCAACATGTTATCTACATAATAAATTTTGTTGTGCTACAGAGGGTATTAACACATTTTTAGAACGATTTCGATTAAGAATTTAAAAAAAGTAAATGTTTTAGAACAAAAATGTTTTTTAACAGTTTATTATTTGAAATGAAAAATATCGTCTGCTACTTTTAAATTTATTCTTCTTTCAAAATATCGCATGTAAACAAGCTGGGGATTGAAGGATATGTTTTTGCGCTTTCCGAAGAGAAATATTCTTATTCCAGGATTCAAAAACGTTGTGAAATGCATGGTATTAAAATTTCTAAGTGCAAAATAAGCAACATTATTAATAGAACAGGTAAAAACCGTCAATCATTATTTCTACATGGAAAGAAGACTCCAAACAAATATCCGAAAAAAGTACGTACTGTTTCAAATGTTTCTAAAATGAAATTCCTGGTAACAAGAGAAAATCCGCCAACACAGAAATCTATTGCAAAGTCTTTAGATACATCTGTAGCAACAATAAATAAAATAATAAATCAAGAAAAAGCAAAAAAACATAATGTTCACCGGCTTCTGCCGAGGCATGTGGCTCAACGCAAAACATTTTGTAGAATCCTGTATGAAAACCATTTAGCAAAAAATAAATGGAAATACATTGTGACCCTTGATGAAGCATGGGTTTACCTAAATGAGTGCAACAAAAAAGGTTCTATTTACTATAGAAAACGAGGTGAAAAAAATTGTGCAAACCTGGTTCCGTCAATGTAAAGAAAGTTTCAGTAAGGGGCTTATGATAGTTGCAGAGGTTTCTCCTACAATGGGAAATTAAAAATAAAAAGGGTAGAAAAAAGTTTTAAAATCAACTCATCGTACTATCAGGAGAAGATTTTACATCCAATATTTACAGAAGAAAATCCACTTCTTTATCGCAAAGTCTTTCAAAGAGTAAAACGTCATCAAGACAAAGCTTTCAAGTCATATTTCGAAAACTACCACTGCATTCCTTGAAAAAATGAAGACAAATACAGGTATTGTATATATACCTTTTCAACATATTCCTGTGAAGTCCTCTGACGTATCAACTATGGACTATTGTGCCTTTGGTCTGTTAAAAAGGACTCTTTCTAAACGCAAACCCACCACGATAGATGGACTCTGGAAAGTTGTGGAAGAGGAATGAAAAGCAATACCCCTGGAAATTTTAAGAAAAGCTCTTCTATCATGGAAATCACGATGCAGACTTATAGTCCAGAAAAAAGGCTATCAGATCGAACATTTAAAAAAATAGTCTTTAAATTTTAAATATTAATTAAACGGCCCCGAAATCATTCTAAAATGTGTTAATACCGTCTGTATATCTTGTCTTTCTTGGTGTTGCAGTTTGGTAGGTGAAGTGTAAAAGACATGTTTTAATATACTTCAATTTTTAATCTTTTTTATTTATATTTAAATGAATTATATGAGAAATTGTTTTCTTTCTATGCTGGAAAAAATCAGTTGTTAAATAATGAACTTTAAATAATTATTTAGGAGTTCAATTTTGCACTTTTAATTAATTGTTAATTAACTGTGATTTTCCACTGTCATTTTTTCTTTTGTTTAATTTATAAATAATTAATGTTAATTGGAAAATTATTAATTTTTCCTTAAAATATTTTATAATAGAGAAAAATGCTCATATATCAATGCAGACTGCTACATAACTGATCTAACAATTGGCTTTAATAGTTTCACTTACTAGCATAAAAAATGTTTAGTCCATCATTATATTAATTCTCATTCTTATGTTTACATAACTTGTGATATAATTTTCATTATATGTTCTAATTTCTAAGACATTTTAAGATTTCTAATATTCGTTTACATATCATTCAAAATATAGATCTTTTTTCTGACAATATAAGTTTTGCTTAACTATATTTGATAATTTTCACGTTTTAAACGTATATTTTATACGTTTGATAAAAGAATCGTTAATTTATTTGAAAATTTATTATAAACGTTAATTTCATAGAAAATTAGTTTGCAATTTTCAGTGATAAATTAACTGTGTGATATCTTATATATATATATATATATAAATAAATAAATAATATATATATATATATAAATAAATAAATATATATATATATATATATATATATATATATATATATATATATATATATATATATATATATATATATATATATATATATATATATATATATATATATATATATATATATATATATATATATATATATATATATATATATATATATAGTATATATATATATATATATATATATATATATATATATATATATATGTAGGTATGTATTTATAGAACCTTTATAGATTCGATTACTAACTCTATCTAATTAGTAATGAAATACGCCTAACACTTTTTTTACAAATTGTAATTAAATCCGAAACATGGGCTATGTGTATATTTCCTGTATTAAGTTGATAACTTAAGTACAAGAATGTGTGTGTGAGAGAGTACTTAAAACTCAATAATACAATGGTAAAGTTACAATTATCTTACAATTAACTCAGATTTGTAAATATTGATTCATTTCACAAAGAAAGCATTTTTCTCTTACTTGAAAGAAATCAGAGTAGCTTATAAAGAGCGGAAAATAATAATTTGGTTATAAGTATAAGAAAATCGAGAAAACATTAACATCTTATTTAAAATCCAATCACTACGAAGACGCTGTAATTGGCTTATGCATATTTATCTCCCTACAATAATTGAATGAAAAAAAGACAATTTCACAAGTCTCACATTTCCTCATTATCTTTAAATATTCAACTGTATCCACCTTATTTTCATTCAATTTTCTACACTATCATTAAATATTTCCCTTTATCTACATTATCTAAAAAGTTTCTACATTATCTTTAACTATTAGATACATTACATTAAATATTGTGATTTAACCAGAGTATTTCTAGAAACAAATTATATATTTTTTTCGTTGACTCAGTTTACTGAATATGATGGTAGTGTGATAGAAACGATGTAAATATACGACAGTTAAGTCTTTTGTTCATCAAACTAACAAGCTTTGAAAAGGAGCCAGAATAACAAACATCTAAGCATAGTTATGTTGAACAAAGAAGCCTTCACGCGTTTTTTAAAACTTTATTGAATTTCGGACAAAATAATTAATAAAATCTATAACTGTAATAAAACATTTAAGCTAATTTGTTTCTCCCCTGTTAAATAGGAGCTTAAAATGCTTAATGTGTTCCTGATTTAATAACTTTAATAATAATTAATAAGGAAATATGTGTTGTTCTGAATTGATCAAACTTTTAAAATGAAATTTATATGCTTTCGTAAAGGTATATATTTTTGCGAAATATTCTGTTTAAAATTTTTCTATTAAAATGATGTTTTAAAATTTAAATTAAAAAAGTTTTCTTTAATTTTAACACTAAAAAATGCAATACATTATTTCTTTAGATGTTATAATGAGTTTAAATTCTAAACCTAATCGATAATGAAATTATTGTTTATTTAAATGCGTTTAGTCATATTTTTTTAAAAAAAATAAAAAATTGTTATCAATGATGTTAAAAACAGTGCATGCTGTGAATAAATTGCTACTGTAATAAATGACTCGAAACAAAATTTGCTTCTTTCTCTCAATAAAATTAATTGTCCAACAATAAAAACTAATTCCATAGAAGAAATAATTATAAATTATATAAGGAAAATAAAAAATAAATAGGAAAAATATTTTAAATAAAATGTAAAGCATCGCATTAAAAATAAGTGATTTTATTATTTCAAGATATAGTCATTCACTAAATTAATGTTATAACACATATTAATCTCTAGACATAGATATCGAATTATAAATTACAAAATAATGACACAAAACATGATGCTTGAAAGAAATTTTCTTTCTTAAAAATAAGGAACATTGAAATTTACTAAAAGAAAATAAAAATTAACTCTGTGTAAAACATAAAAATCTTGTTAAACTTTTATTAAATGAAGTTTACAGCTTCTCAATGAGACCTTGGTTATAATTATATTTTAAGGATTTTAAATGAATATCAGATTTCTTAATTAATCCCTTCTTAATGATACTTCAAAGAAAGATGAAACACATTTCATGTATTCGACTTGAAAAACTTCGCAGAAAAAATAATTATATGAGTGCAATTAAAAATTTCCTTCTTCATTATGAAAAGTGCTGTCTTTGCACTCACTGTTGGAAATAGAAAAAACTTTAAAAAAAATTATATAAAATAATTTTTTAATTGCCGTAACCTACATTCTTTTATAACAGATTTTTTTAAAATGTTCATAAATCTGCCAGAGAGATAGACAGAGAGAGAATGAGAAATTTACTATACAGTTTGTTTGTTTTTATCACCGTATAGATTATATTGATTTTAGATTTTAGATTCCCCATTTCTGTTCATAATGTTTCTTATATCAAAATATTATATAATATTTAATGATATGAAAGGAAATACAATTTAAGATGTTCATTTGTTATTCACAGAATTGTAATTACTAACAATGTATAAAATTAATTTTTTGGATAAAAGTAAAATGTACTTTTAAGTAGTATGCTATTTATGTATTTAAGACAGTAATATTAAACAATATATATTCTAGCCTTGACTAATAAAAATAATTTTGCATGAATGTTAAAGAATATGTCTTTTCTATAAACATATCAAAGAGCAATATAACCAAATTAACTATTTGATTGGTAAACTGAATTACACCTACTAACTGAATTTTATTGGTTTAAGAGATGAGCTAAAATTTAATGAGTGACAATATATGTCTTAATGTTTTTTCAACTGTGAAAAATAGATGTTTTGGTTATAAATGTTTACGATTTAACAAAATTAAAAAATATAGTAACAAAATAAAAAAAGCTGAAAAAGTATACTTTGAAAAGAAAAAGAATTATATATTTTTTGCAACATTTTATACTATAAAATGATTTATTGCAGAGTAATATTAAAAAAATTTGAAAATAATTATGAAAAAAAAATCAAATGATTAAAGAAATTAAAATAAAATATTAAATTTTACAAAAAACATATAAATATACAAAGCTGCAAAATACCAAATTTTTCATTCCTATCTTCACGAATGTTTTTGTTAAAGTTATAATAAAATTTTCAAATATTAGGAAAATAAAATGATTTAAGATTTAAAAATTAAACAATAAAATGATTTAAGACTACATAACTACACATAAAAATTTTATTTTTATAATTATTTAAGAGTAATTGCAAAAACAGGTATTAGAAAATTAATCCTTAAATGCATAAAGAATTGTGAAATTGAACTTAATATTTTATTATTGAATGTGTTGTCAGTCTTTAATTCAGTCATTTTTTAATTTTCTTATTATTGACAAGATTATAAGTGTTTCATGAGAAATACAAGTTTTTAAAAATCTGTTGATTTTAGAGAAAGCATATAACTGGCATTTGAATAGGTAACTTAGGGTCAGTTCAATTATTATGCATAACACGATTGTTTGTGTTCATGATAATACACATTAAGAATAATTTAATGGTTTAAATGATGATCCTTCACTTAATTAGTCTGCAATTAAAAATTAGCTTACATAAATATTAAAAAATTTAATTAATAAGTTTATATCCTTATTCCTAATGTGCTTAATTATTTTAGGCACGTTTTAAGCGATTAATTGTTAATAACATTTAAATCATTAATAATCTTTTAATTACTAATAACATTTAAATATTATTAATAACAGTTAAGTAATAAATGTTATATAGGTAAGTTTGATATAATGTAAATGTAATATAAAACTATGAGCTGTGAAAAATTTAGTTTTTAATTTCAAATTTATAAGGATTTTATAATTACAGATTTTATATCTGGAGAAAATAATTTTCACATAAAAAGTATGTTGTGAAAGTGAAAAATTATTGTTAAAAGAAAGTGCATAATATTTATATATCTTTCCCACTATAACATTTACATTTCAGTTCTTTTTTTACTTTAGTTTGAATTTCAGTCATTCAAACTGAATTTCAGCTAAATGCAAAATATTTGAAAGTAAAAGCAACTCACAATATTCTCTTAAATGTGCCGATATCAAATTTTGCATTTCTAAAGATTTAATGTCTCTCGACATGCATAGGCTCAGAAAGATTCATCAAAACAATTTATAAATATGGTGTGCATTTTATTTAAATGATCAAATCCTATATTTTAGATGAAATGTATGAGGGAATGATTTTAAATTCATTTTAAAAGGGAAAATATATCCCATTATTATTCAATTGGCTTTAGAAACTCCAAATTCTCAAACTTTTGAAATCTTTATTGTGCTGTCTTTGATTTGAATCACCGGGATAAGAATGATGCTCGGAACGATTGTCCCATGCATGATAATCAGAGTATTTGTAAAAGAACTCTCCTTCCAAAGTTGTAATAAATTTGTCGCATCAGCAAATTTCTATCTCTTCTACAACTCTTATATTTTTTCTTTTTCAAGTACTTTTCTCAAAATGAATCACAGTTTCAATTAAAAACTACGCAGACGATTAGATTTTTCTAAAGTAAATTTTGTGTCGGTTTTCATGATGATAATGCAAATGCAAATTTAACTGCAAACTTGAATATCATGTGACTTAGAGCTTTCCGTTTTAGACAATAGGCCACTAACGACAAAGAGGGCTTAGAAATTAAAATTTCAAAGAGTAAGAAGTGAAATTAAAAGAGAGCTGTACTCATAATTGAACGCTAAATTAATGAAGTTTATCTTGACAATAGAATTAAATTAATTTCAAAGTCGTTTCTAAATTGTGAATTATTTTCTTTAGAAAAACGTCAGATGTAATCTTAGAGAAGGTAATCAAATTTATGATAGACAATGCTATATAATTAACAGCTTCACAAAAAATTACATTCAAAATTAAATTTCAATAGAATATATGATCACTAAACTATATGAATTTTTAATGAAAATATAACTATATTAATAAAAGAGTGATAGTATTTCTAAACGTATTGGATTAATTATATTTTACATCTATCATCACCAGGAAATTTAATAATTTTTTTCTGTATTTTTTATGATAGAATTTAATAACTGATTTCTAATATCTCCTTTCTCACGTCACTAAAAGTTGATAAAGATATTATTTTTATCAACTTTTAGTGACGTGAGAAAGGAGATATTAGAAATCAGATATAAAAACATCATATTTCTGAGTTTTACTTCAAAATAACATTGTAGAAAAGAAAACTGCATGAAATTTCTCAGAGAACTGGGAAAAATATCCCAATTATTCTAAAAAGATATTAAATGGAGCACCTTAATATTTCGTTAATACTTTTGCATTATCTCTTTTTCCTCTTTAATTTTATTTGACATTTTTAAAACATCCTAAAATAATTTTTATAAAATTGAAATTCAAAATCTGTAATAATAAGTAAAATTAACTTCCCTCAGTTTTCAAAACATGTATAGTATTATATTGTTTTCTTCTTAAATGATTTCGATGTCAGTGGAAAGTCTATAGACATTATTATGATGAGTGTAATAAAAGACGTTAATTAATATAAATAAGTAAAATAGTTTAACGTGGCATTTTATTCCTATTTTTTATATTATTTTTCATATTTCTGTTTCCTAAGCATTAATATGAATTTACTATTTACTCTGCATAAAATTTCATCAATTTGTAGATGTTTATGAGAATAATGAATGATATTTCGTTATAATTCGTTCACATCCCTTAATCACTTATTTTAAATTTCATGATAGAATTTATGCAAATAGAATAGTGCAAAAATTCTGGGTTTCTTTCTGACAACCATTTATTTTAAATGCAATTTTTTCAAAATTCAACAGATTTCAGAATTGTTCTTACCTGAGATTTTATACAATTTCAATATTATTTGCTGGAATATTACATTCAATGTATTATTTTTATGAAGTTTATAAATATTTTTTGATGAGAGTTCTTTTTTCAACTTTAAGAAATGATGTTATTTATTTGATTGGAATGATCTTTTTTTCAAAGAATCCAATAGTTGAAAGATAAACCCTGGTTATAACTTCTTAAAGATGTATAAAATATTCGAACAAAATTAGTTTTAATGTGCAGCCTCTAAAATGTTTTTTACTCAAAAATACATATATTTTTTATTTCAAAAATATGACACTTAAGATTTAGTCCTGTCTAAAAGTGTGGAGAATTTTTTAAACTCATAAGCATAATTAAACTTCACAAGTATATTTATCAGATAAATATCTGGAATAATACTGCGAGATATTAACGAATTGTTTTTAGTGAGCTATTGAATAAAAATGAAAACAAAGAAGTTAATTTGCTGTTCCAATATTACATTTAGTCTTAAGGCTTGACCCCAACATTGCGATATCTAATAAAATATTGAAGAAAAATGATGCTGATGATTTATACTTTAAAAAGACGTTTTACTTAATTAAATGAAAATTAGGTAAAATTCTACCCTACGGCATCTTTGGCGACATTTTGAAAAAGTCGCCAAGGCCGTATGACACATGGGGAAATTCCGATTGGGAAAAACGGCGGGAGGAAAATGGCTTAAATAGTGACAAATATTTCATACATTGTTGGTATCTATCAATATGCTGAACTAATTTTACAAAATTAACATAAAACACAGATTTATAGATTTCAAACATCAATGGTAAAATAATAAAGTTGATATGTTAAATTATCCATAAAATTTTTGATGTAATTTTATATTAATGAATTTAAATCGGTAAATATTCATGAGAATTTCATTTCATGATGACTATTTAATTTATTATTAATTATGTAAATAACAATTAACATACCACTCTCCAGTTTACAGACTTTTGGAGAAATAGGGTTGCCAAAATACTAGTTTGCAAGGTTTCTAGTAAAAATTTTCGCCAAATTTGGCGCCAAAAAACGCGTCAAGGGTGACCGTACAGTAAAGCTGATCCAAAAATTAATAAAGTGATATGTTTATTACTTAAAAGAAAATTATTATTAATTATAAGAATATTAAATTAATTAATAAATTTTATCAATAAAATTTAAATTTATACTAACTCTGCAATGGAACACAAAAATATGCTTCTGTTGTCTCAAAAACTTTTTCCTTCTTCATGAATATTCGTAAATATAAAACGGTTAATAATTGTTGAAACAACACGAAACTACTTTACGCTGATTTCAGGTTTCTGTACCAATTATTTGAATTTATAAATTTTAAACTAGTTTAGCGATTTAACTTCTCTTTTAAATTAAAATAAATTTACTGCTGTTTACCTGGTTTCAACAACATTTTTCTATTAGTAAATCACTGCATATTGCAATAAAAAACGAAAGAAATTTGTTTTGCATTCCAATTCCTTGATAACAAAAAGAAATTAATTAAAATGTAAATCTGAAAGTCATTGCTGATTCATCAAACTCATTTGAATTGCTAAAATAGAATTAAGCCAAAAACTCTCTTTATCTTCCTTGCATTTATATGAATCAGTAGATAATATGTCATTATTATATTAACAATAAACGCAAATTCAATTCAGAATGTTTCATTGATATTTTTATGCAATGAAATCTGCAAATTATGATAAGTATTTTATGTAGGATGTTAATTAAAAATTAAGTAGTGAAAGAAATGTTAAGGGAGTTTTTGTTCATTTTGAGATATACTATTTGTAAGTGCTAATGAATTATTAAGAAAAAAACCCAATAAACTTACAAGTTAAATTCACTTAAAATTTGTGGAGTATGTTTATTATTTATTACCAATAATATGTTTAATCAGGACCTCATTGCAATATCTGTTATTATTTTTTAATTAGAGCTATTTTACTAAGAAAATTATTATTGTATATGTAGTTAAATGTATTAAGCGATTATCATTGTTTATATGAAGATACATAATATAATTCTATAAAACTATTTTAAATAATATTGATAGTAAAGTTAGGATACATGTCCTTATTTGTATTTTAAAATTGCTTATCACACAAATTATGAAAGACCTTAACATTTAAAATAGGTGTTTATGCTTCCCATTTCCTAATTAAAAAATATATAAAACTTTTATTAATATTAACAATCTCCCGAATAGTATTTGTTTCATAAACTCTAATATGTTTTAATATAATAATCTTTAAAAGAGTAATTGTCGACTATACAACATTCAAAAGACTGAAAACAAATTCTTTGCAGTAAAAAATTAAGGATCATACCTGGTATCGATTAAACTTAAGATGTGTATTTTAAATTCCTGCCTTAAATTTGCAAACATATACTTTTCAAAAGTTTCCTAGAAAAATTCTTTTTGAAGTATGTAAATATTTCTTTCTCTTCTCCAAAAACTCCATTCAAAGGGTGAAAAAACTGTAGTATCACCGAATTCTCAAATCCTTCTCTGGAGAAGCAAATTACAATAGTGTAACTAAAAATATAATCCAATATTTTTAGATGTGTATATAAGAAAAAACGTGTGCTCTAACATATTCAACGTGAAATGCAAAGAGAAAAAACTCGTGAACTATAGAAAAACGAATAGGGATTGTTGTTTTTTTTATTTATTTTTGCTACAAATAATGATCAAAATTCCTTTTTGAAATAAGATACCGAATAATACTTTGTATTTCAAATTATTTCTCTTTTTTCCTTTCAAACTAATCATTACTCTAATTCTTCATTGACTTAAAATTTAATAATGTTATTCCTTTTCGCGAAATATTTGTAACATAAAAAATGCAGTCACTGGAAATAAAAGATTTAAAAAATAATTCGAAATACATTTGTTTGTTTATTTTATCAAACTATGGAAGAGCAGTATTGTGACTAATATTTACAGTACAACATAATTTATATTTGAATAATTGCCATAAATAAAATGTTTCATTTAATAACCTTATTTCTACTTCACAAGCAAGTTTTAAATAATATTCTTAGAAATAGAAATACCCCAAAAGACATACTTTTGCAAGAAATGATCGCAAATTATAAGTATGATATAATGACATCACGAACCACAAATAAATAAAGTATTTTCGAGTAGAAAGTAAATTACCTACTCTTAAGAACAAATAACAACCTACTAGCATTTTAAAACTCAAGAAAATCTAGAGCTCTTTGTCGTAATCCCTAATAAGGTTAAGAGGATACCGTACACAAGAGAGTTTTTTCCGAAAACAAGAAAATATGCTTAAACTTCCAGCTTTGTTTCCAAAAATATTACCCATATCTCAAAAGAAAAATCTTCTACATCTTTCAACATATGTTTTTCTTATTTTCCTTCTAATATGAGATTAAGGGAAGGAAAGAAAGTTTTATAATGCTATATTCTTGTAAAGTTTTAATGTTTTATTCATTATTTTCTCAAAGATATTGTTATATAAATTTATAATTTATTAACTTTTTATTCATAAGTAATATGATTTTATTACAATTATTACAAATATGAAATTTAATTATTTTCAATACTAATAAATAGTGAAATAAATACATTAAACTCTTAAGTTTCAAAGTGGATTTTGTCCAAAGGGAAAACGCTCATAAGGAATTATTATTTTTGAAACGAAAGTCATGTTAAGAGTCTGGTGCAAAAAAAGTTCAAAATCAGTTACGAATTGCCAATGTTTCATATGTGTAAAGTTTTAATTATTAATTATGAAATTTTAATCATAAACCAATATACCGAAGACAATTTAATAGCGATTTGACTTTCAATAATTAAAATCAATTATTTTTATTTAAATGCTAATCTAATAAATTGAATTTTAAACATCAATAAGTGCAATAAGATAAGTTAAAAGTTGTTACAACAATAGGAATTTCAAATTAATGATCATATTTACACCTTTCAAAATTCTGTATTACTAAATTTTGGTGAATTTTCTTTCAAAAGATCTAATTAAAAGGTTTGAGTTGATCTTATGAAATATTCTTATCATTATTAAAGAAATTATTAACATTCCCTTTAAAACATTTTTTTCACATCAATCTCATTCTATGGTGATATAAATGCAAAAGAAACATTAATTTTTGTGAAGTATTAACAATTTTATAAACATCTAGCTTTACATTTTTAACCTTTATAAACTTCTAAATTTTCATTTTTAGGTATAAAATATTATACTATAAATGCGTTCTTTAGAATTCATTGGAAAATCACATAACTTAAGAAATTATAAAAAACTGTAAGTAGTTGAAATGAATACCTGTATTTTTAAAAAGTATTTAAATTTTTGAATCATTATAAGTCACTTATTTTCTAAATGATTTATAACAATATAAAATAGTTTATTAATAATTGAATTTAAAAAAGTATTTACACACTAAGGATGTGCTCATTTAAATATAAGTAGAATCTAAATGTTGCTTCAAATCAAATAGACAAAAAAAAAAACAGTTTTAAAATTACTATTTTATTTTCTATGAAAAGTACAAAGTAAATATAAAACACTATAAAAATTATATTTAAAATTTTTCAAATTATTTTATAATTTTTGCATTTGAGAATATATTTTGAAAATATTTTCAATTACAAATACCAAACTTTTAAGAACATTAAAAAGGTATTTTGCGAATACAAAAAAGCACTTGAATAATATAGATTTATTTTAAATAATATTTAAAATAATTTAATTTCATCAAAATTTATTAAAAACTCTTCTAATATTCAACTTAAAGATTAAAGTTAGTTTTTTTGAATAAAATAATCAAGATGTATGCGATAAGAGAATTTAGCTAGATTTATTAAGAATATGAGATACAGTTTTTGGATACAAAATGATATAAATTTGGTATAAACAAACGGTTTTTGATTATTCATAAAATATAATTTTAAATAATTAAGTCTATGTAATATATATATAAGAATGAAACTCGTTTATGTTTTTGTTCTATGTAACTTGTAGTGCTCAACAGTTCTTGCTACAAATTTAAAGCAGATGAATTTCAATCCCTAGAACACAAAATAAATGAAAGCTGAAATTCAGTTTTAAATTTTTATTCTTGAAAAACTTGCTTAAATCTCGTGAATACTTACTTGCATGTTTAATATACCATATAGGTTAGATATTAAAACTAAATATTGTGGAAATAGTCTTACGAATTTAGATTTCCTAACAAAAGAAAATAAATTAGTAAAAAAATATATGTATTTCCCCATTTAATAAATAATTATAACACTTAAACAAAAAATATTCATGAAAATTTATATTCTAAAAATATTATAAAATATTTACATAATAAACAGCCTTCAATGTAATGAAAATGTTTGAAAAAGTAGTTGACTTTGAAAACTTTATGATTGCGAGCATTAAAAATTTATAAAAGAATTTCTAAATATGCTAAAAAAATTCTTTATACGTATTTGTATTTAAGAATATGCTTGTGCCATGAGCAAATGACATGTGCTTCAATCTAAGTTATTTTGGGAACATACAAAGACTAAACTTAGGAAGGAAAATAATCTTCGGATAATGAAATTTTAAAGAATACATTAAATTCCTTAGGAAGATTGCTGAGTCACTTCATTAAAATATTTTCGTAATTTTGTAAAGATGGAAAAAATGATTAAATATACCGTACTATTAGGTAAAATCTTAACAATGCATAAATGAAAACTTGGTTTTGATGTAAAAGAAAATTGCATTGAAAAGTAATGCATTTATTGCAAATGTATTAAGAAAGAAAATGACATTTTAAAATAACAAAAAAATTTTGATGTATCTTTTTAAATTTTTGAAATTAAAAGAATATTTTTCACTTTAAATGTATGAATGTTTCGTTTGATGGATGTTGTTTAAGTCAAGTTAAGAGAAAAAAATCATTAAGTATAGATAAAATATTTATCCTAAAATTTAAATTTAATCATAAGATTCATGATGTGTATTGCAAAAACAACATCTTGTAAAGCACATATGTTAAATAATTTAAAACTGATAATAATCTACATTTGATAAATGATTAGAAATTGGAAAACAAACTAACAAGCTATTTTCTAATGTTTCCAGCTCTCATTACTTTAGAAGAAAATTTGACAAAGAATTTGATTGAAATCGATTTGCATAACTTCCAAATACATTTGTGCCAAAGTATTCTGAATATTGATTAGAATTTACTTTGAATATTAATTAAATTATTATTTCTAAGTAACATTGTAATATGCATCACATTATTATTTTGTGAATAGTCATTATAATATAAGGGAAATTTTGAATTTTATGGAAAATATTTTATAAGTATTTATCCTGAATAATGATTAAAAATGTTTCAAATCCATATATCAAAATCAAATGTTGAGATACATCAGTTGGAATTTAGTATGATGGAGTTTTAGTTGCAACATGTTTTTTAATAAAAATCCTCATTTTCATCAACAATTTATCTAACCAATTAATAAAATAAGAGAAGTCTTAACAAATCTCAAACGTTTAACTTGTTACAATTGCACAAAAGATCTTAATAAAAAATACAATGTATAATATCATCTTCCTTAAGGTTTAAATAAAGACTGATGCAGTTTTTCTCGACTATTAATGAGTTTAAAATTAATATCTCCTCTGAAACTCAAAGTGAATTGGTAATTGAAATGTCTTAAGTTCAGTAGTTAATGAATTCCACTTTAAATTAAAGATTTTGTAGTGGTTATAATTTCGTCAAGCATTTTTGCGTTGTTACATGATACATGATAAAAATAAAAAAGACTTATCATTATCAAATTGAGAGAATATTGCATTTTATAAATGAAATTAACTGTAAATAAATGGTTTGATTGCGATTTGAATTTGAAATGTATTTATGAATCTACTAGTCTCAAAGAGCTAAACATTTATAAAGTTAATTTTTATATCAATTACGAATTTAAAATGTTTACTCTTTCGTCCAAACTAGAAGTATTTTAAATATTACTTTAATTTGAAAAAAATTGTCATAATTTTTATTCAGTTTTTGGTTGCTTTTTTGCCATCTATTTTTACACATATGATATAAGAATAAATGAGTTAAATTCAATTTTTTTTAATTTTTTCAACATTAATGTTGAAGGTATATATATATATATATATATATATATATATATATATATATATATATATATATATATATATATATATATATATATATATATATATATATATATATATATATATTGGAATGTAACTATATAAATATAATTATTATTTTACATAATATGCAATATAAAGAAAAAAATCATTTAACTCTAAATGCATAAAACACACACAGATAACCATAAATTAAGGATAATACTGAAGCATATGGAAATGGAACGCCAAGGGAAAAATGCAAACTTTTGAAATATCACATACATTATGTGTAGATTGTAACTATATAAATTATATACAGGAATACATTGAATGTGAAGCCGAGCTTACGTCACAATGACGAGAGTGTAAAAAAGAGGCATATAAAAATATCAGATAAAGAAGAAACATCACAATCATCCTACGGCGCTCATTGCAACAACCCCACAAGTACTGCACAGAGGACGCATGAGGGTGATGTTTTACGTGTAGAATTATTGGCCGCCTGGAAGCTAGGTGACTCTGATGTCAATAGACGGGAAACTGAAAATCGACTTAAAGTGTCATCTCTAGGCTGTGGAAGGATTCCAATATGATGGAAACGAAAGTAGACGTTATAGTACACGTCACCCTCGAGTAACAACGCCGATTGACGGCCGTTATTCGACAGCAATCGCCAAAAGAAACAGACACAGCTCAGAAGCGGACCTGTCATATCAGCTATTTTCAGGCACGTCATATCAGTTATGCTGTTTCAAGACAAACCATGCATAGACTTTTGGTACATTATGGTCTGTATCAGTGTTTCACAACCTTTTTGCGCCATGCCCCACCTAAGCCTTTCTATAACTCTTATGCCCCTCTATGTAACTTATACAAAAATTTTAATATTAAAAAATTGAATTATTCACTTAAGAAACTAAAATGATAGGTTTTAGGAAGAAATCTCTAGGAAATTGTTAACGAAACACAGTAAGTAAATTTCCAAAACACATATATAATGAAAAACTAAAATTCAAATTCGAAACAATTTTAATAAAGATTTTTCTATATAAATTTAATATTTTAATTTATTCAGATCCTTGCAATTGATCTCAATAAAATTTTAATTTATTGAGATCCTTGCGCTATTATTGGAGAACCGCACAGAGATTTTATGTTAGGTTCCAATTTGGTTAGCTTCAGTCTCAAGTCTTCCCGTTGTGTTATACCCAGCCCATTTTTTACGAGTAAATCATTTACAGCACTAAATCCACATTCATCAATACAACCTCATTAAACAGCAACATTATATTGATGCAAGAGTCTCTCAAGTGCTCGTTTGGGGAAGCATTATACGGAGCTCTAGAGCAGATCTGCATGTTCGAAATGGAACATGACAGGCCAAATTTAACAGGGTATCTTCCTGGAACAATCTTATATTTAGGGATGTCATAGAATATTAATTTATGATATGAAATGCAACGCTCATCCTCACTATTTGAGCATCGTCAATGACTGCCTTCAATCGGAGATCATCGTCTCTATGAAAGGGCCAACATATTCAAAGATCTTGTATCTAAGATTTTCTTGAAATGTATGTTTTAAAACATTAGTTGAAAATTTAAGGAATGGAATTATGTTTGAAACAGCTTTATAATTTAATTGATTTAAAATCACATACTTTATTTGATGTCTGAATATATTTTTTTCCAAATTTAGTTTTTTAATAAATTGAAATTTTTTAAATAATATTTGAAGTGATTTTAGCTTAATTATAATTTTTACTTTAGAAAATATACGTACTTTAAATTTCTGCATTGCTGCCGCTGTTTTTAATTATAAGATTGTTTATACGTTTTTCAATTACACAAGTATCATTCAACTTACACAAATAGATTTTATTAATAAAAACACGAATTTTCTTTTTATTATTCTCTTTATTACTTAAGGATAGATTTTATATCACATAATTCTATACGTTTTAACCTTTTAAAGAAACTGCATTGAAATTTAATGACATGAAATTACCAGTTAAAAACTGGAATTACTTCAGTTTCTGAGTTGTTATGAAAGAGTTTCATCTCCATTTTTTGTTTTATCCATACGGTTTTTGAAATTAACTCAATGCTACGAGTACCCAATTAAATTTTTAACAAAAATTTAAACGAAAATGAGCTACAATATACAAAATATTTAATTTTAAAGATTTAAAACAATTTAGCGAATCTTCAAGCTATTGAAAAAAATGTAATGTCATTGTAAATATATTTATTAATGACATTGATAACATGCACAATGTCTGTAATTTTATTATGTTTTAATATAATACAAGCTTTTTTTCATAGTTTAGCTATTGCGTTTGTTAAATTTACAAGAATCCTAAGGAATAATTATTTACACATCGGAATCTCAAAATAAGTGTCGAAAATTCAGCATTTCATTAATAATTATGTTATTTCGAAAGTATTTCATAAATGGTTTTCTATTTTTAATTTTATAAATTACTGAAGCACGTTATAAATTTTTAACAACATTTAATATCATATGACACTTATTAATACATTTTTTGAAGTTGCCCTACAGTTTTGAATTCATAATATACATATTCATAATGCAATTACAATACGTTTTTCTTCATGAATTTTTTACACATTTCTTCAAAAATATAAAAATTATTTATATATATTTATATATATATATAATATATATATTTATATGTATGGGGTGAAAAGTCTACAAGATCTAAAGTTTAAAGTTTAAATAAGAGAAAAAGAAAATAGATATATCAGTTTTTAATTTATAAGTAGTTATTTTCTTGCAAAATGATGCTTAGATTATTTACTACCTTATTAATGATATAAAATTAAAATTATTGTGTGAATATTGTATATATTTTACTATTATTTATTTATAATAAAATTTGTAGTGAAGAGAAAGTTTTGCTTAACTTAGTTTACTGAGAAATGTTTAGTAAAATTTAATTAGCAATAATTTAAAATAATAATAATTTTAAAGTGAGAAACTATCGGAGTAAACTCATGTGGCAAAAGACAATGTTGCCTATCTTACAATTACAATAAAAATTGCATTACTGAAAAAAATGAATTTGGTACGATTATTTATATCGAGAAAACAATTATAAGGTAGCATGTATATAAGAATTTGATAATTTAATGAATAAACTAAACTCCATGGCACGACAGCTCATGAGGGCCAAGGCCTACAGTGCCCATAACTGTTTCATGACCGAGGGCCCTGGGGCGCGAAGCATATGTCCCAGTTGGGTGGTCAGCCTAACGTAAGACCCCCAGTGTTTAGTTCCCCAGCATGCTTGATACTCAGTTAATCGACCCACTGAGGGGATGAAAGGCTGAGTCAACCTTGCCCAGCCCGAGGATCGAACCTCGGACCTGTGTCATGGTAGCGTGAAACGCTGCCACTAAGCCACCGGGTTTCAATTCAAAGAATAAAAAGAGATAAATAACCAAAAAAAAAAAAACTAGAATAAATAATTACATAAAAATATTTCTCTCTCTCTCTGTATATATATATATATATATATATATATATATATATATATATATATATATATATATTTGTCTAAAATATTACACAATATTTAGTAAATAGTGCTATCAGGCTTTAGTTTTACTTTAAAAAATAAAAAGCCTGGCTCATACAATTAACTACAATTTAAAGTAGTTTAAGATTTATAATACTTTCAACTGTATTTAAAATACATCTTAATAAGAAAAAATTAATTATAGTATGATAAGCCGTATTATTAAAATTAATCTGACAAAAGATATAAATGCATCTTTTTGTAAGATCTCTTTACTAATTTGTTAAATTTTTATTTCAGGTCCAAAAGATCCATTGTTGAGATCGATAATCCTAAAGAAACCTTACAAATTCTGGGTAATTTAGCCACGCGTATAATTGAGGCAGAAGGTATCTCAAAGTAAGTTTAAAAATTTTCTAATTTAATGATGAGAATTACAAATGTATTTAAAAAACATTAATTATAAAAATTTTTGTTTATTTATTGATACAATTTATAAAATTTAGGAACTTATGAAATAATTTTTCTTATTAGCAGGAAGAATTATTGTAATTCGTACAAACTAAATAAACTGGTTACTAAAATTTACTGCATTTGGATTACTTTGCTTGATAAGAATATATATCGACTAAGTATTTCCATAGAGAAGTTCAATAGTATAGTAACCATTAAAAATTATACTTTTATCAAAATAACAGATTTAAATCATCTGGAAATATTTATTCTCATGTACGTTGTTAAATACGTTGTTGTAAATGTAAGACAACATTCAGTTTAAGCCGGATTAATATTAGTTTCTAAACATAATAAAATATATATTAAATGTCATTAAATTACATAATGGTGTAAAGTATTCTTTTAAATATGAATTTTATGCACAATACATATCCATATACGTACCTTAATAAATATTTTAACTAGACCTTTGTATTTCACTTAAAGACCTATTTTTAATGTTTTTAACAAACGCATTCATTATTTACAAAAATGTCTCACCATAACTATTACACGGAATTATTTTGCAAGATTTAACTCATCATATAGCGTAGTCTTTCACATAAACTAACTAAAAATATTTTTTTTGAAAATATTGAGGTAATTTTATTGAAACCTTTTTTAGATATGATATGCAGAGAAACCAGTTTCATTTTAGCAAAATATTTAAATATGGAAGATATAAAATATTTGCAATTTATGCGATTCTCATTGTTTTCCTTTGTCGATACTAAGTTTAAAAGTGGTTGAAATTAGTTAATAAAGGATTTTGCTGGCTAATATATACTTAGATACATTCTACCATCATGTGAAAGTGCATGTATCTGTAACTATGGCAAAATAAAGGAATAAAAAAATTGAATTTTTCTTATAAAATCTCAGCTGACAAAAATTAGTACTAACATGTAAAAATTACTGAAATTAATTCTGCTTCAGGTGATTATAGAATCTAATGAATAGTTATTATAAGAAAATTACAAGACAGAGAGTCATGAATAAAATAAGTGGAAATATTTCAATGAACGAGAGAAAAGGAAATATTGAAATGTAAATGTAAAAATTTCTGAAATAATGCATATGCTTTTAAAGATTACATTTTAGTTTATTTGTTTTAAATCAAAAACAAGCACTTAATTTATTTATTTTTGAATTAGAAATAAATGGTAAATAAAAATGAAACTTTTTTAAATATTATATACCAAAATGTAAACTATTAGACAATTCTTGAAATAAGTTGTATGGTTGTTGATAGAGAAAACTAAAATCTAAATACAAGTTGAAATAAGTTGTTGGTAGAGAAAACTAAATGTTAATTATATTATAATTCACAAATATTAATTTTATAATTAGCAATTTATATGATTAAATGAATTTTTGGTTTGTAAAATTTTCTGTTAACTAAATGTTTTTCAAAATTATGAAATTTATTTTTTAAATCTGCTTATACTTTAAATTATCATACATTGGAGAAAACAGATAACAGTGTTTCTTAACATACGATAAAAATATTTATTTCAGCAAAATTAATTTTCTATACATTTTTTAATTTATTTTATAAAAAAGTTAAAAATGAAGATTTCTAATTATATCTTTGCTGGTTAAAAATTTTTATCTACAGTATCAGTCTACATCAAAGTTTACGAACACTAAAAAACATTTTTAATACAAAATATGCATTTATAATTTCTTATTTTGTTAATTTACATAGTATCTTATATTTCTATAGTTATTTTACATAAAAAATTCTAAAAAATTGATTTTGCAACAGTGCCTTTCTTACAAACTAAAATTCCAAGTTTTCAGAATTGACTTACAATTTTGACAAAATAAATTCAAAATATTATTTTTCTACTTAATAATAATTAGTCTCATTTCGGCTTCTGTATCATTTCTGTCCATTATAAAGGTTTCCAAAATTAATAATTATTATTTTCGTGTATATGTGCAGACATTTAGACACACATTTAAGTTTTCTGATTCTTAAACATTAATAGTTTATTTTAATAATATCTATTGACATTTTGATTGGTTAATTCTACCTTGTTGATTGACATTAGTTGACCAATCTAATTGCTAAAGAATATTTAAAGTATTAAATATTCTTATTAAAATAATAGTATGAAAATGAATAAAATATAAAAAAATAATAGTTTATTTCTTTTGTAAGTAATGATTCCTACAATGAATTAAGTCATAAAAATACAATGAAGTAAAATTGGAATAAAATGGTCTGAAAAAGATTTAGACATATAGCACAGTTTAGTTTTCAGAAACAGAGGTGAATAAAAAATATAAAAATTGAATATAAACTAAAAGCACACACGCACACAATTAATTACAATTACTTAGTATGGATTAATTTAATTTTAAATCCCTTTTCCTGACGAGTAGCATCATCTTTTTTACGACCTACAGTAACATAATGAATTAAAAAAATATTTTATGAAACATTTGGATCACAGCTATTAAAAGTTTTACACGAGTTTTTGAGTAAATGCTTAAAATATTTTTTTAAAAATATAGCTCTTATCTTAAATTATAGTCATATGAAAAACGTGTTTTGAAAAAAAAAATAATAGTTAAAAATAATTTAGAATAAAAAGTTAATATATGCTACAAAATATTGAATGATACAGGTATGTTAATTTATTAGATGTTTTTAGAAATTCCTACCACGATCACCTGAAATCCATAAATGTTGAGCCTATGTAAAAGATGTAAAAGAAAAAAAAGGTTTTAAGAATTATTTTTGGTGTTTTAGAATGTAATGTGTGAGTGCCTGAAGGAAAAGATGTAACTTTGAAATTTATAGAATCTTTAAAAATAATGGCATTATTAAATGCATTAAACTAAGTGAAATTACATGATCAGATCACCTTTTGAAAATAATGCTGAGAAATTGGTTCTTAAGGTTTTCAATCTCACTCTATTCTGTGGAAGGCATAGAGGAAGATCTAAAAAATTATGTAGGGGCAATCTAGATAAGGATTTTGTCAAACGTAAAATCATTTATCGCGCTGGGAAAAGGGTGAAATGAGAACACTACTGAAGAAGGCTAGGGTTCACAACGGGAATTCATGCTAATGTTAATGATGTAGTAAATTAATAAAGTTTCAATGAAAAGCACATAAAACCAATTTTTTTAAACTAAACTAAAATTAACTTTCTTATTTCAAAAGGAAAATTCAAAATTGCATTTATATTAGAATATTGCAAATTTCAAAAAGGAATAAATAAAATATCTAAATTTCCAAAATAATTCTCTGTTAAATAACATAAATGAAACAAAAATATTTTCTTTTGCCAATAAAAATGTAAAACAAGATTTATAAAAGCATAATTAATTCAGTTGAATTTTAAATCTGATTTGTTAACATAAATTTCTTTTTATATTTTCAAAAATTATTATTCAGATTTTAAATGTTAGGAAAATTTTATTTTTCTAAAACTAATGCTTAGCCATAATAATTAAAATTACTATTACATTTTTTGAATTCCATTAATTATAAAAAATTGAAATTATTCTTGTCAGGAAAAACTATTTGAGAAAGAAATAAAAGCACTGTGTCAAGAGAAATTGTGATGAATTCAATCTCGGTCCATCTAAAGTTTTCTGTAAAGTAAATATGAATTCTTAGAAGGATTTATTATAATAAGAATTTTAATAAAAAAGAACAAATATGAAACATGTGTTCTCATTCATCCAAATTTGTTTCACACCGTTACAAAATTTTTTAATTAACTTTGTTCAAAGTAATCACAAGATGAGTTTCAGAAACTGAATATTTATATAATTTTCTTCAGTCCTTGAAAACAGCAGAAAATTATTTCCTCCCAAATACTATATTCATAAAAGCTTTCCATCCAATAGACAATTAAGTTTATGCTAATTATTCACGAGAAATATTTTCGAAAACTGGTATAAGATTAAACGTATATTTCATTGTGAAACGTGCATTTCTTAACAAAGTTCTCTGTAAAACAAATATTATATTTCTGTAGCAAGTTTATTGGAAATCTTTTATTCCTTTTGAGTATTATATTTAATTTTTAACTGTTATTTTACAAATATCTGTGCAGTAGTTGATTTCTAAGCAACATCTTATAAATTCTTACAGTTAATACACATAATTAGGATTTCCTGGTGAATACATAATTTTAATCTTTTTGATAAGCACATTAGTACAATGTGAGTAACATAAATAAGTGTAGAATGTTATTTTATTAAGTAAACATTTCCTTAAATACATTTAAAAGTTCGAAATTGATTTGTCTGTATTTCAATTCAAATTCAGAAAACTATTACGAAAATAGCAAAATAATTTTTTTACTATTTACTGAGAAATATATTGCAATATTAAAAGAAAAAATTTACTTAGACGAAAGATATCTCAGAATTTATTAGACTTCTAATTGAATTTGAAAAAAATGCATCCAGCTAGTTATAATTTCTATATTTAAATTAAAATTTCTTTCTAAATTTACTTTAAAAAGATGTTAATCATATTTGGATATTTGTCATAGAGCTGTCACAGTTTTGTAATAATTTAATATTAAAATATCATTCAAAGCAAAAAATATAGGTATTTTTGTAAAAACACTCGCAAAAATATAAAAAAGCAAAGCATTATTTTCATTACAGCAGTAATTGCTTTTTCAAATAATGAGTGGCATTTAATGAATTAATTTGTTTTTCAAAAACTTTTATATGTGGTATGCAGCAATAAGCTTCAATAAAATTAATTTTTAGATTCATTAAATTTAAAGAAAAATTTGCATCAATACACATCATATGCATTTAATTATATATCTCTTCTAAGCAAGTTTTCCGTAATAGCTAACGTGTAGACGTCAAATTAAGTTTCTAATTTGTTTTCTGCAGTTTTATTCATGAATATTTTACTTCATTTCAATCGATATGCATCAGTTTCTCAAACTCTATTATTTAGCAGTAATTGTCTCTAATTTCACAGAATGAAACAATTGTTAAATTAATCGTTAATATATTTGAGCACTCCACTCTCTTTAAATAACAATAATAGGACGAAAAATTGATTTTATGCCGGTTTTTCGCTTAAGGAATATGTGTTTTGCGTAACTAGAATAAGTGTGTTGCATTAAACTTGCAATGTTTTTTGCAGCTATAATTGCATCTAAGGGAATATAATTAGAGACTCTGCTTTTTTATTTCAACTTAAGTAAAGAGTAATAAAAAGAAATTTTGTTTCAAGTAGATTCAGGATTTTACTTAAATAAATCCGCATTTTAAGAAACTTTGAAACTTATGAACTGCATAATTTATTTTATTTAATTTGTAAACATATTTTCATATGAACTCAAAAAAGTTTTTCTATTAATTTATAACAAGCACAAATAGGAATAAAACATTCCTTTCTTTTCATATTCTTGCTCTCATGTCTCTTAAAAAATTGTAAAATCGAAAATTATTAATATTTTAATTTTTGTGTGTGTTATTTATTTTTGAAGATGTCTTTGCTAAATTTATTGCATTCAATAAATATATTCAATAATAGATAAAAATAATACATTGATTTATATCAATCTTATATATAAATTGATTAAAGCAAGTATTTTGTCTGAACTAATATTTCCAAACACAATTTAATTGGACATGATTCAAAAGTTTAAACTTTATTTTAGCTCAGAAAATATATAGGTGTCAACGATTTACTGTTTTCATTAATATTTTATAACTAAAAGGGAAAATTATCATTATAGCATGATAATCATTAAGAAAAAATAATCCTATACATATTTAAAAACATTATTAGTCACACAAAATATAATTTGTAAAAATTTGTTTTCTGGTATAGCGGTTTGTTTCATTTCGGAAATTGTATGAAATTTAAAAGTTGTAATTTTTAATTTTTAATATTAAGTAAACTAACTGCAATTACTTTCAATTAAACAAAAATCTGCAGATAGTTTACATTTTATACTTCGTGATTAGTGTAAGTAGATATTTCTGTACAGAATAACTTTAATTCTCTTTCGATGATAATACAAAGATTTCATAAACTATATAATTTTCTTTGTTTTTGGAGCACAAACAGTTATTGGAGCTTAGGCCTTAAAATTTGATGTTATATTCCCCTTCCAATGTAAATAATTCATTAATATAAGGTAACTGAGTTTAATATACTAGTATGAATATTACTTTTTTTTAATCATTTAACTTAAAATATCGTATAGTAATTAAAATTACTTTTCTTTCCATAAAAATATCTACGATCATTTTGAGTTTCATGTACATTTTGATATTCATTCTAAATTATATATTTTCTCAATTTTTTATTTATTTTTAAACTTTTAACTCAATTAACGTTACATATATAGTTACTAAACTAATTAAACTTTTTTGCCTTGCGCTAACCATTATACTAAGTTCCATTAATATTCACTTCTCTTAATCTGTCTTTAACAGGGCAGGCTTCTGCCCAATCATTCCACGCCCAAATTGCGCCATTTAATGCAGCCTCTACCTTTTACGTCTAGAGACAGTACTTCATCCTTATTGCACAGAGTTTTCTCTAATTACTCGTTACGCATGCACCTCGTACGCCGAAACTCTCTTTATCTTTCACCTTAATCCGCAGCTCTGATTAATTGGTTGGTTATGTTCAAGTGTCCGTGAAACGTGACAACGCCTGTTGCTATCAGAATTATATCAAAGAGTTAGGTGGCCTGTTTGGAATCTGTTTTAATGTGAAGCTCATATAGAAGACAATTTGAATTTTAAATTTAATTACGAGTGATATACACACTAAAGTGAAATAAGTACATGTATAAGAGAATATCGCTAGCTAACTGAAGCAAATATTTAATATAGAACGATGAAAACAGGAATTGATAATTAAGATATAACTTTTAAATCCATTATATTAAATAATTTTGAAATGGATATGTGATGTAATGTTTAAGCTTAAAAAGTTTAAATGAATATTTCAAAAATAAGATAGTAGTAAATAGAACATTTATATCTCTAAATTTATTATAAAAAATGATAACGTTGTTGTCAGATTTAAATTAAATGTAGAGTAAAAAATATTAGCTATAAAATTTGATTAACCAAGCCTAATTGCATGACTTTATATTTAAAAAGTAAGAGAAAAAAGTTTTCTATTTATGCAATATAAAAAAGGATAAAAATTAACTGATTTAATAAAAATCAACCTTATGAGTGTAGTTTGATTACTTACTTTTCCTTGCATTTTACTTTGCTGAGAATTAATAGATCTTCAGCATTTTACAATTTTTTTACTTTGCTATATTTATGGGTTTTTTTACTTCTATAATTTAAAATTGTTGTATTTATTAGAACAGTTAAGCCTTTTGTATAAATGGTATATTATCTTTAAATCTTTAACGGAAATATGGTAAATGCTTAACTTTTTTACAGTGAAAAACGTGGACTAGATCTGGGATTATCCAGAGGATTTTCTGGAAGTCAAGCTGCCAAGCACCTGATGGGCCTGTCTGCAGCAAGCTTTGCAAATGGTCCTGGACGAAAGCGTCGATTCGTTGATGAAACTCAATAAACATAATTTTTTGCACACATTTGATTTTAATTAAAAGCAATTTTATTTTTATTTAAATTAATGCTTATTTCTTGCCATAGTGTAAAAATTTTTCTGTATTTACATTTATGTAGACACAAACACACATATATATATATACTACTGTAACATAAAAACTAGAAATATAGAAACATTGGATCCTTTACAAAGGAAATATTGAATGGTATTGTAGATGCCCGAGATGATTTAATGATTTGTAGTTAGAAGTTTCAATAAAATTTTCTGCTTAAGTAGACTTTTATTTTTTCTTATATACATTTTCAATGAAATATATAATATATTAAAGATACACTATTCATTAATGATAATTTTCTTTCCTTAGAATTGAAAATACAACAGAAATTTATCGAAAATATTACAATAAAAATTTAAAAGTTTTCTTTATTTCCAAATATATTTATTTAAACAATTTAATAGGAATTGGATTTTTGACAAAATCCAAGTAAAGTCATTTAATTGATTTTTCATGAAATAATTTATAGATAATTAGATATATTTTAAGCATATTTAAAATGTTACTCTTAACACTTTTCCATTAAATATTCTTGATTTCTTTTATTATTAATAGTAATATATAGTTGATGGTGTTTATAATATTTATTATAGTAAGAATATTATATTATTTTAATATGTAATTTCAACTTTTATATTCATATAAAATAATAAAGCACATAGATTTTATTCTACAGTTAATATCACATGAAGTTAATATGAAGATCGTCTGAAAAAATCAGAGAAAGAAAAGTAAGGGATAAATTATTTGATTATATAGGCATATAATTACACATTTATATGCGTATATAATCAAATGCATAATCATTCACTAAGTCATTGAAATTAAATCACTAAGTCATTGAATTTTAAAAAAAGTAAGAAGATTAATTTATATGAAATATAAATTGCATTAGAAAGATTTTGTGAATATTAAGATTTACATGCAAAGAAAAAACATGTGGCACTGTAAATTAAGGATTTATAATTTATGTTGCGATATAAAAATGTCATTTTTTTAAACACTGATAATTGGAAACAAATTTCTAAAAATGATTTTCATATTCTCATCCCTTTTTAACACTACAAATAATTTTCAAATTCATTTTTTTAATATAAAAATTAAAAAATTCAGAATTTTGTCTAAATCTGAAAGTAAAAATCATGGTCCAAAGAAATTTTTTTCAGAGAAGAAGTATAAAGAATTACAGAACCGCTATGATAATGAGAATTTACTTTATACAAGAGAACAAGTTTTTAATAAAATTGGGGGGTGAATTTTATAAAATATTCCATTAACTATTCAACATCTGGCTCAGAGTACCGCCTAAAGATAGCTTTAAACGTAAAATTTCATGAAAGAGTTTTATTTGGTTGCCAGAAAAATAAGAGAAACAATGTATTCTTTTTTTACATAATTGTATTGTATTTTAATTGAATATTATTCAAGAATAAATACAATGTGTTTACCCTTTAGAATTAATTTAAAATTAGTGGAATATATACTATTAGTTTAATAATAAAATAAATAGGTTATTTAATGAAATACCCAAAGATATTTTTATTCACACATTAATATTCAAAAAGGGCAAAATTGCAAAAATTTATTCAATTATAGAAACGAAGATTTTAAGTTAGAAAATATAAAAAAAAGAACCACATGCTCCACTTCCTTTTGATTTCTGTCTTCATACCATAAATTAATTTCAAAATATTACGAATATTAGAGTAAAGGTAAAGAATTAGATACAACACTGGAGGATACAGTCTAATTAAAATTGAATAAAAAGTGATCAAGTAACTTCCAAAGGGCATGCTGTTTAAGCAGTTATTTACATGGAAAACAATGCTTTCACTATATCTAGGTGAAGTGTAGAACTCTCACGTAAGTGTGTAAAATTATCGCACTTTTAAGAAATTTGTTTTACTACAGTATTGACAAATATAGTTTTATATTTTATTTATATTCTGATAAATTTTTGATGTGATTTACCCTGATATTTGCTGATAAAACTTATTTTATAAAACAACAGATTTATTTTTAAATATTGACGACACATTATTATTCAGATCATATATGTAGAAAACTTTACCCATTAGAGTTTTATTTAAAGAGCAAGTGCTTAATTTCTTTTCCAATAATTAGAAAGTATTAATTTAGAGGTTTTCGACTATTGTTTTTGTTGTTGATTAAATATTGTATGAGGAAATGCCATAAAAGATTAGAACAGCCTATAACAACTTATATATATATATATATATATATATATATATATATATATATATATATATATATATATATATATATATATATATATATATATATATATATATATATATATATATATATATATATATATATATATATATATATATATATATATATATATATATATCATTATTTTATGATAAATGTATAAATTAGTAAGTATGAAAAATAATTATTATCTACGATCATTGTTTCTATTGCAACAGTTTCGAGAAATAAATAAATATTACCTTTATATAGCTTGAACTTCATCATACATGTTAATATTACTTTCTTTTCAATGCAAATATTCTTATTAAATGTTTAAAAACAGCATATTTCATCCCCACATGTTTAACGAAAATCTTTTTTTTTATATCTTTAGTTAAATTATGTTATTGTATTCCTATATTGAATAAAAATGATATGTTAATTAATTTTTATGCTTGCAAGATGTCTCCAGTATAATTAATGTATTAAAATTATTTTATTGCATAATTCTAAGTTTCTAATCGAATTCGTCTTTTTTTATCATAATAAATTTAGGTTCTTGTTTTCAGTTTTAAATGCATCCAGTTAATAAAAATAAAATATAATTGTTAATTATAAGAAATTCTAAACAAATAATTACATGATAAAAGGAGAATTTAATTATAATAGCTATAATTCAGTTAACAATGCTATTTATTATGATAGTCAATTTTTATTTTTAATATTTTTAAACTTATATTCGTCCATTTGATGTTGTAAATTTAAAACATTGTATAAATATTTTCTTGCTTTATAAAAAAATGTATTATTTAGATTTCTTGCCTTCTACTATGAATGATTTGTTTATTTAAGTGTTGTTCTGCGTTTCTAACTCTTGTGATATCAAACTTTCATACATATATCCCTAGATTTTGAGAAATACATGTTCTTTTCATTTATCTTAAAATAAGTATACAGTATCTTAAATGATTTACCTTTTAAAGGCTTCCAAAATGCACATAAATTTAAAAATATAATCGAGTAATAACAAATGAAATTTAACAAATGGATATAATATCATATAGCATGAGAACCGTAAATTAAAATTGTTCTAAATTAACCTTGACTTAAAGTTAGGGAATTAATTTAATGATAATTTATGATAAAAAAATTCAATGATGATCCAAATATATGAAAATATTTATTTTTCTAAGACGAAGATCCTCCTTATGTTTATAGATAACTGTATTTTCCTGCATTAAAAGAATCATATGCTAGCTTTTGAGGAAATAGCGTTTAGATGTAAATCATCGTCTGTTATTTGAATATTTTCTTACACCTAAAATGTGCTTTAACGTACCATGGACAAAAGGATTTGCTTCGGAATTTTTCAATATGAATTATTTGGGCTTCAAAATTAAAGAAACTGTGTAATCTTATTTTTTTATAGTATAAAAATATATAAAAAATTGTCAAGAATTGACTTCAGGTAAAAGGAATATATTTTGTACATTTTATACAGTTTTCAGGAATATATTTCGTAACATGTTTTGAAATATGAAGTGCCATTTGTCTAACAATTAATGAATTAAAATAATTAAATTAATGAATTAAAATAAAGCTATGCACAAATTACGATCTATTTGTATTTCAATGAATTATGAGAATACAAGAACACTTACTAGGGTTATCTCACTTTATACAGAATCCTATTAAATTCTTGCATCACCAAAAATTTCTGTTATGCTGGAAATTTTATTTCTGCACTGTTTTACCTTAAATTTCAATCCTTTTATAATACTTGAAAAATTTCTCTTGTTTAAAATACTTGAAATATGGGCATACAAACTTAAGATGGAAATTGATTTTGTGTGTAGTTTTGATGAGAGTGACCAATTGAAATAGCCATTTTGGTAAAACTGCACAATCTCGTTTGGCAAAGTTAAAGTTTAAGTTAATGATCGAAATATATCTTAAAATTTGCACAGTTCTCTTGTATTATTTCCTTACATATGAAAGTTTACTGGAATAGTTCATTTCGCTTGCATATTTTTAGTGAGCATTTTTCAAACGCATTGTTCCTTTCAATATAATTTCAAATGTATCTAATTTATATTTGTCATCAAAAGATGAAACAATGCTTGCTATTCTTTTTAAAAAAATCTGCACAGTGTGAATTCATCATATTTCAGAAGAATCATTCTTCTAAATACATTATTCATTTTCATTTAAAATACAATCGAAATGAATATCATGTATTTTTGCTCTATTTATAAATCCTTCAAAAGATGATTACTTTATTTAAGCATCTTTTGTTTTATCCATTAACGAAAGTTAAATGATGCTATATTTCACAAAATAGAATTGAATTCATTAATTTTAAAATATTTGTCATTGAAATTCAAGTATACAGGCATGATATATGATAGCTTCTTTATAGCAACACTTATATTATATATTTATGTTGAACAAAAATTTAAAATTTTTGACAAATTGAAGCAATAAAAAGTTATAAATGAGATATATTAAATAAGAATTAATTACTGAAATTAATAATTAATGATATTATTGAAACTTAAAAGGATTCTAAGAATTCTTCTACTAAAAGTATTTACAGTAAAGTCAAAAATTTGGATGATTTTTTCAAAATTCCGCATTTTAATTATGATACGAATTATTTGGCAACTAATAAAATATGATTATGTGTTTTGAATTAGAGGCAACTATTAAGTTTTACTGCATTGTTTGTATCCAAAAACGTGAATAAAATTTTACGTGAATATTTCTTCAATTTGATTAACATTTTTATTATTGTTTAGAAAAATGATAACGCAGATAATTATTGCTACTTTATTGTAGATAATAAAAGTGATAAAGTACTAAAAATATTTCTAAAATATTTTAATAATTAAAAATATAAGCAAATAAATCTGTACTAAAGCTTTCATCAGAAATTTAAATATTCAAAAATAACATTTATTGTAAGCTATTGAAAAATCCTATTCACAATTTAATAATTACACATAGACTGGTATTTTATGATAGAATCTTCTTAATCTATAAAAATTATTCTTTATATTTTAAAAAAGTTTGTTTTAATAAATATGAAACATTTCTGCAAGAATAATAGGATTTTCATGAATAATTAGTACTAAAAATGCTTCCTTAAATTTCTTTATCTTTAATCTACGGTGTAACTTATGGTACTCAGCAATTAATATTAGCTGATTTTTATCATATGAAACAGAAAATATGACAATAATTTTTACTAAAAACATGCTTAGAGCGGGCATTTATGTAAATCAGTTCATCAAATTATTATTGGAAGCTTATATTGAAAAATGTTCATAAAAGTTTTTTCCGATTAAGCCTTTTTATTTAATATTAGCGAATATGATTTTCATAAGAATTAATGCATACCCTTTATAGATTGCATGATGATCATTTACGCAGTCAATATATTTTTTTGAACTTTAAACATAACCTCAATGTAAGAGGCGAGTAGCATTACCCACATCATTCTACCCCAAACTGGTCTATAGGAAGGGCCATATTCATACATCATCTCAGAAGAATATAAAGAAAAAGAATCATTCCTGAACCGTGATTCAAACTAGGGACAAACAGCAGCAACGTTAATTATTCAGCCATCGGCTGGTTTCTAAATATAAAAGAAATTCTTTCTTCCTCTCTCTCTGTCCTCATTACTGAGCCTTCATTAGTTGATAATCTTATTTTTGGTTACAATTTAAAAGTCAACTAACATCATTAGTTTGTAATTGTCATTGTTCAACTACTGTGTGCAGCAACCTGGTAGCAAATGTGTGTTTACTATGTCCAGGCTCCTTCACAAATGCGTAGTAATTATCAGTCGATCAGCAGGCGACATCACTTTGAAGTTGGCAATCGGTTCCATCGTTTAGAATGGTGCATGAAGCTTAAAAGGTGAACATTTCATCACTGGAATTGTGTCCTTCTTACCAATGCAAACCGTTTCTATTTCACAAATGATTCATAATACCAGTTGATTTGGAAAGTGGTCGAAATATAATTTCATCCCAGTGACATCCCCGAAAATTACCGTTACAGTGGTCTTGAAGTTGACGGTTTGAAAAAAATTATGCTAAGCAGATGGACTGATCCCTTGTTTTTAAAGTGAGGTTCTGTAGTAGCGGATTACTTTTGTCAGGAAATGATCTTACCCTATGTGAATCTGTTCCGAGGTGCCAGTGTTTAAGACTTCATTTATATGGATTGTGCAGTGCAGCAACTACTGGAAATAGAAAATACATTCGAATGCTTGCATACTCCCCTTATTTAAATTCCATAAAACATGTAGGGTATACTTTTAGAGTACATTTTGAGGCACAATTACATCTTCTGTTGAACACCCAACAACTGAAAGAAATACTAATTTAGGAATGGGCACTTTAACCTCAAGAACTGTTGAACAATCTGGTTCTGAGTACGATGCAATCATTGCAGTAAAGGGAGGGCATATCACATACTAAGGCTTATCTGCATGTTGTTCTTCCTCTGAAAATATTATCATGTTTCACGATACCACAAATTGAATAAAGTTTGTTTTTATACTGTATGCATTGTTTTTATTTTTACGTAACTACGCCTTTTTTGTCATTTGAGTGTAAAATGTTTCTCATTATATATATATATATATATATATATATATATATATGTATATATATATATATATATATATATATATGTATATATATATATATATATATATATATATATATATATATACACACACACACACATATATATATGCGTGTGTGTATAATACCTACATATTACTTAAATACAGCTTTTTTGCCATATTTTGAAAAAGAATATGCATAATGCAAGAAGAAGAGACAAAGACATTTAAGTTATCAATTTTTTTTATTTTGATTATATTCTATTGATAATCAATAACAAATTTAATAAATATTTATCCTTTTACTCATTATCCTCCAAAGTGAAATCTAGCTCATTTTAGTGGTTATAAACTAAATTAAATTTTGTGTTATTATTTGTTTCACGTTATATTCTTGTTATAATTTTTTTCCATAAATCTTTCTTAAACTGAAAATATATGCTGGAATGCTGGAAAGAATGCTACTAATTAATTAAAAAAAATTTTATTTCATAATTTATACACTTATAATTAAATTTCATAAATTTGCATAAAAAATTATGCAAAAGTTTAATGTTGATTTCATATATTTTTACTAGGAAAAATATCAAGACGATGATTTTTCTAACGTTAACCTAGTTTTTCAGTTATTTTTGTGGTGTTAACTTCAGATATTAATAAAAATAATGAGAAAATTAATAATACGTTTTTTATTATTTTATTTAATTCCTGAATTGTTTAAATAAAAACTTTGATACAAAAATGACTTTACACGTAAGAGTTCTTTCTTCATTTTCATACGAAATATTCATGAAAGTAAAAACATAAAGATGAATTCATAAAAGATATTCTTAAAATATGCGCTCCATATTTCTTGTGTAACTAAATAACCTACACTCTCAGTTTTTTTCCATTTTCTTTACAACACCTTTAAATTTGCAAATTCAAATTTCTTCTGTGGTCTAACATGAAAGAATAGTTTTAAATAAAGAAGGTTTACAAAGACATTGTCATCTAGTTGTTCCATAATTAAGTTAGTCTAATCAATAAAAAAAGTGCTTAGCAGTGCCTTAGGTTTTTATTGATTACAATGCACTTAACTTGACAATTTCTTTTTTTTAGAATGAGGCATAGAAGTATATGATTATCAAGAAATAATTAAAATTTTTTAATTTACGCCTGATTTTTCCTTAGTAGTAAATAGTTAACTAAAGATAAAATTGTGATGCGAAATAAATTCTAAAAAAATTTTTTTATCATACCTTCTGAGATTTTTCATATTCATGTGTACACCAGCGTACATTTAATGAAAAACTAAATTTTTATTTATTCTGTAAACTAAAAAGAATAGTTATAGTAAACATTTTCCGTATTAAAATAATAAACAGTGTAAAATTAAAATAATGCATTAAAGTGATATATTAAAATAAATTTAATATCACAATAGAAATATTTATAATATTTTTTAACGCTTTAGATATATTTTTCAATTTTAATTCATGTCAATTGTTTAAAAATGCTTATAGTATTTTTAATCAACTATATATGTATTAATTTCGCCATAATTAATGTGTTTTATAAAATTTAGCTTAGAAAACTTAATATATGTGTAACGACTTTAAATTCATTTTGATAAAAATTTGGATATTTGAAATTTAAATATTTAATTAAATAGTAAGAAATTCAGTAAGTCTATGAATCTGATATTTCTGATTAATAATTGTGCAAAATTAAAACAATTTTGAATGTACAACATAATTTTTTATGAATGAATATAAAATATTAAAAGCATCATTATTGATAGAATATATTAAGTTTTAAGAAATATATTTAACTTGCGGTTATATGAACAAATAAACATGTTTTCTAAATATTTTTCAATCTTTCAAGCATTTTGATTTATTATTGTACGCAAAATTTATGAAATATGTTATAACTGACTAAAAAAATATATTATAAATCATAGGGTTAAATTTGAAATAAATTTTAATACCTTAAAAAACACACATTAAATCCAAAACCTTTAAATTATATTAAAAATTGTACAAAACAAACACATCTAACAAACACGTCCATTCACAACAAAATTTTGTTCACCCAGAGCTACTGTAAACTGTTTCAAGCTATTGTGAAAGGCAGTTAAGTATTGTTCGTTAAGGACGCTGATGCCATTTCAGTTTGAAGCTCTCCACCTGATTCCGAAGAATCGGCTGCGAGCAGAAAAACTCAAGGTATAGTTAAAGTCAGTGTTCCTTGGTCCATTTCGTTTTCTGAGAGCAATTACTGGTATTGCATTACTGTTACTATAGAAATGAAGGGCAAACATATGTTAGGATCCAATAATTTCATTTTATCAGGAAAATGTGTCCAAATTGCAATGTATTATAACAATGTTAAAAAATGTGACGTTTTTAATGGAAGCCCCGTTAAAAGAATAGATAGCCCAAGCTTTATTCCCAGGATGGAATTGTGGATTTGTGACGCTGTTTATCTGCCTAAAATTTACTCTATTTATATTTTATATTTATTCTTTCCCTCATTTTCTCACTTTAGTTTAAATATTAGCCAATCATTTCTAACATAATTCGGCAGTAACATTTCCATTGTTTACAATGGCTTTAAATTCATTTTCCACACCATAAATTTTTTGCATTTCTCTCCACAACTGTAAATAAGCATCAGTTTCACCGGTTTTGTAGCACTTTGAAACATTTATGGAGAATATTATTTTCAAATTCATAATATTGATATTTAAGCAGAATTGCAAGATTTCGTTTTAGGTTTAGATTTTTCTGCTCTATGGGATTAGCCAGCTATTGGTAAACAGGTATTATTGCTTTCAGCAGTTTTTAGCAAATATTAAAATTATTGCATTACCGCACTTATAATTTGAGAACAAAAATTAGAAATCAGTCATATGGGTTGACCATATTGAAATATGATTTCTAGAAGCAGTGTTGTAGCGTAATTTTTGGCTGCACTCTGAGTGAGAACAATCAATTCAACGCATCTATTGCAAATACCCTCTACAGTAAAAATTCCTCTTTTTTCCATTTAGAATTTCAAGCAAAGTTCAAAAATGTCAATGCAAAATGCTCAGATTACAATTATGCTCTCAAAACTGAAGTTGATTCTTAGCTCGGTCGTTTATTGCGATTACAATATGCATGGTTTTTCTCATAGTAAGTTACATACAAATGCTTTTTTGGTAAAACTATAGTGGGAATCTATTTTGTGAAAAAATATTTTTTGCACTATAATGAATAGTAGGTCGAGGATTGTGGTATTCTTTTAAGATCTTTCCAGGTTTCTAGACTGAAATTACTTTTAAGCTTATAGACTCTGGAATTTACATTCCATTGATATAATATTTCTTGAGACATAGTGTGACCAACCTTTCTTGAAAATCAAATAACTTTCATCTTTTGAGCCCTCCCCAAGCATTATTATGATTACTCAGCATCATTCAGCTGTTTTTTTGCCTGATGATGACAAGTATACAACAACCAAAGTTGGGTATGAGTTGCATTTTCATATTTGTTATAAGTATGAATAGCATATCTGGTACTAAATTTGGTTTTACAAGGGTATATTCCATCTTAATGTTGAAATCTTGAATCTTCAGAGTCCATTTTACTAAACAGCTGTAAATGTTTGATGATTATAAACCACTTCAGAAGCTGATTGCCTTGTACTAGGTAATTTTTTCGATTTTCTATGAATCTTCGAAATTTCTTTATGGTCGATACTATTTCTAAAGTTCAGTTTCAGTTCTCTGCTGGAATCTACAGTCAGCTTGTGAATTCTATAATATTTTCATTCCAGCTCTCTCCTTTGAGAAAGATTGCTCTAAGGTCATAGTCAATTATATGTCAAATTACAAATAAGGTTAACACATTTGATTGCTTTAACACTGAAAAGAGTTATCAAAACTTGTTCAGGACCAAAGGTCTAAATAACTTCCTTTTTGATGAGTTTATTAAATTATCGTGTAACATCAAACATGCTTGGAATAAAGCGACAAAACCAAAAACAAACTTGTAAAAAGAATTTCACTTCTTTCATATTTTTTGGAACTGAAACTTTTTGAATCGATGCAATCTTTTCTTTAACAGCTTCAATTCTTTCTATTATTATAGAGAATTTGAGATATTTCTCACGATCACTGGGAAAATGGCCTTTTTGTCGTTTTACACGTAATTTGAATGGGACACGTCATTTCAATGCTTTTTAATGAAACACACAGTTTCTAGCAGAGACAATGTTTAAGCATTTACTTTTAGTTAGGAATTTCAATACTGTTGCTTAGGAAAAAAAAACTTCTCATATTTTAAAGAGAATGGAATAGATCAATAATCCTTGTTGTTAGTTTTGCTTATAAACAAAATTCTATTTTGAAATACATACAAGTTTTTTATGAGAATAATTGTATAATTTGTAGTAACTATTTAAAATATATGGTTCAAATGAGCATTTTGAATACCATTTTAAAAATGAAGAACATAATAACGATTTGGATGTACTTATACAGAGGGAAGAGTTATAAAATATACAAGTAAAAAATTGCACAGTAAATGGAAAATAAAATTTTATTTATACTTTTTATTTATTTCTTAGTCTTAGATGAATATTTGTTTTCATCATTTTTGTATTTTAAACTATTGAAGAAATGTTAAATATCATTTATTGAAATAAATTTGACACTTTTGTTCATTATTTGTAAATCATCTATAACTAAATGCAATATTAAATTCATCATAATATTCAATTAAATAAAAATTAATTGCTTCTAGAATTAATTAGTTGACCATTGAAGACAATTATTTTAATTTGTGTAATAAAGTTATTTTTATTTTGAAAAATAATAAGTTTCAAAAAGCTCTTTAATTTTTCAAAGGTATTTGGACAAAATACTTTTCTTAAGGAAGTGTATTGAATATTAAATAATAACACAGGATTATTGTATAACATTTACAACTCTCTCATTGGGTAAATATTTCCAATAAAACTTTCCAAAGATAATCAACTGCTGTCACATTTTGTGATTAAATTTAAAAAAAAGCTTTATTCAGGTTTTTCTGTAATTATAACTTTTATATTTTATTTTTATCCACCATTGTAAAATTTAGTATTTTTCTAATAATTTAAAATGTTCCTTATTTTGTCCAAACGTTGGGATGTATGACTTTATATTCCTTTTATTGATTCAAATAGTTTTAGTAAATATCCGCTGATGTATTACAATTTTGTCATTGGTTATGAAAATCGATGAACCATTTTCTCTCCTTAATGAAAAGATTTCTGCAACTTTGAACGGCATTGAAGGTATAAAAAATGTTATTGACTTTTATTATTGAAATATATTGACTTGTACTGTAGTATATTCGTAAAAGTAATTGGAAATGCATGCAACGCCAATTGTTCTTAAGATCTAAATCATTTTATGTTGTGAAATAAAACATCATTATTTGGAACCATCATTTAATCGTAATTTTATATCGTGTTGTACCCAAATGTTTTACATGAACTCAGGACGTTTAAACTACGTTCTGCTAAATTCTTATATGTAACAATTGTAGTTTAATGTAATCGTTTTGGTTTAAATCTCTGAATTTGCTTTTAAGTAACATGTCTAACAAACTTAATGATTTACATAAAATATCAAAATATATAATGCTATAAAGAAATCTCATCAAATTATATAAGATAAATTCACTAATTGAAACAACCAAATGTTGATAATGCCAAAATTATTTACACAGTTTTGACACAAAACTCACATTAATATTGAATATTTAATAGTTATCTTTGAAATATATGGAAAATGTTTTCTACGAAAAGATGCATAATGATATTCACATATTATTTTCAAAATTATTTAAAACAATTAAAAATAATTAAAAGTTATTATTTAAATAAATAAAATCATAATGTAAAATAAAATATTCTTGATCTTCTAAATTTAGACCAAAATCTCTTTAGCATTTTAAGAAAAAAGATTGTCTACTGTGAGAAAATTTAATATTTAGTAAAGTCATAATTTATTGATTTTTAGACACATAGAGTAATAATAAAAATTATTTTTTAGATTATTTATTATAAACTTACTTAAATAAAAAACAGTTTAAGTTTTTTCTTTTATTGCAAACTTTCTTTTATAAGATAACCATTATCAATGGATATCTTGTAACATAAAGTTTACATAAGTGGTGTTATGGAATGTTATATTGTCAAAATGTATTAACATATTTTACATTCAGATTTTGAAAAAGATTATTGAAAATTCTGCTTACATCAATTTTATAACAATAAGGAACTTAAAATGAAAGGGGAACTCTTATCAGCACTTTTTTCTTGAATCATTTTAGAAATAAGTTAAATCACTTTAAGAGGTAAAACTGAACAAAAATTAGTTAATTTTGCTTCGTGTTATTTCATAAATAATTTTAGTAAAATATATCAACACATGAAAAGAAAAACATAAACATTAAGATATTTAACAGTTATATTATCCTTACTAACAATTCGTCAAAATCTCTTTTTCGTTTTTAATATTATAATTCAACTTGAATTAAAAAGCATTATCTATGCGCAGAATTGATTTTGTATTCATATTATTAATGATTTCATATTGGTTTTCACTCAAGATAATAAATTGTTATCAAAAATCGGCTTTATATAGATGGCATATACTTTGCATTATATTAAATATTCTATTTATGCTCTCAAGAAAAACTATTTGTCACTCTCATTGAAAATAAGAAAATAGATTTTACTTTTTTTTTTACGAAATGCATGAGTCCGTCTTTTGATTCTCGGAGGTAGAAACACAATTGTACATCTATAATAGTGACAGCCCACATAGCAGAGTGCTTAAGATTATAAATAAAATATCTGTATTAAAATTTTAAAAAATATATTTCATCTTTAGTTTCTCGGATCAAATTCAATAATATCGATTATTCTTTTGTTTGTTAAAATCATAACTATATTTGAAATAAAATATGAATTGAATGCATCATTTTAAAATTTTTAAACAATTAGAATTGTGGATATTTTACATCGTATTTACAAATCCACTTGGATGCACCATTTCAAAAAACAAGTTTTATAGAAGATATTTTTGGATTTTAAAATTTTTTCTCGTGGAGTCTAATTATTATAAATGATTTTAATTGATAATTAATTTAAATTACATAACTGTAAGATATTAAAATATGTTTGAATATAAATTGCCAATGTTATTCAAAAATAGAGTAATTTTTAAATGTATATTACATAACAATGAATTGAATTGGATCAGAGATTATCCATCGTTAATAATCATGTTATTTTTAATTGTTTAAATAAGTAAATTTTCATAGTTATAAAGATGTATTTTTTCAAGTCTTTCTTACTAACCCAGTTAAGTAGGAAGAAGTACATCGATATCTCCATATGCAAATTAAATTTGAAACTAATACTGTAATTTCCATAACAGTATTTATAGCCTTTTCAATTAAAAAGCTATTACGCTCAAATTTTAATGATGTTAAGGAATATTGCAGCGCTACGGATTTCATTTTGGAATATTCAATAATGTATGAGAGAGCAAATTGTGACGAACCTAACAAATTTACACATTTCTTATTTCAAAAAGTATGATTCAAATCAAATTAAAAAAAATTCTTTATGAAAATATAAAATATGAATTTTTAAGTCTTAAAAATCCCACAATTGGTTTTTGGAAAACGATGTCCTAGTGTAAAACAACATAACCAAACCCTGGAAAAACAGATGTTTATGTTTTTATTATCGCTTTAAATTTAAGACTTTTTCCTTTTTTCCTTTCAAACTGTGCTGTTAGAAAATAAAGGAAAGGATGTAGTAAAAGTTCTCAAAATGAGAGAAGAATAAATTTTTCCTTATGGAATGGACGGGTGGTCTTGAGATAATTTCAAGAACATTTGTATTTTATGATATCTTTTATATGTAAATCTGACCAGTCGGGATTGAGGGGCAGAGATTTGTGACCTATCCATAGAAGTACAGGAAGTACTATAGAACTTTAAAAAACCATTGGTGTAAAAAGGAGGAGCAACGAGGAGAGTTATGAAAAATTAAAAATCACACTAAAAAAGCAGAAGACAGAGAAAAAAAGGAGTCCACGATTGAAAATTTTTATCCCCATTGAGCAGAATGAGAGTAGCTAAAAGATCTAAGTAGTAAAAGGAGTACAAATGCCCTGTCCAGTAGGAGTCATTGAAACAAATCATATAACCAATAATGAGAATGATTTCGATCAAGATTTTTGCAATCTATTATCTGGTGCCCTGGTTCAAAACTAAATAATCTAGAAATACGTTTTCTCTTATTTATTATAAAACAAAACAACACATACAAACATATTAGACTGAAAATTACATGAGCAATCGAGATGTGCTCCTTCGAGAGGGTAAATACAAAGACAAGTAGAAGACTATTTATACAAATTCGAACAACGGCAGCTGTGGCTCCGCCTTCAAGAAAATAGTTCTTAACAGTCATGTCTCAAATTTCCTCAATGAAGTTAAAGAAGTCCGACAAAAAGATGAGGATAAAAGCTAAGGAATTACGAAAAAGAGACGACAAATTCTGATGAGAGATAGCAAAGAAAAAAGAAAAAGCTCATGAGGAATGAGTAAACCAAGCAAGATGCTGAGCAGTAAGCCAAGTAAGATGTTGAAATATCAGCGGATGGAAATGGAAAGCGAAGATGACGAGTAGAGGACAGAAAGTGGATGAGAAAATAGAATCATCGACACCAGAGAGCG